>CAMAPF010000915.1:2400000-3000000 GCA_945859915.1 Cuscuta epithymum
CCAAACATAAGCTAAATAAAAGTCACAAAACCAAATGATGAACTAAAGTGAAATTCAGTTCATTTTTTGTCTCAAATTTTGAAATCATATTTTTTAGGATTTCAGTTCGGCTTTATCTTTCAAAATATCATAACTCTCTCCCCTATCCCTCACCATAACCTCTGCCACATAAACCATAGCCACCATCACCAATCCACCTACTCACCCCCAGCCCACCCATATCCCACCTTGTAACCCTTGCCTAACCCCGAAACCCAGCTCCGATCAATACTCGAGTGTGATACCTCAAAATTTTAAATTACTAGTATGTGTACCCGTGTGTCGCACGGTAAGAGTAGGTCATAGTTAATTTTTTGAGAAATGAAATATATATTTTAAAGAAAAAGAAAGGGAAAATACACAAAATGGATAAACGACTCAGTCTCATATCAAATATTTTAGTTTGTGTTGCCATCAAATACATTATAGACTGTAAGTTTATAGGATTAAAAATACAAATATGAATATAATCAAAGATTATTATACTTAAAATAATTGTTTAACAAGGCATTGGCGGACTCTTGTATGGTAAGTAATACTACACAGTAATCATAATTTGAAAAGGAACATAAATAACTTATAAAAGAGTGAGGAAGAAACGGTCGAATGATGTAAAATTTTATTCTAAAATGCTATAAACAATATAGTGTATTTATTATTATTATTTAATAGGAAAATTTAGGAAAAAAGTTCAGTTTTTTCTATTACTTCTGATTCATCACTTCAGCTTATATACTAAAAATGTATATCATATAAATATGTTTACTTTAAAAATACTCCGTATACCTTTAACCGTTTTTTGACATGTTATGTATTTTTTTTTTTTTTGAAAAACAAAGAGTTTTGTTACAATTCCAACAAAATAGCTACAAAAGAATGTAAAAGATAGTAAGGATATGATGCCAAAAACAATATTTTTGTGTTTTGGAACTATTTGTATGTTCTTCATCTTTTAAAAGCTTTACATTTTACTTTAATATTTTTTAAATTTTATTTTATTTTGATATTTTAAAATTACTTATCTATTTTTGATATTTTTACTATTGTTTCTATTTGTGTTCCTATGTATTTTAAATTTATTTGTGTTGTGTTAATGGCCCAGTTCTGGGAATCGGCCAATTACCCTCTATATCGACGAACGTCCAGGCCCATCATGGGGGGGGGGGGGGGGGGGGGGTCCAGACGAACGTCTCCGGTGAACCAGGGGGAAGTATCCATCATGGCCTAAGGCATCACCGATGTACGTCCTCACCCGGGGTGCTCAGCCTGCGAGGCCCTAGCCCCAAGGTTAACCGGGATACTCCAACACCAACAGCCAGAAGACGTACGACATTATAATTAATCGGTACACAACTTTGACTGTAATTATATTTAAGTGTAATAGGAAGTGACAAAATTAGTGGGACAACCACGGGAAGGATCTTAGATGTGATGCCTAAAAAGTTTAAAAAAAAATTAAAAGATTAAATATTTAAAATACATATATAATTAATTTTGCGTTGGGATAAATCTTTTGATGACTTTTTTAAAATTGGTTTAGTGTTTGGGGTCAAGAACGGATCCAAAAATGAAAAAATAGGATTAAAAATCAAAGTCCTGGATGGAGAACATAAGGAATAAGGAAGCGTGAGAAATTACTTTCTTGATTTGGACCTTAAATCCAAATTAATTATGTCCAAAATTACTTCTTAAATTCGCCCATATTAATATTAAGAGCCCATTTGGTAGCACGAAAATCGGCTGATTCAGGTGATTCTGCTGAGGTATATGAAGTTCTGACTGATGTGGTTGCATTGGCTGATTCTTCTGATTTAAGAAAAAAAATCAAATATATTTTATTAATAAAATAAAGAAAAAATTATATGTAAAAATAGCTAAAATGGTCATTTAAAGTAACTTCAACTAATACAGCAAAAAAAGTAACTTCAACCTTAATTTTTTTTATTATTACACAATTCAGCGAGCGAAAATAAAAGTTACATGTCTGATGAAAAAATTGGTTGATAAGCCTGATAAACCGTAAAAAGCGTTAACAAACGGCCTCTAATTAGATTCCACTTTGATATTAAGAAACAAGGATTTGTGATAGTGAACTAGTTCTCTCATCGTTTTTGGCAATTTCCTAATTCAACTTTCGAAAAGTAGTTAATTCCCTATTTGTTCTAGCACTTTCCTTATTTCATGTTTGACAACTTTAAGGTATTAGAATGTTTTTACTTAGGACTCTAATTTGTCCCAGACCAGACTACATCAGACCAGATCAGACTTGGATAACTATAAAAATACAAGAAACCAGAATTAACAGACCAGACCAACAAATTACAGTCCAAGTAAAAATATCCTTATAGGACGATCTAACCACCTATAATCTAACCACCTATAACCACCTCATCTACTCTTGTATTTTCGTACATCATATACTACCTCCATCCCCCTGAGTTTGGGACAAAGAGGTGTTGTGTTGTTTTAAAGAAAAAATGGAATTGTGTGGTTGATATTGAATTGATAAAGTGTTAATAAAGTAGAAATGAATTCTAACCACTCAAATATTACCTATTATAATATGGGACAAACTTAATGGGACAGACGGAAAAGGTAAAACGGGACAAAGTTAGGGGGACGGGGAGAGTATCACTTTACAAAAAGAAATTGGCCTTGCGTATTTTTCAGCCCAAATCCAATGTTTAGCCTTTGTGTATAACAAAAATGATTTTTGTACTCACTCTTATACCTACTTTTGTACCCACCTATGTTTGTGAAGTGTTTTTTTTGTCTTGTGAACCCCGGCTCACAGACAATATTTTGCACAAACAAAATATTGTCTATAAATAGAGTGGGTACATCAAGCATTGTTGTTGTGTATAAATAGACATTGACCCGTGAGCACTACATAGCCCCTTCCCTGAGGATGTTTAGCATTGAGGTGTTCACCGGCTGTGGTCGGTGGTCACGGTCGGATCGAGTAAATATCACTGAATCATCGTTAGAGCGAGTGCTCATTGGCCGGCGGTGCTAGCTGATAGATCAAGTAACTCTCACTATTAGATTAAACGGTGAAAGTAAAAAATCCACAAATCCGAAAAAATGCCACCCCTATTTGAAAAATAATGCTAAAATAGCTTAATCCCCCATTCTGTCAAAAGTAAATTTAAAGGGAAAGAAATTCTTGATGTAGAATGTTTATAACCGTTATGTGGTCATTAAATTGAGACGAATGAAATATTTTATTCGTCTAATGTTGCGAAACTAAAATTAAGTGAGTTATACAAGGAATCCAATCCTATTGGATCCAAGTTTTTCCTGTTCCAGTGGCAGTCATTGAGAAGGTTGTTTCACATTGTAGACCGTTTTTGTGGGGTGACCCTAACGCCAAAGTGGCTTGGGCAGATGTGTGTAGACCAAAAGAGGAAGGAGGGTTAGGCCTTAAAGACCGTAAAATATGGAATTCTGCACTACTCTCTATAACACTTTGGAATATCCACCTAAAGAAGGATACTTTATAGGTTCGGTGGGTGCATTGTGTATATCTCTGAAACTGCTCCATGTGAGACTGGACACCTCCCGATGGAGTGTCCCCCCCTTTTAGCAAGTTAATAAAGATCAGGGAGGCATTGAGTACACTGTTGGGAGGGAAGTCAGGTATTATTTCTACTCTCAACAACATCTATACCAATGGTAAGCTTCAGTCAAACAAAGTTTATGACATTTTGAGGGCTAAAGGTCATAGCAAACCCTGGATGAACCTTCTTTGGAAAAATTACATACCCCCAAAATGTCTTTTATTCTTTGGCTTGGACTGAGAAACAGACTACCAACGTGTGATAACTTGCTATACATAGATATGGATAGAGCATGTTGCTTTTGTAAGACTTACATGGACTCATCTGATCATCTTTTCTTCAAATGTGTATTTACGGGAGCAATCTGGGAAGGAGTTAGGCGGTGGCTTAAGATCAAGAAGAATTCTTCTACACTCTTGAGCACAGTCAAGTTATGTTTGAAGCAGTATGGAGGAGCAAGATTGACTAGCAAGGCTGTCAGGCTAGCGTTGTGTTGCACTGTCTATTCAATTTGGAAGGCTAGGAATGAGCAAATCTTTGGACATAAAGATGCTACTATCGAGGGAGTACTCTTTCAGATTAAATTACATGTTTATCGTGTTCTGTTTAGACTTTACCCCGTAAATATGATTGAGTTTTGATTCTCCTTTTTCTAGTTCTCAGTTGCTCTGAAATTTGAGTGACCTGATGTTAGTTATGTATTATTGTGAGAGAGTTGTTTGCTGTTGTCTTTTTGAAACTGTAGTATGGTTGCTTCTTTGATTGGGGAATGCCCCGCTAAATGTTGTAATCTAATTTTGGCATTTAATATATATTTACCTTTTTTACCAAAAAAAAAATTAAGTGAGAGTATTATAGTTACATGATTAGTTCAAGTCATTGTTTTAATATTTATTCAAGTATTCTGTGATTAGTTCAAGTCATTGTTTTAATATTTATTTATATTTACACTAATCAATTCAGCCTATCGTTCACACCAGGGTACACAAAGATTTGTCATTTTCTATGTCCAACATATGTAAAAAAAATAAAGTCGAAAATGTGTATATTTCACCACCATCAAAACTTGATCTAATTCGATTTATTTACCAAAGTACTACGTAGTCATGTATTATGATATTTTCTTTTGGACTGAAATTTGCTGATCTGGTAAATGTCTGGTCTCTGTGTATTTTATAATTACAGAAGTCTGGTTTGGTCTGGTCTGATCTGATCTGGTCTGATCTGATCTAGTCTGGGACTGAAAACATTCCAAAAGAAAACATCCTTAATCACTCTAACCTTCCTTCACTCTTACACAAAGTACGTCATTAGAGTAGACATTAGGTGTGGATCTTACACGTTAATTATTGTATATACGATGTGTATATATATGACTCCGTATTATTGTACTCCGTATATATGTGATGCGTACACTTCACTTACAGAGTCTCCCTCAATTCACCTTTTCTTCCCTTTCTCCATCTTTCTTATACCTTTACCTAATTACGGCGGAGTTACTTAGATAGTATACCTGCACCGCCGATCGGGAAATATGAGCCCAACGGAGCCGAAGCGGAAAATCCACAACCACCGTTCACCTATCGCGGTTTGCGGCGACTGGAAGGAAGAAGCTATCGGCGGAGGATCGTTGAAGCGTGTGGACCTGAACAACGGATCTAACGGCTGGGCCTCGCCTCCCGGGGACCTTTTCCTCCTCCGCGGGCCGAACTATTTCACTAAGAAGACGAAAGTGCCCTCCGGCGATTGGCTTCTGGAACCGGCTGGGGTGGACTGGCTCCGGTCTAGTTCGAAGCTCGATCACGTCATGGCTCGCCCCGATAACCGCGTTATCCAGGCGCTGAGGAAATCGCAGTCGCACGGTAAGTCACTCAAGACCTTCATACTCGCCGTGAACCTACAGGTACCGGGCAGGGAGCACCACAGCGCGGTGTTCTATTTCGCCACGCGCGATGACGCGCCGCTCGAGCCGGGGTCGCTGCTCTACCGGTTCGTCAACGGCGATGACGCGTATCGGAACAGCCGGTTCAAGATCGTGAACCGGATCGTGAAGGGGCCGTGGATAGTGAGAACCGCCGTCGGTAACTACTCCGCCTGCATCCTCGGAAAAGCCCTAAATTGCCACTACTACAGGGGCCCTAATTACTTAGAAATCGATGTCGATATCAGCAGCTCCGCCATAGCCAACGCGATTCTCCACCTGGCATTGGGTTGCGTAAGATCTGTGACAATTGATATGGGGTTCCTTGTGGAATCTCAGTCGGAAGATGAGCTGCCGGAGAAGCTATTCGGGGCCGTGAGAATTTGCCAGATGGAGATGAGCTCCGCCGCGTACGTCGATACGACGTCGTCGGCCAAAGTGTTACCCATTGGCCACTTTCAGAACAGTAGGCGCGTGCAGTCCGAAGATAGCGGCGAAATCGAGACACATAGTTCTGGTTAAAAAACAAACACTGTGAATTTTTTTACTTTCACCGTCTCTGTATCTTTTCAATTTCACTCGGTTGTAGATAACCTTTCCAAGTCAAATTCCATCAATAACTTAATCAAATAACTTCTTGAAATTCGTAACTTCTATACCATTTTCCTAAGGGAAAATTTCAGTCTGATGTCTTGAAAGTAATTTGCTGGTATGTGTTCTTATTTTTATTACTCCGTACTACCTAAGCTGATACGTAGTATTTTGGTAAAGATGATTTGACATTAAATTTAGAGCTCGTTATAATTGCTGAAATGATTGATTCTTTCAAAGCTGAAATGATTGTTTCTTTTAAAGTTTATGAAATTTTGGTGAAAATTGACTGATGATAAATCAAAATATAGGATCACCAAGCTGAGTTTTTTCCGAAAGGAAGGTATTTTTAATCTTATATTTCCTAAAAGAGGGTACTTTTTAACTTATTTCCCAAATTAAGGTAGTTTTTGCCTAGTCATCAAAATATAGGTGCCATGTCAGCACTCGGATGAAATCTGCAATTTATTATATCCACGTCATTTTTTGAAGGAATATCCACGTCATTTTATTCATAGTTACATATGACATATGTTAAAGATTAAATTTAAAAAAAAAAAGCAAGGTGGGAATCGAACCTGCACCCCTTGATTTGTCCATACTAAATCCTCACGGCCCTCACCCAATCTGCGAAATGAATTTGTTGTCAAACTGCCGTTGTCATATGTAGTTATTCCGTTTTTGGCCAAAAGGCACTACACAAGGCCTTCCAATACATCACAAAAGAGTGACGTTTTTTTGGCTAAAAAGCACTCTAATAAAAGATTTTAAAAACTCACCAACAGCATACCAATTTTTTTAAAAGGCACTACGTTCCAATACATCAATCATTCAAAAATGAGTGCAAAAAATTATAAATAAACAAAACAATAGAGTTCTCTAATTTTGAAAATAATAGCATCTTTACATGGCAAAGTTTTGCCCAAAACACCACAACATATAATAGTAGCAACCAATACATCCATATCATCCAATAGAAGAGTACCAAAGATTATAAATAAACAAAACAAAAACAAAAGAGGTCTCTAATATTAAATGAGCATCTCTACGACATTCTCCACAAAGCACCACAAGTACTAATCTTAGAATGCTCATGTCATGATCCCGTTTATCACCATCTACACATAAATAAAATTAAGTGTGAGCATATTACATACATAGAGACATGTAATTTAGGATATGAAACATGCAGCAAGATAAAAAAAAAGTAATTATATGAAAAAAGTAATAGTAAGCCAATCGTGTGCCCTAAGCAAAAATCTGCTAGTTTACTATGGTTTATACACATACGTTACAAAACAAGGCACACATACTGTATATAGTTGATCAGTGTTCTTATAAGACTAAAAAAAATTGGCAAAAAGTATTATTCAATTACTACTTATCAGGTACTTAAAAACCAGGCCCAAACTATTAATCAGTGTACTGATTAGTACTTAATTGACATCACACACTACAATACAAAAACCTCCTTTTCTTGACAAAAAAACATAGCACCCTTCCTGGAAAATTATTAAATGTGTTAGTTTTGTTATAATGCTCAAAATGACCTCATCAATGATAACAAATTGTATTAATAAAATATTGAAGTGAATAGATAAATTAATGGCAAAATATAAAATAAAAACATAAGAATTACCTAGTGTAGATGTGAATGTCAGCCCATCTCTTTTCTCTTGTTTTTACAAGTCCGTTTATCATGACCCGGGAAGGAATAAAAGGCTCTGTATTGTATTTGTGAAGAAAGGACTTTTAATTTTGTGAATATAAAGTGACCTAAATCTAAGTTGTTAAATAAGTATTAGAAAGCTAGATTGGCAAAGAAGTTCGGTGGCCTGATGGTATGATTTGTGATTAACTACATGCAGCGGCGTGGGTTCGATTCCAATCAGCTTTTTATTCCTTTTAATTTTAATACTCCATTTAAAAGAGATGCGGAATTGCCATGTGGCGATTTTATTAAAAATAATATTAAAATACTGACATGGCATATGACAAGGCAAAAACTACCTTGATTTGGGAAATAAGTTAAAATGTACCCTCTTTTGAGAAATAAGATTAAAAAGTACACTTCTTTGGGAAAAAACTCTCACCAAGCTCGTTCTCAATATTCGTATTCATTTTTATTTGAAGAAATTGACATGAATAGGACTTAAACATAATAGAGATGCAGAAATAGGACCGTGCCTTTTAAATTCCCAATATAGGAGTCTTTATTTCATTTAAATTGGATCGTGCCTTTTAAATTCCTATCTTACCTTTATCACATTTAATTTTATTGTCTGGCCCTTCTTTTAACATCTCTTTTAACATGCTCTCTCTCCTCCCATAACATTTACGCCACTCACCCTTTTTCCCATCTTCCCATTCTCTCATGCATAGTTTCTTTTGAATTCATCTCATCTCTTATCCCCATCTCCGGCGGCAAGCAAACTTTTCTCTCCTAGTCTCTTCCGCCGATGGTTGATTTCTCTTCTGGAACGTCACTCCGGTCATGTGCCGTAAGTCCAGTCTCCGGTTATCCGACTGTCTTCTCCGGTAAAATATTCTCCTCCTAAGCTCCTCTTCCATCTTCTTCCCCCTCACTCTCGCTCCTCTATTTTCTTCTCTTGACTTTTTTTTCCTATTTTCTGTGGTTTCATTTGTTTAATTTTAAGATTCAAATCTAAAATTGCTGTTTTAGATTTGAAAATATTAGATCTATTTTCTCTCTTTTCGGATTTAGCTATTTAAAAAAATTTAATTAAATATTTTTTGTCCTTCTAAAACTAAAAATTTCTATTCAAAACTCAAGATGGAAATATTAGTCTTTTAAACTATGAATCAGTTGTAATGCCATGCTTTTATACTTACAAACTCATATTTTGGCAATTTGTGTCATTACAAGGGTGATGCCTTCTAAATCAAAAAATTTCTATTCGAAACTCAAGATGGAAATATTAATCTTTTAACTATGAATCAGTTGTAATGTCATGTTTTCATGCTTAAAAAATCATTTTTTGGCAATTTGTGTCATTACAAGGGTGGTGTCGTTTTTGACAATTAGTGCTCTTTTATCAGTTATAATGCCATGTTTTCATTTTGAAAAATGAGATTTTGACAATTAATATTAAGATGCACTGTGACTCAACTTTGTATTTTGCAAGCATGAAATTTTGACAAAAATCAACATCAATCTCGCCGGAATCTCGCCGGAGGAGAAGGTGGCACAAAGTGAGAAAGCGGCACCGCTGAATGAGGTGGCCGGCGGTGACCACGCCTGATGAGGCGGCTGTGACGGACGATTTCAGATATGCCGGCCAACAACACCGATTACAAATATGGTGTCCGGAGACATCATTTCAGGTGCTGCAGTAAGATTTCAATTGTGGTGGTGGCCAGTGTCCGACGATAATGTGATCTATCGTACAATTATTTTGGTGTAGCACATGTCTGTAAATTGTTTTGTTTTGTTCTACTGCCGTATAATAATACTCTGTATTGATTATTAATAAAGAATTCAGTTATTCATTAAGGGTAGTTTAGTCAACCCGTAAATTTTTACTCCTACGCAACTTTATAGTCCTACTTTTGCACTTTCCGTATGTTTTACTCCTAGATTTGGAATTCTCTTTTTATTTGTCGTAATTATTATGAAACGTTGTTTTAATTTCTCCCAATTTGATTGAATTGTGCTTGTGTTATGATGAGACTAGCTCGAGAGGATGTAGGATTTAGACAATAGTTGGATTCGTTGCTAGAGTCACGTTTCTAAGAGACGGATATCGAAATTTGAATCGACAGAATTATGGTGGGTATATTAGAGCATTTTCAATGGTATAATGGGCACGGTGCACATGTGACATGAGAGACAAACACATAAATATTAATAAATTAATTCTCTCTCCTTATTTCAGTGATTTTATACCGTTTTGGTAAGTTTTTCTCCACAATGTCAAGTAGACCGTCTAAATGTTGACACTAATGTTGACATTGCAGAGAAAAACTTACCAAAATTGTATAAATCATTCAAATAAGGAGAGATAATTTATTTGCTAATATTTATGTGACTATCATTCATGCCACACGTGCATCGTGAACATTATAACATTGGAGATGCTCTTAGCACGAATTTTTTTGAAAGAAAAAACATCGTGTTAATAACATACTCCCTCCGTCCCGGAAAACAAATTCTCGGGTTAGCTTTCACACATTTTGAGTAAATAAAGTTAGTGAGGGGTAAATTTTACTATTTCAACACTGTTTCGACACTGTGTGATACTGTTTCGACATATATTTATTTGGCATTGTTTGACACTGTTTTGCCAAAAAAAGAAATGAGAAGTTTATTTTAGGACATCCAAATAAGGAAAGTGAGAAACTTGTTTCCGGGACGGAAGGAGTACCATATTAACACCAAATTAATATGCCTAGTTTTGCTATTTGAAAATTCATACTCTAGATAATACTCCTAAAGAGGGTTTGGATATGATTTTTAAAATTATTTCTACTCTTGAGTGAAAGTGAAAGTGTAGAAGTCATTCTGATGCTCTAATTAATTCTTAAAATCAATTTTTTAAAAGTTGTGGGACACTAGTTTCTTAAAATTAATTCTGCTTCTGCTTTAAAACAGAATTAGTTCCAAACACCCCCATAATCTTCTACATTGTTAGTCTCATGTGATGGCCATCTTTAGGATGTTTTTACTAGGGCTGGGACCGGTTCGGTTCTTACTCAAAATGAGTGGAACCATTATAAAAGTTTTAACTAATGAAATCGGTTCGGTTCCTATATAAAAAATCAAGAACCGTTATGGAACCGAACCGGTAGTAAACGGTTCGGTTCTTCCTTTTATCGGTTCCTAGAATAATTTTTTCTGGTTTAAGAATTAACACATAATTTACTTTCTACAAACAACATAAACACGTCGAAAATTCAAAACACGAGTATTAAAATTTTATTTGAAGCTCTAATCACTTCAAACATCAAAGCTCAAACTTAACTAATGAACCTTGAACACTTAATAGAACAAAAGTGATTTAAATTTTCATGTAATAAATGAAACATTAAAAATCGTTGTAGTGTCGGAGCGATGAAGGTTACTCATCATCATAGTAGCAAGAATATGTCGCCTACTTCAAGTCTTTCAAAACATAAAAAAAAGACATTAAGTTTGCATGTATAGATATAAAAAAATATTATTACATTCTATTGATTCATAATAAATCTAATAATTAGAAATATCATGAAAATAGTAAAGTAAAATATGTGCAATCAACTATAAGTTATTTGAGTTATTTTATATTTATAAAATTTATGTGATGGAACAAAACATGATTTGTAGAAAGGAGTTTAATGTATTATATCAACCTCATGTACAATATTTATTACTTCTTTTCCGTTGATTAAATTAGAATTGTTAGTTAAATATCTTATATTGTTTTATTATACTGGTTGTGGTGGTGGTTATTATTGCTATTATATTATTATTATTGTTACTACTAATATTACTACTACTACTACTACTAATATTATTTTATTTTTTATTTTTTTAATAACGGTTCCTTAACGGTTCCATGCACATATTTTTTATAGGAACCGAGAACCGAACCGTTATAACCCGCTTCGGTTCGGTTCCTACAAATGAGGCATTAATTGTTAACGGTTCGGTTCCTAGATGTTGTTAACGGTTCGGTTCCAATCGGTTCTACGGTTCCCGGTTCCAAAATCCCACCCCTAGTTTTTACTTGGACTGTAATTTGTCCCAGACCAGATCAGATCAGACCATACCAGACTAGTCTAGACCAGACCAGACTTGGATAGTTATAAAAATACAAAAAAACCAGACCAAACTAGACCAGACCAGTTCAGACTAGACGAGATCAGACCAGACCAGACCAGACCAGCAAATTACAGTCCAAGTAAAAATATCCGTAGTCAATACGAGCCGAATTCTTGAAAATAACTGCGTATTTTTAATGGAAGATAACACGACCAACAAATTCTGGTCAGAATTTTGGTCTGCCCAGAATTTGCTGGTCAACACGACCAACAAATTCTGGTCTAATTCAAAATGCCACTTCATGTGACGGTGGAGTTAAAGTCATGGAGATTTGAGAAATGCTATTGGTACCCCAAAATGGGGTACCCCATTCTTACCCCGGCCTATTGTGCGGCCATAAACGAGGCAACACATTTAAGTAGGGACCACTTAAATGTGTTGCCTCGTTTATGGCCGCACAATAGGCCGGGGTAAGAATGGGGTACCCCATTTTGGGGTACCAATAGCATTTCTGTGGAGATTTTATCATGGTGCGTGGTACTTTTTTTTTGGAATAATATATAAAACATTCCAAAAAAAATGAGGAAAAATATCATGTCACTTTATTCTATAGATTCTTTCAAAAAAAAAAAAAAAACTATTCTATGATGTATAGGATAAATTATGGTGAAAGTAATTTAAATACTCCAAACTTTTAATGGGTGTAAGGTAAGTAACTCAAATTTGCATAGGTAATAAAAGTGCCCCAAAGTTTATACTCCCTCCGTCCCGCTATTAACTTCCTACTTTTCTTTTTGGGCCGTCCCAAAATAATCTTCTCATTTCCCTAAATGGAAAGTTATCCTACATCAAAACAGTGTCAAACAGTGCAAAACAGTGCCAAACAGTGTCTAAACAGTGCCAAACAGTGTCTAAACAGTGCCAAACAGTGTCTAAACAGTAAAGTCAAATTTAATTCCAAAATATGTGTGTAGGTCAAAGTAGGAACTTAATAGAGGGACGGATGGAGTATAAGAATTTATTGTAACACCATCGTAATATGTTTTTTCTTTTATAAATGTAAATTTATAGTGTTAAAATATAAAATTAAAAACTTTGGGTATTTATGTTGTTAATTGCACACTAAAAATGCTTAGAATATTTAAATATTTACTTAACACTATGAATTTACATTTGTGAAAGGAAAACATATTATCATGATGTTAAGATAACTTTATATATAAAGTTCGGGATAATTATATTAAATACGCAAGTTTAGAGTGTTCACCTCACACACTTATCAAAAGTTTTGGGTATTTAAATTAATTTTCCCAATAAATATCAACTAAAATTGTTGATAAAACTAATACTACCTTCGTCCCCCTAAGTTTGGGACAAGAGAAGGTGGCACAGTTATTAATAAAAGTGGATTTATGTGGTTGGTATTGAATTGATAAAGTAAGAACAAAGTAAGAATGATTTAGAACCACACAAATTTTACCAAATAAGGTATGAGACAATTTTAGTGGGACAGACCGAAAAGGTAAAATGAGACAATCATAGCGGGACGGAGGGAGTAGTACATAATATATTTTATAATATTATGAATGTGTGTATCTGTCTGAATATTAAATATTCAAAAAAGAGGGTATTCATATTTAACACCTATAATGAAATTTGAAAATATTTTAAAACTAAAATAAATATCAAATAATATCATTGAATATACTCCGTATATAATAAAAATGATTACGAAGTATTATAATCATTTCAGTATTGTGAAGAATATTTATCTTTACATTTAGTTTTATAAGTAATTACATTTTTAGAGCCCGTTTGGTAGCATGAAAATTGGCTGTTTTGGCTGGTTTTGCTGAAATTTATGAGGTTCTGGCTGAAGTGGCTGCATTGGCTGATTTTGCTGAATTAAGAAGAAAAAAATTTAAATATATTTTATTAATAAAATAAAGAAAAAATTATATGTAAAAATAGCTAAAATGGTCATCTACAGTAACTTCAGCCATTACAGCCAGAAAAGTAACTCCAACCTTACTTTTTCTGCTTATTACACAATTCAGCGCGCGAAAGCAAAAATTATGTGTTTGGTGAAAAAGTTGGCTGATAAGCCTGATAAGCCGAAAAACAGTGTTGTCAAACGGCCTCTTAAAGGTTGACGGGGTTGACCCACCGAATCTGGATTGACCCGTGACCCAATCATTTGGCCATGCACCCATGCCACTTCTTGGTCTGATTTTTTACAACATAGGGTTCAATAGTACATTGATCATCAGAATGGGTATGGTTTGAAGTTTCCTTTTATTCATTTTTATTCGAAGTAGTATTGTTTATAACGTATAATGAAATATTGAACTTGAAGGTTAGAGACTTAGAGGTTGTGAAAATATACTTCCGACAACTTTTAGAGGTAACATGTAATGATTATTTCTCCGTATAATGTATTAAAAGATCATTAATTCATGTTTTCTAAACTCTCGATAGCGCCACATGTATAAAGCTTTCTATGACAAAATTAGTCTAGGTAGGTATATTTCATCCTTTTCCAGTGATTGACTTTGATATTTATTGACTGATCATAAAATTAACTGACCCATGTCTCTAATAAGATTTTTTTTAGTGAATAAATTTACGCATTGACTATATTAAAAGTTTTATAAAATCGCAAAGATTTTTGTTTGATTAGATTTACATTTTTCACATGTGTATATATCCTTTTCAATCAACGTGTTCTTTTAAATTTACTAGAACGGCAATTTCCTATAATATAATCAACTATGAAGATCAATCACTAAAAGAGTTGAAGTATACACCTACAATGGCCTATATTTACTCATGAATAATTATGTGTATCATTATAGAGAGCTCAGAGAAAATGTGAATCAAGATCTTAATTCATGAAAGGGAATGAAATTCATTAGACACTGCCACAAATATTATCTCTGACGAAGCTTTTCAAACCTCTAAGAAGTTTAAGTTTCATATTTCATTATATGTTATCGACATATAATTCTATGAACTTATATTTGATTATACTAACTTATTATATACAAATCATAAAATTCTAAAGAGCTATTTTAATTTCATATTTAATTTGTTCTTGAATAAAAATATATGTACCAACTGATTTGTCACGTGTGTATGCATGAGTACTATACTAGATATGGTAAAAATATGGTGCAATTTTATTCAATTTTGTTTGATACCAATCCATCCCAAATTCCCAATATACTTGCCTTATCAAAAGAGATTGTTGAAGTTGATGCACTCTAAAAAAAGAGAGATAGTTAATGAATGCCTTAGCAAAGTAGTCAAGTCGGGTGAGATGGTTCGGTGGGGCCATCCTGGGGAGAAGGGCAGATAAAGTGCCTCGAGTGAGTTTTGGGAAGTGGCAGTGGACATGTTTCTTTGCCCCCAAATTGAATCGACCCTTTGATTGATTATGATACACATTAGGTCACACCACCACGCAGAGATACCTCTTCAGCTGCTCTGCCTAATCAAAGGATATGACTGCTGCCCGCTAGGTAACACACAAACGTGAAATTTCGTTACTCCCTCCGTCCCATAATAGTTGTCCACTTTAAATTTGGCACGATTATTAATAAAGTGGTTGAAAAGTAAAAGTTGTGGTTGAGATTTGAGTAGAATAAAGTGAATTAATAAGAACCACATATTTCATGCCAAAAAAGGAAACAAGAGATTCATTTTGGGACAACCTAAAAAGGAAAGTAGGACAACCAAAATGGGACGGAGGGAGTACTCCCTTCGTCCTATATACAGATACTTAGATAACCTAAGTTGGTTAGTACTATTTTCCTTTTAATCGCAACGTGTTGAATTTTTGCACTATTCACGTGTTTTACTTTGACTACATTTTACGGTATTATTTTACGAAAATTATTTTTTAAAAAAGATATCGTTCAATTCATCTCATTACAAATTTCAAAATCTGATTTTTAATTATTTTTAACTAATAAAGATTAAGATATAATTACGGTCAAAGATGTGCTTTGACAAGCGTGAAATGTTGACTGTTGCAACTAAAAAAGAACGGAGGAAGTATTTGACATCGTTTTGCATTATTTTGTTTGCTCAAAGGAAAAATGGACTTTTATTTAGAGACGACCCGAAAAGTAAACAAATGCTCTTATTTAGAGATAGAGGGACTATAATAACAAACATGTTTTGCAAGAGTTTTAGGGAGTGTTACGTTTGTGATTACTTCAACTTTAAAAAGGTGATTTTTTAAAGTGATTTTGGAGAAAGTGATTAAAAGTAAAAGTTGATAGTAGTGTTTGTAAATAGAAGTGTTTTTAATTAAAAGGTAAAAAGTTGAAGTGTTCGATAAAAAAAAAATGATTATTGATGTAGTATATAGTCAAAATACAAAAACACCCTTTTCAAATTATATAAAGAATTCAAATGAAAAAAAATTAATGGAAGAAAGAAAGCTACGTGTACTTTCTCTTTCTCGTCTGAGCATCTGAGCATCTTACTCTACGAACAAGTCCGAAAATTAAACAAAAAACTGGATTTGAATGTAGTTTTTTTTTTTTTTTTAATTTCTACAATATTGTTGAAGATCAAAAATCTGGTTTGGGTTCATGAAATAGAAGAGATGCACATGGAGATGGGAGAGGTGCGAACCTTGGACAATTTGCTACTCCCTCCGTCCCCCTAAGTTTGTCCCGTTTTACCTTTTTCGTCCGTCCCACTAAGTTTGTCTCATACCATATTTGGTAACATTTGAGTGGTTAGAATCCATTCTTACTTTATTTACACTTTATCAATTCAATACCAACCACACAATTCCACTTTTTCTTAAAAACCACACCACACCCCTCCGTCCCAAACTTAGGGGGACGGAGGGAGTATATATTACTCGTATATTATATTATTATTATTATTATTATTATTATTATTATTATTATTATTATTATTATTATTATTATTATTATTATTATTATTATTATTATTATTATTATTATTATTATTATTATTATTATTATTATTATTATTATTATTATTATTATTATTATTATTATTATTATTATTATTATTATATACGGAGTATATAGATATATGTTACTCCATGAGGATGTGGTAATATTATAGATCAGATACGAAGTATAATATAGAGATGCACTCCTATATTATTATATACGGAGTACATTATATATAAGATATACTTCCTCCGTATCAAATTAATTGACTCATATACTTTTTCACGTAGTTTAAGGCAAATATATGTAAAGTAGGAGGTTGTGGTACTAGCTGTAGCGGTACTGTAGCGGTACTGTAGCTGCTTTTTGGGTGAGTTTATTTTCAAAAAGGAAAATGAGACTTTCATTTTGATACGTCCCAAAAAGGAAAGCAGATCAATTAATTTGATAAGGAAGGATTATATATGAAATGGGAGGGATGAGGAGGATGGGGCATCGCGGTGGGGAAGAGAAACCTGCCATGAGGAAGGGAGGGTCTGGCAGCAGTATCGTCCATGAACTGGCAGCAATATCGGATGAGGGAGGGGAGGGTAGTCTTTGTTAAAGTGAAATATATAACCTAATAACTAAAATACCAAAAATACCAAGAAGCTGATAAAAGCATATAAAAGCTTCTAAATACTGGTTTAAAGTGCTTTAAAGTGCTTTTTTTTAATTAGAAGTAGGGTTTGACAAATACTGGTTTTAGCTTTTTTAAGTTTAAAACTGAAAAGTGCTTATTTTAAGCAACAACAAACACTCCTTTTAGTAAAGTTTTTAAAACGCGCAATATGTCTTTTATTTTGGAGTTAAAAAATGCTGGACTCTTATCTACACCTTTGGCCGTACGTTACAGGTTCAAAAATGTTTTTACTTCATCTCTTTCTATCCTTACAATAAGCATTTTTTTCTTTCTCGTTTTTTAATTCATCATCTTTTCTAATATCATCTATCATTGTCTCTTCACTTTTTTAGTTCTTGATTATCAACTCTTCAATTCACCACATTTTCACACCTTTCTACTATGTGCGGCGTTTTATGCACGCTTCCTCGCATAATCACGCTTAGGCACACTTAGACCTCGCTTTTTAGAACACTCAGTGTAGATAGGGTGTACACCAGGATGACATGTACAAAAGACATTTCTTGTTTTTTATTTAGCCTGAATTACAAATGGTCCATCTTGAAATATTTCACATGGAATCCCGACGTGGACATAGCCACATAGGTGGGCCATGGGGGTGGAATGGGACTTATTTCACCCACATATGTGGCTCACTCCAAGCTTTGATACAACTTTTTGTAACTTTTTACGGTTATACTCAGTAAGTTTTTCTAAGATAGAATGTATACTCCATTTAACATTATTATAAGATAAAGGGAGTAACGAAATTTAGCACGGTGGTTTTTGGGACTGAGTTCTGAAATATGAGCTAGGTTTTCTTAAGTCTTTTTAAGAACTAATAATATTGTCCAGCCAGATCACAAGCTTGGACACATTTTTCCAACTAGGTGCGTACTTATACAGTTATACTGCCTCCGTCCCTTGAGATTGAAACAATAGGAAATGATGCAATTTTTAGAAAAGTAAGTTTATTTGATTGATATTATATTGAGTCGATCCGTAAAGAACGAACAAAGTAAGTAGAACGGAGGAAGTATACCGGGAGCATAAGGGAGACCCTTGTCTTCACGACCCCCTAGCTAGGTCCTTCACTAAGTGTAACTTCATGTGATGTTATTCTGTCATCCATGCCCTATCACCGGCCTATCCTATAAGCGATTGCTTATAATTTAAAAAGTGATTTTTTGAAGTGATTTTGGAAAATGTGTTTAGTTGTGAAAGTTAGTAGTGTTTGAGAAAAAAATGTTTCTGAAAAAATTAAAGTTAATAGTGTTTGATAAAATAAGTGATTTTTGTGTAATAGAAAACGTGAAAAACAGTTTAAAGCGCACCTCAACTAGCTTCCAACTTTTAACTTTTAAGTGATTAATTTAAGCAGAAACTGTCACTTGAAAAAACCAATTTCAACTTTTTTAAAGTAAAAAACTAAGAAAAACTTTTTTAAGTGTTTATAAACACTCCTTAAGTGGGACTGAGGGAATAATATACTTCACAAACAGAAGAGAGACCCTTGTCTTCATGACCCCCTAGGTCCTTTACCAAGTTAGTGTAACTTCATGTGATGTATTCTATCATTCATGCCCTATCACCTATCCATTCATTTAAAATTAAAATAATAGTAATAGATATCAAAATTCCAAAAAATACAAAAAGTACCAAATGAGCTGTGTTGGAATTTGTTTGCATTGAAAAAGATTAGCCGAAAGATTAGCCAATGAGCTGTATAGATTGTTGCTTGTGAGCTGAGTTGTGATGGGAGATGAGTATACCCAATTATTCGTTGTACACAGAAACTAATTAAGATGCTTGTAACGGAATGATCTATCAATCCTTTCCAAACTAGTTAAGGAAGTTTTGTTAGTTTGTTTTAGATTCTTATTTGAACATGTACAGTTGGTTAGCCAGAACACTAGGTCAGACTTTGACAGTACAAAAATATGTATTTACACGTTTCACACTAAAAATTAGAATATTTTTTATAATTTGGGGTGAGTCGAGATCTAACTAAGCCGGGGTCTAGGTGAGCCCTCCTAACTCCACCCTTGGACAATTTGACAAGTGGGATTAACCAGAGTGGGCTAGAGGTGGAAGTTCATTTGTATTTTGTGTGATTGTAGCCACATAGGCATTTTTTCAATGTTGTGGGGCAGTAGTTATTGTTCTTGTTCTTTTTTTGACTTATATGAGAGCATCGTCATGTTTGGTAGGTGATGACTAGGTTTTGCTATGGTCGGCTTTTCACTTTTGATGAGTTGTGCGTAATGGTACCGTAATAGGATGGGATGATTGAGATGTTTGATGTTTCCTTTTACTCAAAAAATAATACCCATATCTTATTATGCTCTTAAGCAGAAACAGAATTGGAATCAGTTTTCGAAAGCTGGTTTTCCTCAGCTTCTAAGGAAACTGATTCTAGAAGTAAATAAATTAGAGTACTAGAATCATTTCTACACTTTCACCCAAACACCCCTTAATCTCCCACCGAACTTAAAACTTTATTTGTTTAGTTGTGCATAAGATGTTGCTATTTTTCCCTTTATTTTAAAGTAGTTTAACTATGTATGTGATCCTGAACATCTTATGGTTCGATGACATTACTGTGACACTTCTAATGAGGGGATTATATGTTCGAAACTCATCTCAATCAAGGATGTTGACATTTAACATTAAAGTATTGAACAAATACTACGGAGTATAAGAGATTAGAAAATCCAACTAAAAAACTATGTATGTGATTATTTCATTATTTTCTGCCTCATTTATGATGCGACTATTTGACGTGTTAATGACATAATTGTTAGTACATATGTCTATAATCGCCAATGGCGGAGCCACCTA
Organism: Cuscuta epithymum; assembly: GCA_945859915.1. Classification (NCBI taxonomy): domain Eukaryota; kingdom Viridiplantae; phylum Streptophyta; class Magnoliopsida; order Solanales; family Convolvulaceae; genus Cuscuta; species Cuscuta epithymum. Next base: position 2,420,315 of record CAMAPF010000915.1, read on the forward strand.
TAGACTTGTGGTGTCATCCACAAGTCTATTAAGATCTGGGTTCCATCCTGAAATGTCAACCTTAATATAACACTCCATAACTTCTTAATTTACTGGTGTGAGACTTTATCACCCCTCCTCACGAGTACTTTGTTTATAACTTGGTCAATTTGTTTATTACTCCTCAGTATCTAATTACTTGAGCCGTTTGCTTTTTACGTAGTTTAAGACAATTATTGTTGATTTTATGAAAAGTAAAAGATTTTGGTATATAACTGCTTTTTAAGTGAGTTTATTTTCAAAAAAAAATGTGACAATTAATTTGATACATCTCAAAAGGGAAAGTGAGACAAGTAAACATATACAAAGGAGTATGTTTTTCTCTTTGAAGGCGCCGGAATGTGATCATTGGTTACTTGTCACAGTAAAATTAAAATTTCATAAAATATCAATAGGACACGAAATTAGTCAAACTAAAATCAATTATATTACAATTATTAAATGTATATTCACTACAAAAAAATAACACGTTAGTCACGAATTTAGTCACAGATCGTAGTATAAAAAATCTGTGACTAACTCTTTTAGTCACGGATTTTGTCTGTGACTAAATCCGTGACTAACTCTTTTAGTCACGGATTTTGTCTGTGACTAAATCCGTGACTGTTTGGGCATGACTAAATTTAGTCACGTCAAATTGACCGTGACTAAATGTAGTCACGGATTACTCACGGACCAGGTCCGTGACTAAAATGTCACCGGAATAGCTGCTCCGGCACTTTAGTCACGGCTAAGATCCGTGATTACTTTTTTTTATTAGTCACAGACGTGCCCGTGACTAAGAATTTTTTTTTAAAAATTTTGGCCATTTTAGTCACGGCAATTTCCGTGACTACGTTTTTAAATTTTGAAATTTCAAAAACCCGCGGTTCGCATTTTCAAATTTTTCAAATTTCATATTAGTCACGGTCATGAATCCGTGACTATTTTTTTTAAAATAAATTTTAAATCAATAAAAAGAAATCTGGACTAAACAATTAGTCACGGCTCAGATCCGTGACTAAATTTTTTGTTTTAAAAAAAAAATCCATTTTCAAAATAACAAAATTAAAACTTATTTTAATTTTTCTTAAAATAAAAATAAAAATAAATATTTATCAGGAAAAATATTATATTTTACAAAGTATAGCAATTATACCATTAAATAAAAAAACAAAATTCATACACTCATACACAATAAGAGTGCATTGCAAACTGAAATTATAAAAATAATGTTAAATGTTAATGATAAAATTGTACTATTACATGCCCGGTCTTCGGACTCCATTATGATAAAAATTAGGATTATCATTATCAAATTCATCATTATCAGGGTGATTTACCAAAATAAATTAGGGTTTCCCAAAAAACGAATGTCGGAATTCGCTCTTCATACTAGAGATAGGTCTTCGAAAAAGGGGGTGGGCTAGCGTGGGATACTCCAATTCCGACTAGGGGTTTATTTTATTTTTTGATCGTAAGGCGCTTATATCATTAAAATAGCAATCAGCAGGAGTACAAGAACATGAAAGGGGGCCGCATGTAACCATCCGCCCATGACCGACACTCTGAGTCAATCACCTTAAACAAAGCAATATAACTCGCTAGACCGAATTTGGGCAAATTAAAGCTAACGACGCCTACCGCAGACCTTTCAACCTCCAAACCTAATGCAAGAGTTTCACAGTAAGCAAAAGAATAAAAACAAAACAAAACAGACAATCCGTGGAAATAAAACCTAAGACAGAGAAAGAAATAAACTCCAGCACTCGAATTCTTAATCAAAATCATCCACTGCAAAACCGGCGGGTCTAGGAGGTCTGACCTGCCGCCTCCCCATTTTTTGGCCCATCAAGCGCCATGTCTTCATCTCCTGAATTCTCTTTAAGCTTGTCCTCCCATATTCTTCTGCGCTTAGTCTCTCCTCGTTCTCCTTCCATATCACCCGCTCCTTGGTTTGATGCACTAGCCCCTGTCTCAGCCGATAGCTCCTCTTTGAGTTCAGTCTTCCTCTGCTGTCTGGCGCCCCTGGAGCTTACGGAATCTTGTACAAGCCACTTATTAGGGCTAGCTAGGCTAGTCTTTGCGCCTCCTCCTGCCCTAAGCTTAACTCCAAAAGATTTTTCAATAATAATTCCTTCCTCATATCGTAACGAGCAAAACTTATCCGAATGCCCAATCACCCCACATATGAAACAGAAATTGGGTAGTTTCTCATACTTGAAATCAACCCAATGTCCCTTTCCTTCCTTCTTTAGAGAAGTGCCCTTTTTTAGGGGCTTCCTAACATCCATACAGATTCTGATTCTCAAGAAAGATTTCTTTTTATCTCCATAACTGTTTTCATCAAACTTTATAAAAGGGCCAATAAAGTTCCCAATTCGCTTAGCAGAATTCAGATTTCTAAATTTTTGAGGAACATTATGCACTTGAACCCAAAAATCTGCCTCAAGTAAAATTAGCTTTTCAGGGATTTCATCTGGTTGAACTGTTTTCAACAACACTAAATCTCTCTCAAAAACCCAAGGTCCATCTTCCAGCACACGGTTCATATCTAAAACATGATTAAAAGTAAAGAGATACCTTTTTCCATTGATTTATTTGATTGATATCCCCTTACCAGGACGCCAAGCTGAAGTCATCGCATCCTGAAACGCCTGAAAATTAACCTTCCGATCGGAGATCACCGTCCCAACCACCGGGAAGCCAATCTGATATTCGATCACTTCCTCATCACCGGCTTCCTCTGTATCAAAATTGAGTTCGTTATCTACCTCCCCAATAGCCATCTTCCTATAGTTGTTAACAATATCTTCCATCTCCATGCTGCGGCCGAGCCTGAGACAATCCTTAGAAAAACCGATGTATGAAAACAAGGACAAGAACAAAAATAAAAGCCGGACTTCGATCGAAAACGATAGAATCCGGAAAGAAACCCAGCGGCGGCAGCCCTAGGACTCACGAACTTCGCTCATGATTTCCATATTACTATAGTTGGAAGAGCCAATTCCGACAGAATGTTTTTTTAAAGGTTGTCAGGGGTTTATTTTATTTTTAAAATTCATTTTTTTTAATGAAGTGCCTTGAAGTTCCGAATTTTTAATGAAATGGGTTGGCCAAAATACCCTAAAATTTAATTAGCTTTCACAATTCATTAATTAAAGTAATAATTGGCTCCATTAAATTTTCCCCCATAATTCCTGTATTAATTAACCGTATTTCGGCAGGTGCTTTGAATGATTTTTTATTTTTTTAAATGTTGAGTTTAATCCAACAAGATATAGTAAATATATGTATAAATGTGTATGAACAAACTCTTTTTACGTGGGGTTTTGTGGTTTGTTAGGGATTTCTGCTAAAAAAATAAGTTTGAGGGCATAGCTCTACCTTACAAATACCAAGCCGCATAGCATAATCTCACCCGATTTTCGGCCTAATTCGCTCAATATCACAGTTCTCCCTCACCCGGGCCGTTAGCTCCTGGTCACCGCCTATCCGGCCGACATTAAACATGCTATCACAGCCACCCCATCAGGATGATTCAGACAGTCAACACTCACCTAGCACCCCTAAATCTGAAGTGAAGCCATTATTTATCTCAACAACAGAAGCCCAACCGGTACAGAATGATCCAACAATGAAGCCCAACTCTACCCAACAACCTATCTCACATTGTCAGCAACAACCGGTATTGCCTTCTGAATTAGGCCAACGTCGGCACATTGTCATCAGCGACTTGGCATGTGACATGGGTGTGTTAAAGTCCATAAAGGCTATTTGCTCCGACTTGTTCTCTGGTTATCCCACGAGCTACAAGCGCTTGTCAACTCAGTCCCGAGAGGCTTACATTTCAAGATTCTCTCTGGAGTACACATGGGCGCCGTCGGATAATGAGAGAATGGTCTCCACCCTCCATGCGCTATTTGCTAATCGCTATCGGGCAAATTTCTCCAATTTAAGAATTGCTGCACAAGATAAGTTTATTGATTATGCTAAAGGTCAGGATCTGGACTGTGCTCTCGTAATGCCCTTCAGACCGGAGTTTGCATCTCCAAACATATGGCATGACTTATGCCTTCTTGGAAAGTTAAAGCATAATCGTATCGCAATCCTTGGGGAAGGTGAGGTTCCAGTTATAACAATGGGCAGGAGGTCAAAGTCACGAAGGCTTGGTGAAATGGAAACTAGGGAGACACAGGAGCGCAACTCTCAGGCCGAGGCACTCATGGCCAGAAAAGCTGAACTTAGGATTGAGTTTGAATTGCTTGTGACGATGCAGAAGGGTTTCAGTATCCAGATGAGTAATATCTTCAATGCTATGGTCAGTATGGGTGTGTTTAACTCTGGGGGATCGTCATCTCAGAATCAGCCATCGCCAATACTTGAGCATCCACAACCTCAGCCCACCAATGTTCAAGCAGCCACAACCTCAGCCACCAATGTTCAAGCAGCCACAACCTCAGCCACCAATGTCCAAGCAGCCACAACCTCAGCCACCAATGTTCAAGCAGCCACAACCTCAGCCACCAATGTTTGAGTACCAACCTACGATGATGACAAACCAGTCTAGTTCACTCAGCCAGCTCTCTGGGATGACTTGCGCACATGCGCAGCGCAATAATTTTCCTTCACAGTCCAGCCCCAATATCCACCCAACATCTCTGTCACCACAATCGCCTTCAAAAGCTTCTTCTACCCCTATGATCGGACAGACTCGAGATGACCCATCATGCTCCAACGGTGGCGGCACTGAATTAAGTGATAATGTAAACGCTATGGAGAATACCTGTTTAAATAGTAATGATTAGTGGATTTGTCAAGAGCTTAAGAATAAATTAAAGTATACATTTCTATATAAGCCAAAAGATTAACACTTGGACTACTTTATTCTGGTCTGCAAAAAATTTCCAAAACTTTATGCCGAGTCATCCGTCTCACAGGCCTTCTGAAATGAGAAAGGCATGGGCACACTGTTGTCGGTTTTTTATTCCTGCTCAACCCCATAGAAAATATGGACAGTTCCGTTGGAGAGTGTACTTTTAACCCAATATTAATTCTTTGTACGTGGCAATGCATTTTTCATTAATCCCTTGTCCCATGAATCCATGATGATATTTGAATAAAACATGTTTCTTAGTGAAAAAAAAAAAAAAAAAAAAAAACTCTTTTTACGTGGAAACCCGAAAGGGAGAAAACCACGGGACTTTTTAGGCTAATGTCCAAGCCCTCTCTTTCTCATTAGAACTCTCCTCACCATTACATATAACATGTATTGAAGCTCTCATTAATGGAGGATAAAGCTAGCTAATCTATTCTAGAGAGAAGGAGAAGTGGGGAAGAAGAGACCAACCCTTTACATGAAGGGAAATCCTCCTCTTTACAGAGAATAAAGGAAAGGGAATAAATCTACCCTAATGGGCCGAAATGGGCCCAAGGGCTGAAATAGGCCTAATAGGCTGGAATGGGCCTCACTGATTAGGCTCCATACTACATACAGTCTTGGGCTCCTGAATAATAACGGTCCGAGATAATATATCTCAACACAAGTCCCCCAGTTTCTTGAGTAGTGAGAGTACGAATCTGCTCGAGAAAGTATACTCTTGCCTACGCTCTTCCTCTGCCTTCTTTGCACAAGGCCTCGGCTTTTGGAGCAAAGGCTTAACAATGCCTTTGCCTAGGTGCGAGGGATTGGGGCGTTCAGCCCACGGATGCCCGACCCGACTTCCTTTGGACGTTCGACCCCTAGAAGCTCAGCCTAGATGTGTTCTTGCTTTTGATGCACGACCCCGGTTGTAGCTCTCGGAGTCATCATACAGCAACAATCCGCGGCTTATTCCTAGAGATGTTCGACCTTCGGATGGTAGGATGGGCTTCCTTGGACGTTTGTCCCCTTGATGGTCAGCCCGCTCGATCTCTAGCTGTTGGGGCTCGGGAATTTCCCTTCTGGATGCTCGGCCCGACATGCTTAGGAAGATTAGTCACTAGAAACCCGACCTGACTTCCTTTGGATGTTCGTCCCTAGAAGCTCGGCCTAGATGTGTCCTTGCTTTTGATGCACGACCCTGGTTGCAGTTCTCGGAGTCGTCATACAGCGACAATCCGCGGCTTATTCCTAGAGACGTTCGACCTCCAGATGCTAGGTTGGGTCTCCTTGGGACATTTCTACCTCAACATGCTCAGCTTGGGCATGCTCAGTCTCAGGATGTGCTGCGCGTCTCAATGCTCTCGACCTCCGGGGTGGAGAAGCTCGTGTCCCGACCCTCGGCCTCCGGGTGGAGAAGCTCCTCTTCGGGACCTCGACCTTTGGATGCTAGATGTTCATCCCCGGGCTTTGGCCTCTGGATGGAAGATGCTCGTCTCCGAGCCCTTGGCCTTGCGTGGAGATGCTCGTCTCTAAGCCCTTGGCTTCTGATGGTCGCCTTGAGGCCCTCGTCCTCTGGTGGAGGATGCTCGTCCCCAAGCCCTCAGCCTGATGGTCTTCTTTAGATCCTCGGCCTCTGGGGTGGAGATGCTCGTCCCCAAGCCCTTGGCACCAAGGTTCATTTTGAGCATCATCTCTTATTTGTCATCCCGATTATGATCTTTATCTGCACAATGAACATAGTAATGCGGCCAAATGGCCAGACAATATGTTTATGTGCACATTTTTTTTGTGAGTCGGTTTGGGGCTCTTCCGGGTGTGACAGTCGGCCTCGGGCTGCAATGACCTTCGGCTCAGCCTCTCACCTAGTTCTTCCGGACATGAGCGTCGGCCTTGGGGTATGATGACCCTCGGCACGACTCATCTCCTAATTATTAAACTAAAACATCGGGGGAAGCTCATCCCCATGCTTCCCTCGACATTATTTATTTCGGGACATTTTAATCCCTATTAAACAATGGTTATGTAACAAGCACAATAGTAAGACTACTATTTGAAAACTTTAACGAAAGGGAACCCGTAACGAATAAATGAAAGGCCAGGTACTTAACTTTTGGATTTGGGAGCAGCATGGCCCATCCTAAATTGATTTCCAACAAGAAAGCCCTATACAACGCCCTTCTAAAATCGCTGGCCCCAAGACCACGTAATACGAACGACGACCTGCAGCTTGCGGCCTCAGGAGCCGAGCGGCGACCAGCCATAGTACGAGCGGTGTAGCATAATTGCTCTAGCGTTTTCCTGTGTCACTTGCTCGGCTGACTAGAAGGTTCGGTCTCACTCATCCCAAGCTTTTTCCCATGCAGCTGAGAGAAAATTTTCCGTCCGGGGAGAAGGCTTGCTGGCGGAGAGACGTCGAGAGCTGGGAGAAGCGACAATAACGAGAGCTGGGCGGCTAGCCTTTAACGACATCCAAAGATGGTCCGAGCGGTGGATATGATGTCGAGCGGCCTGTACACGAGGTGTCCGAACTGCCCAGGGGATGATCGTCGTTTATAACCAGGAGGTGGGTCTGTCCTGTAACTTGAGGCCGAGCGGCAGTTAACGTTTCGAGATGGTTGGCCAGCCAGAGCGCTCATTTGAGGTCTCCCTTGTGGTCCTGCTGTGCTGGAAATATCAGAGCGTACATAGTCTGGGCGGTAATAGAGTAGTTTTAATATTATTTATTTATTGTGGACTCCTGATATAATTATGACTCTTATTCTCTATAAATATATCTGCCAAGGCTACCATTATGGTTAAGCCTGGTAATTATTCTCACATGGTATCAAGAGCCAAAAAGTTCTTACCCTAATTTTTTTTTTCGGCCTCATGACTTCTGCCGTTTCCTCAGCCGCGGCTAGCAGTTCCGCTGCAGCCCTCTCTTCCGGTTCAAGCGGCACTGCCACAGGCAGTTCTTTCTCCACTGCGCCGATGTTTTCGAACGTCTCTGCGATGTCTAGTGTTTCGTTTTCTCTCTCACCTAGCAGCTTTGTTTTGGGATCACCGCTTCTTCCTCCTCGGTCCGGCTCGAGCGCAAGTTTCATTCTGCCGCCACCGCCGAATATGTTTCCGATGTCCGAGGCAGAACCGTGGGTATCGCCCGTTTTCACCTGGTCTCCGACCAGATCCGACACTCGACTCCCCAATGTTTCTCTCTTCTCCAGTGCAGGCGGTTCTCCTTCGGTTAATTCCGGCTCAAGCTTCGCGGGTCCTACTTTTGCCGGTGCACCTGGAATTGCACCATTGACATCTTCTGCTTCAATTGGACCAATTGCTCCTTGGTCTAGTGCCTTGCCTAATCCAGGTTACTCTTTATCTGAATTTGTAAAAAATATTGGTTTCTCGACACTTAATATTACAAATATTGTCACTACGAAGCTTGCTGCTGTTGAGGATTATTTGACTTGGCGTACTTAGTTTGAGTCTTTTTTGGTGTCTAATGGGTTTTTGGGTATTTTTGATGGCTCCATTCCTGCTCTCAATCCCTATATTTATGATGCCTATCATCATGAGACAATTAATCCTGATTATTATAATTGGTTGAAACTTGATCAAACTGTTCGTTCTTGGCTGTTTGCTACGGTGCTACCTTGTCTCGTGATGTCCTTATTGAGGTGCGTGAGTTAAAAAATGCTTTTGCTATTTGGCATCGGTTGGAGTCACACTTTATGTCTGCTAGTCTTGCCCGCTCCATGGAATTAAAACGCCAATTGTCTCACTCTAAAAAGAATCCTAACCAATCCATGGACTGCTATCTGCTTGACATAAAGGATATTGCTGATAGACTTGCTGCAATTAATGCACCTGTGTCTCACCGGGAGTTGCTTCAATATATTTTACTTGGTCTTGGTCGGGATTATGAATCTCTCATAACATCGGTAGATTTATTTCTGGATAGTTTTACCTTTGAAAATCTCCGAACCAAGTTGGTTGAAAAAGAGCAAAGTCTACAGTATATGGGGTCTCAAGAGGAGTCAAATCCTGCTCATGCGTTTGCCGGTCATCTTCAGCCCGCGGCACAGCCACAACCAGCTGGTCAGCTGCCGCAGCAACACGTCGGACAGCAGCCGCCAGGTGCCGGCCAGCAGCAGGAGGAGGTCGGGGGTCAGGCACCCCGGGGTCGCGGCCAGCGTGGCGGACGAGGTGGACACGGTGGACGTGGTCAACGGGGACGTGGCTACGGTTAGTTTCAGCCTGGGTATGGTCCTCAGTACGGTTATGGCTATCCTCCACCGGCCTATTTTTCAGGGGGTGCGCCGCATGCAGGTATACTTGGGGCTCCAGGTTCAGCGGATACGTCTGTTCAGTCAAATTTTTATACTTATGCCTTATCTACTTTCTCTACTAACCATGGTTATGCAGGCTCCTCTTCAGTTGAGGGTAATTCAATTCCTCCTCCAGTGGTTTGTCAAATTTGCTATGCTCCAGGTCATCCCGCTTCTACATGTCCTTCCCGTTTCGTTCAGCCGGCTGCACCTACTCTTGCTGCTCATGCCCCTGATTCTTCTGATATGGTTTGGTATTCCGATTTCGGTGCTTCAGCGCATATGACTCCTCACTCAGGTATTTTGTCTAATAAATCTATTTCTCCTAAATCTCATTCTATAATTGTAGGAAATGGAACAACTCTCCCGGTATCACAGACGGGTCAAGTTTCATTATCTTCTTCTCTTAGGCCTCTTCACTTAAAATCTGTTTTGCATGTTCCTCAGATCAAATACAATCTTTTATCTATCCAAAAACTGTGTGCTGATAACAATTGTGCTGTCATTTTTGATATAAATAATTTTTTTTGTTAAGGATTTAACAACGGGGGTGGTCCTTCTTCGAGCTCACAGTGACAATGGCGTGTATCCCATCCACCAGCCTGCCTCTCTCCCTATGGCTTTCTCTGCGGCTTCCCTTACTTTATGGCATCATAGATTAGGACATTTTGATACTCATGTTTTAGATCAGCTTAGACTAAATAATTTAATTTCTGGTACTTCTGCTAGTATTTCCGATTGTATTCCCTGTCGTTTGGGAAAATCTCAACGGTTACCCTTTAATCAAGTTTTTCATAACAGCCCATATGCATTATATTTAATTCATTCTGATGTATGGCAGTCTCTTGTTCTTTACAATCAAGGTTTTAAATATTATGTTTGTTTTGTGGATGATTTTTCTCATTTTACTTGGGTATATCCCATGTGGCGTAAGTCTGAGGTTATTACTCATTTTCAACATTTTAAATTAATGATTGAAAATCTACTTGACCGCAAAATTAAGATTTTCAGAGTGATGGAGGGGGTGAATTTGATAATTTTAGCATGAGAAATATTTTTAATAGTCATGGTATTATTTTTCAAAAATCGTGTCCTGAGACTCCACAACAAAACGGTGTGGCTGAGCGTAAGCATCGACATTTACTTAAATTAGCATGCACTATGCTTATAACAGCAAAGTTGCCAGCTAATTTTTGGGTAGATGCTGTTTTTACTGTTGCTTTTATAATAAATAGAATACCCTCTCCTATTCTACATGGAGTGTCCCCTTTTGAAAAACTTTTTCATCACAAAATCTGACCTTTCTTTTTTTTTTTCGTGTGTTTGGATGTGCTTGCTTTCCGAATTTTAATGCTTCATCTGCTAACAAGTTACATCAAGGGTCAGTCTTATGCATTTTCTTGGGGTATGCGTCTGAATATAAGGGGTACCGTTGTTTTGATCCTATTTCTGGTCGGGTTTATATTAGCTGAAATGTCCGATTTTAGAAAATATTTTTCCTTACCCTGATCTTTCTCGTACTACAATGCCCACATCTTCGGTGTCATCTCTAGCCTCTCTTATCTATCATTCGTGTAAAGATCAGCCGCTACCACCATCCTTTTCTCCTTCGCCCGACCAGCTGCAAGCTCACCTCACACCAGACCTGCCTTCTTCTTCCGAAACACCACCCTCATCCAGCCTACACCTCTCGCCCAACGACCAACCTTCTTCTCCGGCATCTGGAGGTTCTGTTTTATCCTCCAGCTTGCAGACCGATCATCCAGTCCCTTCGACCGACCCACCAGACCTCCTCAGTGCCTCCTCCTCGCAGACTACTACTCCCGTCCTTCCTACCGAACCCAATGCTGTGAGCTCCTCCCCGATAGGAAATATTCATCCCATGAAAACCCGGTCAAAATCCGGGATTTTTAAACCAAAACAAAATTTTAATTTAAGCACAGTTGTTACCACACTGGATCCCACATGTTTTTCTTCTACAAATAAACATCTTAAGTGGAGAGCTGCTATGGCTGAAGAATTTAATGCACTTATCTCTAATCATACTTGGGATTTAGTTCTGTTTGATGCTAAAAAGAATGTTGTTGGGTCTGTTGATTGCTATAAAGCTGATGGCCCATTCGTCAACTTGATGTTAAAAATGCCTTTCTTCATGGTCATCTTACGGAGGAGGTGTATATGCGTCAGCCACCAGGTTTTGTTCATCCCCAGTTTCCTCACCATTTGTGTCGGCTTCGTAAAGCCATATATGGTCTTAAACAAGCACCTCGTGCTTGGTTTCACCTCTTTAGTAGTTTTCTTTTTTCCCATGGTTTTGTCTGCAGCCGGTCTGATAATTCCTTATTAATTTTTCGGCAAAATTCCGATATTATTTATCTTTTACTTTATGTTGATGATATTATTGTTATAGGGAATTCTCCTGCATTACTCACTAAATTTTTGTCCTTTCTGGCTAAATGTTTTCCCATGAAAGATTTGGGGGATTTGCATTTTTTCTTGGGTATCCATGCGACTCGAACCTCGTTTGGTTTATTTCTTTCTCAGCATAAGTATATATCTGATCTTCTTCTGCGTTTTCATTTTCATACGTTAAAACCTGTCCGTTCTCCTCTCCCGAGTCGCACTAAACTCTCTCTCACTGATGGGGAGCTTCTTGCGGATGCCACAGAGTATAGGAGTATGGTAGGTGCATTACAATATTTGACTTTGACTAGGCCAGATATTACTTTTGCTGTACACTTGGTTTCTCAGTTTATGCATGCCCCCGTACTTCACATATGTTGACTGTTAAGCGTATTTTCAGGTATCTACAGGGCACTTCTACTCATGGGCTTTTACTTTAGGTTTCTCGTGCAAATCCAACTATTATTGCATACTAAGATGCGGATTGGGCTGGCTGTCCCGATACAGGACGCTCCACCTCATGTTATGCCATCTTTCTCGGCCCAAATTTAATTTCATGGCGTTCCAAGAATCAACCGACTGTCTCCAGATCTTCTACTGAGGCCGAATACCGTGCTGTCGCGCTCACTGTTCAGGATACTCTGCATGTGCGTTCGGTTTTGTTTGAGTTGGGCTTTCCCATTCGTGTTCCAACCACACTTTATTGTGATAATGTTTGTGCTTCATATCTCTCGGTTAATCCCATTCATCATGCTTGTAGTAAGCATATCAATATTGACTATCATTTTGTTCGTGAACGGGTGGCTCATGGTGATCTGCGTGTGCAGTATGTTCCTACTCAGGCTCAACTGGCAGACATTTTTACTAAGTGTTTGTCTCCACATCAGTTTACTCTTTTACGTGACAATCTGCACATTGTTTCCCCTGCACAGCTTGAGGGGGTGTAATAAAGTAGTTTTATTATTATTTATTTTTTGTGGACTCCTGATGTAATTATGACTCTTATTCTCTATAAATATATCTGTCAGAGCTACCATTATGGTTAAACCTGGTAATTATTCTCACAGGCGGGAGGCAGTCCGTGTTAGTCAGGCTCTTTGGACGAGCTATGCCACGACCTTGAACGGCAATATAGGCCGGCGAGTGCATACGTGATGGGCTTTCCTGCTTTCAATAATTTTGACCAAAGTCAAAATTATTTCTCCAAAGAAGTTGGCCTTTCATCATTTAGTTTCACTTCTTCGGACGTCCGGTGAAGATTTGGCTTCAGACGAGTGGCTAGTGAGTAGGAGCCATGCTTCTCCCTTCCTTCCTCTTTCATTTGGAACGTAATTGACCAGGTCAACATAAGCAGTTACTAGCCTTCACATCCGCAAGCTGGCACTCTGGCAGCTCCTCCGATCCCTATGGTCAATACGTAGCCCGACTGCTACTCGGCTACTGTAGCTGGTCGAAGGGAGCCCATATAGTGCGCAACACAGCGGCGGCCGATGATGGCCAGGACAGCTTGCCTCAGGCGGCATCAGCGGCGGAGTGACAAAGACCGATAGCGTGGTCGCTAGCAAGGACTGCGGCATCACTGGCGAACTTCCTCCGTTTTTCCTTTCCCAGAATCTTTTTTCTAATTTTTTCTTCCTTTCCTTTTCACGTCAGATCTCCTTCATGTTTTGCTTTCCAGAATCGTTTTTCTTCTTTGGAAATCAGTCCTCCATATCCATCTTTTTCAGAAAACCAAGAACACATGTAATCGTTTTGAACTGCTTCCGACAGCCAGCACCAGTGTTGGGGTTTATTCCTTCAACCCTCGGGTCCAACACGTAAGCCCAAGGATCTCAAATGGATTGTTTAGTGTGATTGATCAACTGACCCGACAAGCAAGTAAGATGGATTAAAGGGAGATTAAATAGGTAAAGGATCAGATATTATTAATGATGAATAACGCCCCGATACAATTACACTTGCTAAGGCCGAAGGCCGTTCGTCTCCTTCTGTAGTGGAAGAGCTGCGAACAATATGTTAGAGCTAATGCTAATAAGTTGTCAACCCCTTATAATGAAATAAATGCTGCTATTTATACCACTAATGGGCAGTTGACTATACTGACGTGGAAGGCTGTGAGTGGCTGGTGTCTCAACCACCAAATCTTCAGCATTAAATGTGCTTCCCGCAAGAATCTGAGTTTCCCGCCTAACTTGTGGAGACAGACGCCCAGTTGGACCGGGGGCCTGCTCCTGGTGATACTGTAAAGGGCTGTAGGTCGTTCGTAGTCTGGCCCTTGGGAGAATTTGTCATACAGATTGGATTGGGCATCATGCGGCTGCAGGCCTTTGGTGGCGACGTTCGTCGCCACGGCGTTGTCCGCGGGCTTGATCCACCGTTATCTTGTCTGGACGTTCGTCGGGGTGGGCTGCCTTGTTGGGCTGGACGTTCGTCCAAATGAGGGGTAAATGGGCCGATCCTCTATTTGGGCCATTAACCCAACATTAAATAAAGTGAGTTTTTTGAAATTGAAGTAATACCTACCGTGCAATTTTTTAAAATGAAAAAAATGCATTTTTGATTTTTTGAATAAGGATGTTTTTACTTGAACTGTAATTTGCTGGTCTGGTTTGATGTAGTCTGAATGGGTCTGATCTGGTGTGGTAAGGTATGGTTTCTTCGTATGTTTATAACTATCCAAGTCTGGTCTGGTTTGGTCTGGTCTGGACTAGTCTGGTCTGGTCTGGTCTGGTCTGGTTGGTCTGCTCTGGTTTGGGACAAATTACAGTCCAAGTAAAAACATCCTAAAAAAGCATTGATTACTTTATTTTATTTTTTAATTCATTCCTATTGTTAATTAAATTCATAAAATGAAGTACAAATTTCATTTGTTTAAAATGCAATTTTTGTAATTTTAATGGAAATGAACAAAACAAATGTAGTTTTCAATGTAATTTATTAATAAATACATAGTACGTGCATACAATAATAAATTTAATACTACATCTAATGTTGCTTGCTTGGCCCAGGGGTTAGAATAGTCTCGTGTATACTGGTAAAATCATCATCTTCGCTAATGAACAGTACTGCCCTAGGAGGTATGGAATACTCTATATATTTCATCATCTTTTTGAAAAGTAGAGTCATTCCAATGAACCGTATCAACACTCTCACTAGACATTTGTATATATGGAGTGGTATATATTATTAAAAATATTAAGAGATGAAGAAACTTTTTTTGAATTAAAAATTTGAGGTTGGGGAATGAATTTTATAGGATAAATGAGCACCAATATTTGGTAAAATTTGTGTTTTAAAATTGAACACGCTCCAAATTGGCTTTTACATACTCTGATTGGATTTTAATTCATTTGTCACATACTACTTCCATTTTTGAATAAATGCAACATGTTGAATTTTACACTATTCACATGTTCTACTTTGACTACATTTTATTTATTAATGTATTGATATATATATTTATATAGAGAGCTCTTCTCATCAGGCTGGCCTGACGGGCTGCCCCGTCCGGCCGAGCCCGTTTGGGCACCTTCCCGGTGGAATTTTTTGATGAAATTTTTTGAGCATGTTCCTCGTCAAGTCTAGTTTGTCCATACCAAATTTCAGCTCAAAATTCGATCGGGAAGGTCGTCAAATGATTTTTGCAAGTTAACTGGTCCGGAACATGCTCAAAAAATTTCATCAAAAAATTCCACCGGTAAGGTGCCAAACGGGCTCGGCCGGACGGGGCAGCCCGTCAGGCCGGCCTGATGAGATGATTTCTCTATTTATATATATATATATATTTGAAAAAAATACTCTCAAATTTGTCTCATTGTAAATGTTCAAAATCCAACTTTTTTAAATTTTTTATTAATAGAAAATTATATATATTAATGGTTAAAGTTGTGGCTCGACAAATATGAAATGTTGACCGTTGCATTTATTTAAGAAAGGAGGAAGTATATAATTTGTAAAATAAAATATAAAAAAAGGTTGTCCTTGTCGAATTTACCAATTCCGACCAAATAAATTGGAATTATGTTTTCCCTTGGGGTTTAACTCATTCCGGATGTATAATTAAAAAAAAAGAATAGCTTTCCCTGGTCGGATTACCCAATTCCGACAGGAGTTTGTGTGGTAAAAAGTAACCTTACTGCATTATTTCATTAACTGAGATCTACGATCCATGTATGTATTCGTTTCCCCCTCAATTACTATTCCATCACTTGATTCACTTCTCTTTAATATATATCAGTCATGGCAACACTCTATCAGTTTGAAGGATTCCTTAGCTTCACCCATGGTTTGAAATAGCGGTCCGCTACCGCCTACCGCTATATCGGCCGCTATATAGTGGTAGTGGTGGCCTCCGCTACGGGCCGCTATTGTGGTGTGAAATTCAAATCACACCGAAATCCACTACATAACCGTTACGTCACCGCTACAATCTGCTATGCACCGCCACCAGCCACTACATGCCGCTACCAACGCCTCCGGTACTGCATCACGAACTGATTGATGTATAAATATGTAAATGTTTTGTGCATTGTGTGAAATACATTAATGGTGTTGCATGAAGTGAAACTCTAAATTAAATTTACATGTATGGGGTATGAGACCAAACTTTTCCAACATAAATGCATGTGCATGCTCATTAAAAAATGTTGTAAATGTGAATTAACTAATTGCTACTCTCTCTGTCACAAATTGAATCGCAAAATTGACTTTTTGGGGTCAAACAGACTCATTTTAATCACTTAATTAGGATATCAATTCTTATTTAAATTTTAATTTGAATTTTACCATCTTATAGAGATTTTAATGTGATTTCTAATTATGTAAATTTTAATTATTAAAACCGGATTAATTATTATTAATAAGGATGATGAGGAACAAATTGTGAGAGGAATTGGAGTACATTTAGCTATATACACACGAAGATTAGGAACACATTGGAACATATTATATCATTTCAGTACATGTTGTGCTGTGTTTATAATGTGTCATTTAATGTAAGAATTTATTTAATTTAAGAATGTGTTAAGACTTGTTTACTTTGAAGACATTTGTAGTTCATTTGTAGTTGTGTTTGTGATAATTATTTAGTTTAGTAATCGTTATAATTATTATTCTCTTTTAATCGTCATATTCTTAATGGTTGATTCGTTGTTTATATATAAGTGCAGGGTCGGTCCCGAGAAAATGAAGGCCCTGTGCAATAACAAAAATTACAATTAATTAACATTAATAGAAATACATTAATGTTACTAAATTATATAATATAATAAATTAACATTAATTATATTATTAATAAATCACTATTAATTTATGTCAAGTCAGTTTATTAGTGAACCAAATAATCAACATAAACATATTCGTTTACAAAATATATTTCATTTAAAAACAAACATTCTTTGAGCATATTTTCTTAATGCATTAAAGTGTAAAAAATAAAGAATAGACAACTTTATAACCTAATAATATCTTTTTGTTAACCTAAATTGCAAAATTAACAATCCAAAAAGTAATAATTTTAAAACTAATATGGACTTGTGGGGTTTGGCTTTGTGTAAGCTCTAGACTTGGTTGTGGCTTATTAATAACTATATTAATTGTTTAATTTCACATTAATGCTTTACATTGAAAATTGGGGATGGGCCGATGGGGGCTTTGCTCATGTCATTTCCGAGCAACTGTGCTAGGAGAATGAACAATGGCAGGATTGGCAGCAGTTCGGTTGATGTTTTTCATTGCGCTTTAGACCTCTACTTATACTACTACGAATTTTTAATTTTTTTGGGCCTTCACTTATTATGGGCCCTGTGCGGTTGGGCTGCCCACATATGCTTTGAGCCGGCCCTATATAAGTGTTCAAACAAGTATCCATAATGTTCCTATCAACTTTTCATCCATTAATTCTACGTAGTGCGCACTTGAAATTTGAAAATATTTTACTCCGTTGCGGCCACTAGGTTGATGGCCGCTACCACCGCTATTTAATACCTTGGGTGCACAACCCATTTCCTCTCCGCCTTAATTATTACTCCGTATTTATCAATTCAACTTGGTCTTGACAACTTAAAATTTGTTTTGTAGAAACATTCCGAAGTCGGAAGAGTTTCTTCACCACCCATTTCTATATATCTCACAATATATAGCCCACACATATTTAATTGATCTCAATAAGGAGGTAAATCATATACTCTATACCCTCTCCCTTTCCTCATTTCAATTAGATTGAAAGCAATGTTCGATTTATGCCCAGAATGTGGCATTACCACCTTTGGGTTCCATTGGGAATTCAGAGTTTGCTATTTTTTTTGTCCCCAAGGGTTTTAATTTGTTCCTTTCTTGAAAACGCGATTTCTGTGCTCCAGTAAAAGTTAAAGGTTCACTCCTTGTGTTCTCGTTTATTTTACATTTCAGGTTATATAACATACCTGGAAAATAAAAAACCCATAAACAAATACACATAATACATAATGTCAATGTTAGGCATTTGAAGTTTTCAATTAATATAATTCCATGTACGAGGTATCTGAAGTTTTATTTCTTTGTTCTCATACCTGCTTTAATTTTAAACTAAAAAAGTACTCAAATTAAATAATTAATACCAAGAAAAAACAACTCATAAGAAAAAGAAGAGGGGGTGGGGGTGGTGAAGAAAGCACCACACTTACAAGTTCTAGGAGGACACGCTTGCTTCACGGATTACTAAACGGTACTTATTAAGACGCGCGTTAGTAAGCGGCACATAAAATAAACAATGTTGTAAGATCGTGTTTACTTCAAAGGCTTTAAAACATCATTTAATATTAAAATGTCCAAAATAACCCTATACATATATAGACACATAAACATTCATGAACACAAGTATATAATATAATGTGTGGGGTCACCTCGTACGTGTACTCATACCCCTCCCTGATCCCCCACCCCTACCCGCTACCCCTACCCTACTTACCTCAACCCCTACCCTACTTACCCCAACCCCAACCCTACCTCGGGCCCACCCCGATATCCCGACCCCACCCTAACCGCCATCATGCCCCTACCCTACTCTACCCCAATCCCACTTCTACCCCTTACCATACTTACCCCGACCCCACCCTACACACTCTTACCCCTAACCACGACCTTACCCCGCTCACTCCCTATGCCCCTACCTCAACCCCACCCCAATCCCAACCCCCATCCCTAACCCTTACCAGTTACCACCCTACTCCCACCCCTTACCCTTACCACATGTCCCTACCTCGGCCCCACCCCGATCTCGACCCCACCCTACCACCATCCTATCCCCACCCCCTATCATGGTTAGGGTATGGGTAGGGGTCAAGTGTGTGGAATTGGGGATAGGGTGTAGGTTTATGGGTCAGGGGTAGAGTGGGGGTACGGGGGTAGGGGTAGGGTGGGGTAGGGGTTAGGGGTCGAGGTAGGGGCATGTGGTAGGGGTAGGGTAGGGGTGGGGGTGCGTGTGTGCGGCCGTGCGTGTGGGCGTGTGGGCGTGTGTGCGTGTGCGGCGTGCGTGCGTGTGGGCGGGCGGCGTGCGTGCGGGCGGGCGTGCGTGCTGACGTGCGTGTGTGTGTGTGTGTGGGCTTGCGTGTGTGTGGGCGTGTGCGTGCGTGTGGGAGTGCGTGGGTGCGGCGTGCGGCGTGCGTGCATGCGTGCGTGCGTGGGGCCCCACCCTACCCCTACCCTATCCAACCCCATCCTACTACCCTGACCCTACCCCCCTACCCCACCTCAACCCCCACCATACCTATCCGAACCCACCCTACCACTACCTTACCTACCCCACCCCACCCATACCTTACCTACCCAACCCACCCTCACCACTACCCGATCCCAGTCACCCCACAATACCCTTACCCCACCTACCCCACCCCACCCGACCCCACCCCTTACCCCAGGGATCAGGGGTGGGGCTGAGGTAGGGGCAGGGTAGGTAGGATGTGGGGTCGGGATCGGGGTGGGGCTGAGGTAGGGGGTAGGTAGGGGGGTAGGGTGGTGTCGGGTTGGGGTGAGGTAGGTAGGGGTAGGGGTAGGGTAGGATGGCGGCGGTCGGTGGGGTCGAGATCGAGGTGGGGCCGAGGTAGGGGGTAGGGGGTTAGGGTAGGGTGGAGTCGGGGTAAGTAGGGTAGGATGGCGGTAGAGTGGGGTCGAGATCAGGGTGGGGCCGAGGTAGGGGCTTGTGGTAGGGGGTGGGGTAGTAGGGTGGGGTAGGGGTGAGGTAGTGGTAGTGGTAGGGGTAGGTAGGATGTGGGGTCGGGATCAGGGTGGGGCCGAGGTAGGGGTAGGGTGGGGTAAGGGGGTAGGGTAGGTGTGGGTCGGGTAAGGTCAAGGTGGTAGGGGTAGCGGTAGGGGCGGGCAAGAATCCCGGTCCCGTTGTCCCATTCCGGTATATCCCGAAACCGTACCGGTGTTGTCCCGTTCCGTTTGGGTCTCATTGATTTTGTCCCGCACCGGTCCCGTACCGGTTTAAAACGGGACGGGACCGGGACATTGGAAGGTTATCCCGAACCGTCCCGTTGTCCTGTTTGTAATAACTATATAGATTTTGTAGCATGTGACTATTGTGTAATGTCAACTCAAAAAATAAATGGTAACATGTTTTTAGTTCTTCAAGCCCAATTTTTAAATTAAAAATAATACCTAACATGAATATTTACTAACATAGATTTTTATCCCACTTTATATATCTACATATGAGTATCTCACAGTTAGAACACATGATTTTGAATAAACTAATTCATTTTTGCTTTGTTTTAAATTTAAATTTCAAATTTTGCTAAACCTAACTAAAATCTAATACATAATAGCTTTTAGCTTGTGATGAACATCAATTAACTTTTAAAATGTTAATATTTTGGTGCATGATACTTTAGAAATGCTAATATATGTTAATTACAAATGGTTATTTTTTGTTAGTTTAGGACGTCTCGAACCGTCCCGAACCGTTCCGAACCATCCCGGTCCCGATTTAAATGGGACAAGACTAGGACAAAGGCTTGTCCCGTACCGTCCCGTCCCGTTATTATTAATTGGGACGGGACCGGGATAACCCTAATCCCGAACCGTCCCGACCCATGCCCACCCCTAGGTAGCGGTACCTATGGATCGGGGTGGGGCCGAGGTGGGGGTGGGGTAGGGTCGTTGTAGGGAAAAAGGGTTGGGGTGGGGGTGGTGTAATGGTCGGGGGTAAGGTAGGGCAGGGTAGTAGGGGTAGGGGCGGGTGGGGTAGCGGGTAGAGGGGTAGCAATAGGGTAAGGGCAAGGGGTAAATTCGGAAACTGAAAAAGATTAAAGTGGCGCTTAATTAATATATGGGGGATGGTATGCTTAGTAAGCGACACTTTAAGCACTTCTTTCGGTTAGTAAGCGGCTTTTTAAGCAGCGTGCATGTTTACTTCACCTGTCTTACTAAGCTAACAGTGACTTTAGCAGTGAAATAAACACCTCCTTATCCTTATAGATATAGTGACTCGTGATAAAGTCTTGATATCTTATGCATTTTAGCAATACCATTAATGTGATATGTATATATTGCAGGAAGAATGAAATTATAAGAAACATAGGCTTGCCAACTTTTTTTTTTAAAAGTATAAGAAAATATTGGAGGAAGATGTACGAAAACAAGAAAATATATAGGCTTGTCTTTTCATTTTTCATTCCATAATTTGACATGTTTATGTTTCGATATTATAACATATTTATGTTTATGCATAAATATATAGTTACTTTTTGATGTGATGAGAGTTTTTTTATAGGTTTTGGTTATCTGATCTTCTAGGTAAAAAATGTTTAAAAATATAAAGCATACAACTTTTCTTCATTCAATAACACTTATTTTATTTAATAAGATCATATATATTCGATATAATAACTCAATCTAATGAAAAATAAATTGATCACTGCCAATCACAATATGCAGCCTATGCTCTCTGCCATCACCTTCATTTAAAAAAAAAATAAAGTAGATCAATTTCAATTGGATGCAACTGTGAGTTATAAAAACATATGCTCTTTTTATTGGAAAATATAGATTGAAAATATGTTTAAATAATTAGTATGGAGCAAAAAAATAAGACATAATCAATAAATTAAAATATGTGTTTAAAAATGTTATAATTGACTAAATAAGTGATTTTCTGTTAATAAAACTAAACAACAAAATCATTTTATCCCTTGCACGACACGGGTAAAGTTACTAGTAATATACGTAGGAGATATCTTTGGGTGTATAATACGGTACGTACAAAGGAGTATCTAAAACCGCGTCAAATGCATAAATGGTACCTTAACTATTGATAATGTTGCATTTCGGTACCTTAACTCTTAAATGAATCAAAATGACACCTTAACTATACATAAATGTTTCGAATTGAGATTTATTCAAATTTTCGACCAAAAAAATCCTTCATGGCGATCAAAATTTCATGTGTAGAATCAGCCTATAGTGATCATCTGGACACAAATAAGGTGAAGTAGACTTTATGCCTAGAATTCTGGCCGCCACATGTGTTGACAGCTAGAAATTTGAATAAAATCTCAATTCGAAACATTTATATATAGGTAAGGTATTGTTTAGATTCATTTAAGAGTTAAGGTACCAAAATGAACCATTACCAATAGTAAGGTACCATTTATGCATTTCACTCATCTAAGATCATTTGTAGCGGTAAGGTATTTGGAGTATAAAATGCTAAAAATGAAGATTTTAGACTCCTAATTTCTTACATTGGAGAGCATTTTAGGAGGCTAAAAATGGAGATGGGGAAGGAGGAGTGCAATTCTAGCCGGCCGATTGACTCTCGTGGGAGTGCTACTTTGCCACAAAGAAAGGAATCATGAGTGGTGGGTAGTAAGTAGGCTCCAGAAAATAAAACCCCATCTTTCTTACAATTTTTATAATTTGTTTTTATAAATCAAGTTTTAGAAAAGAAAAATACTCCATATATCAAAACTCATCGCTTTGTAGTTCGTGTAGAAGTGATAGACATTTCTCATAAAAAATATAGGTAAATTAGTCATGGATGAGGAGAAATGGATAAGTTTGGAGATTATTTGAGATAATCTTATGTGGAAGTGACATGACAATAAGAAGATTTAGAATAGTCCGGTATTGCCTTGGACTATTTACTCGGATAGAGATCATCGTTTCTTATGTTCACTTAAGAGTATTATTTAATGTTTTTGTTTTTAAGCAACAAGTTGAATAATGTTCGAGTAACAACACCTCTAATTTTCAAAGCGAGAATAGAACACACATTATTATTCAGAAAGTTGTTGGTGATTTTTTATTTGATGTGTTTACGAGGCTGTTTGGTAACACTGTTTTTCGGCTTATCAAGATTATCAACCAACTTTTTCACCAAACACGTAATTTTTGCTTGCGCGCGCTCAATTGTGTAATAAGAAGAAAAAGTAAGGTTGAAGTTACTTTTCTGGCTGTATTGGCTGAAGCTACTGTAGATGACTATTTTAGCTATTTTACATATAATTTTTTCTTTATTTTATTAATAAATTATATTTTAAAAATAACTTTTTCTTAAATTAGCAGAATCAGCCAATGTACCCACTTCAGCCAAAACTTCATAAATTTCAGCAAAATCAGCCAAAACAGCCGATTTTGATGCTACCATCGGGCTCTATATATGCCATTTCTTATACGTACTTAGGTGTGTTGGGCATAATAATTATACTTACTAAGAGAACGTTATTTGGTGAGAACTCCAGTTTCCATTTAAAAAAATGGGGTACCGTAGCTACCACTCACTTGATTGGTCCAAATAGGTATATCATTTTTAATTTAAACTTAAATAATTCAACTACAACATTCTGATTGGTCCATGTGAACAAAGGTATGATACCTTATGGGTACCATAAAATCTACCACGTTATTTTCTGCTCATGTTAGTTTGCAGACTCATAAGGGGCTGGACATTGGTGGAGTTTCACACCATTCTTTGTTTCTAAAGTAAAATATCATAGTATTATTGATAGAAAATGTGCAATCTCAGCGAGCCATACAAACGATAAACTACATAAAGATCGCCATATGGAGAAGAAAAATACACCCGAACTCTAGAACAGATGTTTGTACTACAAAACACTAGATACAAATATACAATCCAAACATACAAAGCATGAGCTCAATTTGCATGATATTCAGGGGCTATTGCGGGACATACACTATTGGTATTCATCTCAATGTGAAGCAGTTCAGCACAATTTAAAATAAATAATGCACCAGCACCCCTGCATTTCAGGATTAAATCATAATAAAAATGTGATAAAATTGGGTTATGGATAAATGGTGTCAAATACTGTATTGGAATCAAGGAAAGAAGAAACCAGAGCATGTATCTTGTTTAGTCAAGGAGAATTCATGCATTGTATCAATAAATAAGGATACAAGTGCAAACATAACGAAACAGAAGGAAAAATGAACTGGTTAGTAAAAGAGCATTCATTTAACCCAAATCGATGAACTCACATGCATCAGAATACAAGATATATATTGGGTGTATCAAACTAAATTTGAACGCAATAAATTTCAGATCGAAAAACTCAGAAAATACAATGAATTATGCTAACTCTATGAAATGACAAATTATTACATTTAATAAACGATTGGTTAACTTTTTATACGGGATAAGGGTCAGTTTGGTCCTCGAAGTTGCAAAAAAGGGGTCAAATAAGTCCTTATATAGAAAATTCTGTCCGGACGTGCCATTTGAGGTGGCTCCCGGTGGAATTTTTTAATTAAATTTTTTGAGCATCTTATTCATTAAGTCTAGTTTACTCATACCAAATTTCAGATAAAAATTCAATCGGGAAGACATTCAAATGAATTCTTGAAGATAACTGTGTCGTTAAAAGCGCAATTATCTTCAAGAATTCATTTGAATGTCTCCCCGATTGAATTTTTAGCTGAAATTTGGTATGAGTAAACTAGACTTAAAGAATAAGATGCTCAAAAAAATTCATCAAAAACTTCTACCGGGAGCCACCTCAAATGGCACGTCCGGACAGAATCTTCTATAAAGGACTTATTTGACCCATTTTTTGCAACTTCGAGGACCTGACCCTTTACTCTTTTTATACATTCATCAATATAATAATCTTCATTACTACGTTCATCTACGGGTTCCTATTAAAACACCTCTTTTATAATCTTTCCTTCAACTGTAGACAAAAAAGGATTACCATTCCTTTTTCTTTGAAGAAATCAAAATTCATTTGTTTAAAAAATGTGTGCAACAGAAGTGGGGGTTTAAGAATTCAAACCCCAACTCTCAAGAACAAAAACTCGTTCTTTCATAGTTGTTAGGCTAAAGGGTCAAATAGGTACATGAACTAACTTAAAGTGTTCAATTAGCCCCTTATATAGGAGGTTCTGCTCGGCCGTCGCCAATTGGGGCGGTTCCCGGTGGAATTTTTTGATGAAATTTTTTAGCAACTTCTTCATTAAGTCTAGTTTACCCATACCAAATTTCAGCTAAAAATTCAACAGGGAAGGCAGTCAAATGATTTTTTGAAGATAAATGCGCAGTTAAACAACGCAATACATTTAGTAAAATCAATTGACTGCCTTCCCGATTTAATTTTTAGCTGAAATTTGATATAGGTAAACTCGACTTGATGAAGAAGATGCTCAAAAAATTTCATCAAAAAAGTCAACTGGGAACCGCCCCAATTGACGACGGCCGGACAGAACCTCCTATATAAGAGGCTAATTGAACACTTTAAGTTAGTTCATTTACCTATTTGACACTTTAGCCTAGTTCTTAACAAACTATGCTTATACTTGATTCATCCAGAAAGAAATGAAATGACCAAGATCTGCATACATAGGTTCACTCCCTGGTAAAAAACATAAAAATGAAGTAATTACAAAATTTCAAAGAAATTCTTAACCTGAATAATTTCTCTTTTCTCTACTTATTTGTCTGTTACAGATAGACACTTCTCCAAGTGAGATCCATCCATGATCCATGCTTTCTAGTACTAAGAAAAAGCTTGATGATGTAATAGGAAAAAATGATAACAAATAATATTACCATCAGAAATGAAAATCAGGCTAACATATCTAACATACCAATTTGATCAACAATTAGTGCAATAGCCAATATGCAAGTATTTCCTAGAGAGACCACTCTTATGATATCCTAGAAAATTTGGAGAGGAGGGCATAAGGTCTAGACTCTCAGTACATGGTAAGGTTTCAATTAGATAGTAATATAAAGGAAGTCTATGACATTGAAGTTAAAGATCAGGGGCACTTCACTGTAAGGGGGCGGGATATAGTACACGTATTAAAATGTAAAGGAAAATTTTCAATTTTGGTTCAGTAAATTTACTGTGTCCGGTTTTAGTCTTTATACTATCTATATTTCATTTGCTCGTAAATTTGGTCATTTAATTAATATTGTTTTGCAATTTACTGAAATGTTTTTTTTTAACTAAACTACGTCGAGGAACTAAAAAAAAATAGAAGGGTTGGGAGCTATTGAGTAGGCTAGGCTTCGTCCTAGGGTTGGGTGCGGCAGCTCAGACTTCAATCTCTGATTGCGAGGCTTCGTCCGCAATCAGTTTCTTTCCGTCGGCAGCAAGGACATTAGCGCAACAGGGATTGATCAACGTTGAGTCTAGGTTCGGCTTGGTGCGACGATCTGTTTTTTGTGCCCGTATCTGCTTCAGGCGGTGGTGCAAGGGAGTGTCGAGGGGGTGTACTGAGTTTGGGAGTGAAGGAGGCGAGTTTTGTACGAGCCAGATGTCAAACGCGATCATAGATTCTGGAGGAGGTCGCGGATCTGCGACCAATAAGGCTGCGAGGTATGACACTCCGATGCTGGGTTGAGTTATCCTGACCTTGTTGGTCATTGAGATAGAAGCTACACCAGTGGTTTTTTATTCGGGTGGTACATTGATAGGTTCAGGCTTGGAGAAAGGGATTGTTTTGGAATCCAAACAATTGGGAGGGCGGCTGACGTGGGTGCTTTGGCAGAGCTAGCACGGAGAAATTAAGATTCGGGAAAGGGAGAAACAAGACGAAGAGTCGATGATTCGTTCCCCTCCTGAACCGCCGCCATGGAGAAACCGTGTGGATAGGGTTTGCAAGAGTGTTTTACTAGCTAATTTTTATTATTTTTAGTCCAGTCTGATTTATTATTTCTATTTTGGTATGTTTAGGTCAAACATTGTTTGAACTATAGTTGTAGATTGGTGTTTGTTTTGTCTTGCTTGGTTTGGGAGGTTAATGTTGGTGGAAGCGATAAGACTTGTTTGACTGTTAAAAGCTTCGAAACTCTCACATGGTTCGCAAATAGTCTCGTTCTTTCCGGGGTGGTCTATTGAAAAGTCCGTATTTAAACACGCATTTGATGCGTGTTGGAGTTGGATTTTGACGGTTTTCCTGGCTTTAAGGCGTTGCAAGTCTCAATTTTAGAGAGGCATTCAGGAAGAATTTGAAGGCGTTCGAAGAAGATTTGAGAGATTTGGAGGTCACCGGGAGATTCACGACGAAATTCTGATGAAGAAAGAGCATTTGGATCGACCTCGTAGGCATCCGGGAGCATTTGGAGCAAGAAACGAAGAAAAACGATGAAGAAAAGCCCAGACACGACCGTGCCTGGAAGAAGATGGCACGCAGAGCTACTGCCAGCCAGGCACGATCATGTCCTGGCCAAACACGAGCGTGCCTGCAATCGAGACGCGCGCATGCTCTGCAGGCACGGTCCCAGGCACGATCGTGCCTGGCGTTGTGCCTGACCCCATTTTTTCCTATTTCAGCTCAAATTCTCCTGTTTTCTATAAATAAGGCCTCCATACCCCTTTTTGAGGGTTACGAACTTTGTGGAGAGGCCTAGGACAAGTTTTACCTGCGTTTTTATGTTGTTTACTTCGAGAACCTGAGATTCTTTGTAAGTTCAATTCTTTTAATTAATGACAATTTATTCTATTCATCCCAATTCTGTTGATTCGTCAATTATGAGGCGTGAGTAGTTTAATTAGGGATTTGAGGTTGATGAAGGGGTTAATCATGATTGATGGCTTGATTCTCTTCGGTTTAATTGCATGAATGTTGTTTAATTTGTGTTTGAATAATTTAACTGATATCTTTTGTAACCTAGAATCGCGACTAGAATTACAATTGCTTGTAGAATAAATGAAGAGAGATCTAATTTATTCTAGGACATATTTACACACATTTAATAGTTCGCTAAGAGATTAGTAGCGATTAAGGGGCCGTAAGCTCGCTCGTCTTGGCAATAATTTAGGATCCTGTCGCATGAGAGATCAGCCTGGTCCCCTGGTCCCCTAAATTATTGTACTCTACGCCGCGAGAGCGGTAATAACTTAGTAATGATTAGCTAGGCTCAATTAAATTAAATTCATGTAATTAGACCTGTTCTGTCAGAAATCTGGTTAACCCCGAAATCAATTCCTGTTCCCTTCGTCGTTAATTAAGGAAAAACCAATCTTTTTATTTGCTCATTAGTGTTAGTTTTATTTTATTCAATCAACCAATCTCGCACAATTGCATTTTATTTTATTTATTTCTTTTTAATCGCTGAATTTAGTTAATTCCCTTTTGTCCGTCCCTGTGGAGACGATACTCGTATTTTCAACCACTTTTCTACAACTACTTTAAGTGCGAGAAAACACACATCATCTATTCTAAGTCTAGCCAGAGAGTGGAAGGCCTTTGGGCTATCGGAGCCTCACGAGGAGGTTTGGCGTTGCAAGGGGTAATACTCTTAGAGCTTTGATTGAGGAGGTTTGGCATTGTAAAGGAGAAGTACGTTGAGAAGTTTGCTTAATATAATATAATCAGTTTCCTTTAAAAAAAAATTAAAATTGTTTTGCAATTTATGTACTTTTCCACTTTCCAGTGTGATAATTCACCACAAAATATGTCACCAATGTCGATTTTTTTGCTAGAAAGTGTACTTTCCGGTGCAAAGATCCTTAATCTGCAAAGACTTACTCCATATTACTTCGAAGACCTAATCAACATGCAGAGTAAAGTTACAGACTAATAATGAGAACACTCAAAATTTACAAGACTAAATTACAAATCTCTCAAATATGAAATTTAAAATATAAAATCCAAAATATAAAATTTAAAATATAAAGAATTACGGCTGTTTGGCTGGCCTGCTAAATTGCATTCATAAAATTTTGGGAGGGGCCAAAATAATTTTTTATAGTAGTATTAAAAAAAAAGGTGGGAGGGGTCATGGCCCCCTTAACTCCTTAAGGCTCTACGTACGTCCACCCCCCGGTAAAGATATTTAGAAAACGCGTAGAGCGAAGGGTGTGCCCTATACCAATGTATTTGGCTGTAAAATTCGTTGATTTACCAACTATACTCGGAGGATGATTTGATTCCTTTATAAAATTTTCTGGGTATGCTAAATGGTGTAAATGGCCTCCCATAATTTCTCGCATTGGTTAGCGCATTGGCAACCTTGCTATCTATTAGAGTTGATGAAACCAGGATGATATGATCTCTGCAGAAAACAAGGGCAAACAAGACTACATCAATGAGGGTCATATGGTAACTGTTCTGTGTGTCAACTGTCAATGTGTCATGCTCCATATTTTTGGGTTTAAAAATGTGTAAGTATGATGGAAATCTCACCTATTTTATAAGTACTAATTAGCATGATAATGCTTACCTAAATATCTATATGTGCAGGGAGTGAACATGTACATGAAATTAATTATATACAGAAACAAACTAATTAATATGTATACCTAATAAAGGGTCATTAAGAAACAACGTTGAATCACCCTTCCTTGAATCTCATTTGGCACAATATGTTTGCTTATGGATCGATATGTTTAAATACATTTACATGAAATAAAATACCTTGACCATCACTTGCCTTTTAGAGTTTTAGGAGGACAGAGTTGTTTGTTAATTAGTAGTAAAGTATAATGAAAAAAAGTGACTAAATAAAATAAGGATAAACAAATATAATAATCACAAATAAAATAGTTGATGGAATAAAGAGAAGAATGATGCTAGCTTACAAGAGTTCATAACATTCTTTGATAGACTCGAAATGTGAAGCATGTTCTTCTCATTGGAAAATATATCAAACCGTTAAGCTGACACAACGTTACATATTAGCTTCTTCCAAGCTCTAAAAGCTGGGATTTAACTACTATGATCAAACGCACTCCCAAATACAGAAATTATAGAATCTCATACATAAACTTGTTTAGCCTTAAATGACATGTATAAATAAGAATTTAGAGTTGGGCAAAATTTAAAACTTAAAAACTCAATGAAACATTTTTGCAAACACCTTTAAGGCATTAAAGAACCCTATACAAAAACATACCGAGTTAAAGATTCGAAACATGCATGAGCATACATACACAGTGGCGGATCTAGGCATCGGTGATCTGTGTTTTGCCCGTTTTCACATTTCATTTCTTTTATTAATTTTTTGGAATTCTACTCCTTAGTTAAATGGACTGGATAAACGGGACGTTCTCATCTTTGGTACTGTTCACTCGGTGGAACTATTTTGGCACTGACCACTCGGTGGCTCTGACTAGGGTTCGTTTGGGTACTGTCCACTCGGTGGCTACGGACCCATAAACGAACATATTTGGGTATTGTCCACTCGGTGGCTACGGACCCATATAGGAGCGCGCGTGTATCAAATATCAAGATTTGGGTGATGTCCACTCGGTGACTACGGACCTGAAATCATTGATCAAATTCTACGGCCGTGTTTTTGTCCCTATTGGCATGCCAATCTATCCGATTCGAGAAACAAGGTTTCGAATTCCATTTATCCCATTAAATTCACTCTGTATCATTAATATTGTTTTCCGAATGAAAACAATATCATTATAATCAACTTACTATATCATCACTTATAACATATTGATGTTTAGATTGGGTTTATTATGTACATAAATACACTCTTGTACGTACGTACTTCATTTCAACTACATATATATCTATCTACAAACTAATAAGCATGAATGAGAGTTAGGGTATTGTGGGTATAAAAAAACTTGTTGGTGGTATTGTAAGCTTACTTGACATGTACTAAATGCTGAAGTATTTGTACCTCATTCCAATCTTACTCATCTGCACAACTAAACACAGTTTATCCCCGTTAGTATAACCCACATGCGTCTACCCAGTCGAACGGATATCATTCGACTTTCACATCTTAGCCGCTGGGGAGTCAGGACCCAATCCGACCGCACACATCCACCTTCATCGTCCTATTCGTCTTCTCTGAGGTAGGAACATGTTTCAGTTTTTCCATAGTAATAAATATTGCATTTAAGTAGGAAATTTAATCTGATATGCGAGCAGAAACCTTAAGCGTTTGTTAATGTGTGGCCGATTTAGGATCCCTCAATTACCGGCGTGAGCGCCACAAAGTGGACGCTCATGTGGCGGATTCGTCTATTCGGGACGATGATGTTGTTCTTAAGGCCTTTAATTGTGTTGCTCTCTGGTTGAAGGTTTTCCTTTTGTCAGGTCTTTCTCTGTCCTTTTGGAATTTCTACCTGGCTCCTGGTCCTTTTAGTGTCCCTCCAAATTTTTATGATAAATCTTTTCAAGACGCTGGATGGAACAGAATTCCAGGTAGGTAATGCTCCTCCCTTGTATTATCTTCCGACCGTGATTGTATTAGTGAATGAATTTATAATTTGAATTATCTTCTGGCAATGATTTGGCACTAAATGTTTTCTTTTTAATCATTTGTTATTCTTTCTAATTGGCAGTGACGCAGTGTCATGGACATGATAAGCCGATTTATACCAACACTACTTATTCATTTCATTTTGATCTTCCCAAACTTCCTGATGAGATGGTGAAACTTTTTAAATTGTGCTTACTACTTGACGGCTCATCAATTCTTCATCACATCAGCTGGACTCTTATGCATTTTACAGGGAGGTACAATAATGAATGTATATACGGAGTATATAACAATATTGTAATATTGAATGAAAGTGAGGCTACTTTAGTTATGAAAATTGTTTGGTGCAACTCCAAGCAATATAAGGCTGTACCATAAGGTGCAAGAATTGCAGCCATACCGTTGAATTGGCTTCCACTTTGCTTTGTGTACCCATCCAACATACTGCTTTGTTCGTTAATTGAACCTTAGCCCCTGTTTTTGCACCCTTTATTATTTATGTCAGCCTCTTTCTTTAAACTCAAATGCCTTCAGTACATCAACACATTATATACCACCCGGTTAAGTCTAGAAGACATTTCGGTAAGATCACTGACCGTCTTGCTTGAAGCTAATTAACTTTAATCTTCTCTGCATCTCCATATGCCCAGTACATACATATATATAAGTTCTTTTGCTTTGTGACATTACCACTCTATCATTCTTATCCAGTTCATTTAGTTCTCTTACTTATCTGATTTGCCTTAGCCATTCATTTTCATTGTTCATTGCAAATGTATCTATACGGCTGTGCAGTTTGTTTAAGGTTCCTACTATTCTCTCTGTGCACTTTGTTTAAGGCTTTCAGCTATTCTCTAAATCCGTATACCTAATCTGCATATTCTTAATAAAGTTTAAGAACCAATTTGAGTATATTATATCTTTGTATGAAAAAGAGAGGGTATGAATCAGGTATCGAGGATCTCTTTATTTGGATTCAAGTTTTCTGAACTTCCATGTTTTTCAAATTCAAACCCCATGGTAAGAAATGAATTTTTCATAGTTTGTTATTAATTATGTGTTTTATGCTACATATCTAAAAATGTTTGTATTTTCTTTTGAGAATATATAAACATTTATGCTAGATTATTAATTATTTTTATATTTTAAATAATCCACCAATTAATACTCTAAGATGTAAAAAATGATGTAAACATGACTTTTTTCGCCACGGTTGCCTTTATGTTTCTTGTTTCTGCCATCATTATGTTTAAATATGAGGCATTGAGGCATCCACAATCTCATTCTTCTTCTAGGATTTGAAGTAAAGGTATGCATTTCTTTTTCCAGTGTGTTTTCCTTTCATTTCAGTCTTGTTCCAGTTTTTCAAGATTGTTTTCTTTTTCATCTAAAAGAGAGGTTTTAAAAAAGAAGCTTTGTGTTAGATTTGCATTTATAATTGGCATGACAAACTCACTGTAGGGGTACTCTTTTGGTATGCATGTACTTCTAATTTGCATGACAAACTCACTTTAGAAAAATTTCATATTGCAGGTGTTCATAACATATAATGAACTTATTCTATTTTAAGCAGCTTATAGAACTTATATTCATTTTTACCATATATGTTTTGCCAAATTCAGAAAATATGCAGTTGCTAGCTGCTTGCTACTTACAGAAGTAGTTCGTTTATGATTTTTTGAGCTAAGTTATGTGACCTATTTTAGGTAGATCTACAGATGATGAACTAATAACAATAATTTTATGAATCAAAGTTATGTGCCCTTGACCAAAGGCTTGTAAAGAAGACTTTCAAATTGGTAGATGAGACTTTGAGAAGAAGAAACTTGCTTGAAGCAGGGTTGTTGTGATCCTCTACAGCTTCATCACAATTTATAAATATTGATATTTGGAAAGACGCCTGGAATTGATGACATGGTTTTAGATAAAATTTGCTCTTGGCATTTGCTACAAATTATTCAAAGTGTTGTTCAGTCTGTCACATAAAAAAGTTGATTCTTTTTATAACCCGCCTTCTTAATTCTTTAAGAGCATATTGGGACTTTCAATGAGATTTGAGAAGGAATTAAAAAAAACTCACTTTATTTCGGTGTTCATTACTGTAACTATATTTATAACAGGATATTTGTAAGAGTTGTATATGAACTGCATCCGCTATACTACATTTGTGTGCATTTAAATCCCAAAAAAAAAAAAAGTTAACTTTGCACTTTTGGTGTCTATGCAAGATTTGGGTGTCATATTTCCTAACTAAACTTTATCTATTACGTAGTACTCCCTCCGTCCCGGCGTCCCCCTATAATTGTCCCATTTATTCATTTTTGAATGTCCCCTATTATGGTCTCATACCATATTTGGTAACATTTGTGTGACTCTAATTTATTCTTATTTTATCCCCACTTTATCAACTCATTATCAACCACGTAATTCTAATTTTCTTAAAAATCACACCACTCTTTTCTGTCCCCAATATTTGGGGGACAGAGGTAATACATTTTTATATTGCTTGTGTACAGATTTTGTTTTTTTTTTTGTGTTTAAAAAGGTATTTGGTATGGGACGGGGGAGAAGTCATCCCAAAGACAAGTATGCTCTGTGTTATGAATTTAGGTTAATAATATTACAGATTTAGAGGAAAAGTCACTTTTGAACCTTTCCGAGAGATATTAAAAAGAAAGAATGATCAGCCCACCCTGATCAGCCCCAAAATCTGATTGCCCCACGAATCAATTATTGTTTTCTTCTTTTCATCTATTCAAAAGAACCATTTTCTCAACCTTATTTTAGTCGCAATTTTAATTCCAAAAATCAAGCTCGCACAAATCGCTCTTTATTTATTTATTTTAATTGCTGAAATTATTTCATACCTAATTCCATTTTCTCATCCCTGTGGAAACGATATTCATACTAAAACCATATATTGCTACATATTTTAAGTGTGAGAAAACAATTTAAAATTTTAAGTAACTAATTGAAGTTTTAAAATTTTACTCCATAGTAGTATTAATTACTACGGAATTTCGATTACAATTTCATGCCATCACAGACAATTTATCAAGTATCGTGCGGTTGGGGGTTTTAATTTTCTAAACACATGGTAGAAGATAAGGTTCATTTATTAAGTCTCCAGCCTATTTCTTATTTTACCACATTACTACCATTGACAGAATAAATAATCCTTTTTTATAGATACCACAAAAATAAGTTGTTTGGGACACTTTCTAAATAAATATTACCGGTGGGCGTAGCTGAACTGGTAGCGAAGAAGTGCCACAAGGGTTAGGTCCCGGGTTCGAATCCTGACAACTGCGATGAGAGGTTACTATGCTAAAAAATGCATAGGGCCTCTGCAAGTACCGGGACAAAGCACCACTCTCTATCTGTCAGGTTGTGATTATAGTCCAATTTACATCCTCTGATCGTGCCGCCCGGTCAGTGTTGGGGGGCCCTCGGGGATGGAGTCTCATCCTTTTTCTAAATAAATATTTTTGTTGTTGAAATAGACCGTTTTGCTCATAATTTAATACTTTTTTAAAGAAGGGCACATGTGTTTGGACTTTGGATGGATGGAATACAACAATACATGACATCAGTTTATACCATATGTGATGTTATGTTATTTTAACATTAACTTATTTGTTTTGACTTTGGAGTAATAGTTTAATTTGTTGCGCACGTCAATACCGCTGTGTTGCATAATGAATTACAAACAAATTAATTATACTAATCACGTATACTTCTACCAAATTAGCATTGGGCATTTTCCTCTCGCGCATCGCGCGCCGGAAAACTAGTCTCTATATGTATATCATGGATTTGTGTAAGTGGAGTAGTCTTCCGGTCAGGTATACCTGACCGGAGCCCCGTCCGGCCTCCTCCATTTGGGGGCCTTCCCGATGGTATTTTTTGCTCAAATTTTTTGTGTAGGTTCCTCATCAAGTCTAGTTCATCCATACCAAATTTCAGCCAAAAATTCAATCGGGAAGGTCGTCAAATGATTTTTGCAAGTTAACTGGTCCGGAAAATACATATTCCGGACCAGTTAACTTGCAAAAATCATTTGACGACCTTCCCGATTGAATTTTTGGCTGAAATTTGGTATGGATGAACTAGACTTGATGAGGAACCTACACAAAAAATTTGAGCAAAAAATACCATCGGGAAGGCCCCCAAATGGAGGAGGCCGGACGGGGGCAGTGGTCCGGCCTGGCCGGACCTGAATTATTCTCTGTGTAAGTGTACGTAATACTTATTTTTTTCTACTGAATTGACTTTATTATAAGTCTCACTTTAATCTTTAGCGAAATAATCCGAATTAACTATCTATACGTATGCATAAAAAATTATAGTCATAAAATAAATCTGAGTTCACCTTATTATATTCTATATTTAAATCTTGAATCTATAATCTTACGTATGTTTGTTTTGAATTTAACTATGTATCATCAATTATTTCCAATTCTTTCGTAATTATAATACAATAACGTGCTTTGATTTCTACATTAATTAATATAAATATATATAATCGAATTCTACATTAAATAATATAAGGGAAAAATGGCTACATAACCATAAAAAATAGGTCACGTGAAGTTAGTAGCATCTATTTTATTTAATGAAGTATATAACGCTTTTTTTACTAATATAAAATCAGTAAACATATAAATACTGTATTTATCCTCAACCTTAATTACAGTTGGTTACAAGTTACAACCGGCCAGATACGAAAACGGAGAGCATATTAACTTTATATTGCAGATTAATTTTGTTTTCGTCATGGTTATATTCACATTGGGAGAATAACGTAGAAAAAACCTAGTCTCCTTTGCTACCCTGGATTCCGAAAGAAGGATGTGTAATTTTTTTTCACAAAGCACTAATAAGTATTTACTCCACTTATATTGCCAGAATGTCAAGAACCTTTTTCAAAGAACACTATTTTTTGTTTTATGTCTTTTTTGTATTTATGATAATAATGGAATTATGGAAGTGTGTAACCCCCAGATATTAAAGTCCAATATTAAAGCACATCCACTCCAAATTTCAGTATCCATTTGAGTCTGAGAGCAAATATGATTAACTCGAATTGTTTCTATTACATCAAAATGATTGAGAACTACAAGTGAATAGTGTCTTCTCCATAGAGGTGTCGTGAGAACTTTTGTGGAAGGTACGGAGTTAGCGGGATAGTTAGAGAGTACAAAACTGTCATAAGGTTATATGGGGCATACTTTTATCGTGTGTTTCCTTAACGGCTATTTAACTTATTTTTACTAACTCATGATATTAACTTAAAATTACATATTAAAATGTGTACATACAACCAATTTTCTCATAATATAAATGTATAATAACAATAAATTTCGTATTTTATTTACTTTTATAATGATCGTAGTTGATCATCACTGTAAAACTTATTTTCCTTATCTAAGCTACTTTTATTAAAAATTGTACTGTATCACTATGCATATAAAAGTTTTAAAGTCGATCTTATTTTGATGAACGCATGACATAATACAAATTAAAGAGTATGTCACATATAAAAGGGTATAAATCAACATTTTAGATCAACATCTTAATAAAGCATAAGGAATAAGAAAATAAGAAATATCATAATAAAAACACCATGATATCATTAAACAGTACAATTAAGAAGATAACAAGCATAAAAATAATCTGTTAGAATATAATTAAATATATACTTTAGGAGAAGGAACGAAGACAAACCTTAAACAGGTAGCAAGATTTTCTCCTTATTTTCCCTTAGTTTTCCCCTATTTTTCTTCCATTATATTTCCTTCAATTCCTCTCTTCCTCTCATTTCTGCCTCACGTCTCTCTCATTCTACTTTCTTTTCTTCCTCCACATTCTCTTCTCTTTAGTCCTACCATCTTCTTATGTTAGGGAGTCTTATATAGTGTCTAAGCCACTTTAATTATTTAATTAAATATTCATGTATTTGATATAATAATTGCTCTGTCCAATATTGGCTTGTATAGCATGCATGTGATAGGGATGTGGGTGTTAGTCTAAATAAAGGAAGTAGATATGGGCAGGTGTATAGGAGAAGGCTTAAATAGTCCACCCGGTTATTAGTTGAAGTTGTTAAGTAACTAATAACCGCCCTTCCGTTAGGGAGGAGTATAAATAATTGATCCTGCAGTAGGTTGGCAGGCTATTTTGTCAATTTTGACTTGGGACTGGGACTCAGGAGTATTATCTCCTTTTGGCTTGTATACGGTGTACCTCTGTACTGAGTTTTCTTGGGGAATAAGATAGTGGATTGTTCTCTTAATTTCTTGCTTGAATTATTAGTGATCGTGTGTGGATTACTGGATTGTATATTGTGATCTGTGAATTGTGCTAGGTACTTATCATTGGTATCAGAGCCATTCGGTCCTGTGAATGGTAAGCACGAGAAGAAAAATGGACGAACGTGTGGCTGCGATCGAGAAAAAGCTCGATGAATCTAGCGCGAGATATGAAGAATTGTTATTGAGGATGCAAGCGGGAATCGATGAATTGAAGAATCAGAACAAGGAGAGATCGCGGAGTAGATCGCACCGATCGACATCTTCTCACCACAGCTCGCATTACAAACATAAGAAGAGAGGAGATAGTTCGAGTGAGTCGGAATACCAATCCGATCATTCCGACGCCAATAGCGAACACCAGTCGCATCGGGATCGCAGGAAACCTCATCCGGTGGGAAGGAAAATCGATCTCCCCCTTTTTAATGGCAAGGATGTTTTCGGTTGGCTTGTGCGGATGAATCGATACTTTCGGCTGAATCAAATCGAAGAAGAAGATAAAATCGATGTTGCTGTGGTGGCCATGGAGGATCAATCGCTTAGTTGGTTCCAATGGTGGGAAGGGCAAGGTCAACGACAGAATTGGACTACTTTCACCAAAGCGTTAGCTCAGCGCTTTCAACCAGATATGGTGGAGGATCCGTTGGGACCTCTCCTCAGTTTAAAGCAGAAGGGAACTGTGCAAGAGTACAGAGATCAATTTGAAACTGCTATAGGGTTTCAAAAACACCTCACGGAAGAAGTTCTTAAGGGAATCTTCAGGAAGGGTTTGAAAAGGGACATCCGAGCTGAATTGAAGCTATTTCCTACGAAGTCCTTGGCAGCAGTTATGAACACAGCCACTTTAATTGATAATAAGAATCTGGAGACTCTTGTTGTGAGAAATAAGGAAGAAGGAAGAAAGAAATCGCAGAATAAAACTCATAATTGGGGAGACGATAGGAGCTGGAAATCCTACAAAATTCCATCAGTATTGGGAACCAAAAGGAGTGAAGACAACAACAATAATAGTGGTGGAACTGAGCTTAATAAGAGAAATCTAGGTCCCAGATTGTCTCAAGAAGAGCTCATAGAAAGGAGTAAGAAAGGCCTGTGTTTTAAATGTGGAGATAATTGGGGAAAAGGCCATGTTTGTAAGATGAGGAATTACAAAATGGTGCTGGTAGAAAACTCTGAAGGAGAGGAAGCTTCTGATTATGAAGATGATGAAATTGAGAAGGAGCAACACATTATCATGGAGAATAGAACAATGCAGTTGACTGTTCTTAGCAAGGAGGGCATACCTGCTATGAATACTTTCAAAGTTAAAGGATGTTTGGATTTGGGCATAGGTAAACAGATGGTGAGTGTGCTGATTGACACCGGGGCAACCCATAACTTTATATCACAGAAGTTAGTGGAGAAGTTGAAGTTACCTTACAAGCCTATCAAAGGTTATAAGGTGCAGATAGGCAATGGGGAGTGTATACCTAATCTGGGGAAATGTGAAAAGATTAGGATGGAGATTCAGGGCAATGAATTGAAGCAGAACTATTATGTGCTAGAGCTGGGGGGCACTGACATTGTTCTGGGAATGGAATGGTTAGCAGGATTGGGGGATATGGAGGTCAATTTCAGGAACCAGAATCTGAAATGGGAGTCCCAAGGTGAAATCCATTATATCAAGGGAAGTTCAACTCTGAATCAGATGGAAGTATCTCTGAAATCCATGATCAACATACTACATCAGACTGGTGATGGGTATCTTCTATGTTTAGAAGGACAATTGAAAGGGTTGGAACAAAAAGAAGATGCTGGATTGAATTGGCAGAGTGTCATAGCTGAATTTCCTGAGGTTTTCTCACCAGAACTGAAATTTCCACCAAGAAGGAGCTGTGATCATGCAATCAACATAAAAGAAGGTGCAAATATACCTAATCTCAGACCTTATAGGTACACTTATGATCAGAAGAATGAGATTGAAAGGATCATTGGTGAAATGCTTAAATCTGGAATTATTAGGCATAGTAATAGCCCCTATAGTAGCCCTGTTTTGCTGGCCAAAAAGAAAGATGGAGGGTGGAGATTCTGTGGGGATTATAGGGCCTTGAATAAGATTACTATACCTAATAAGTTTCCTATTCCGGTGATAGAGGAATTGTTGGATGAACTGGGAGGTGCCAAAATCTTTTCTAAGCTGGATCTTAAGTCTGGGTATCATCAAATAAGAATGAAGGATAGTGACTCGCATAAAACTGCTTTTAGAACACATGAGGGTCACTATGAATATCTAGTTATGCCCTTTGGACTGACTAATGCACCTGCTACCTTTCAAGCACTCATGAATGAAGTTTTGAGGCCCTTTCTAAGAAAATTTTCTTTGGTTTTCTTTGATGATATACTCATTTATAGTAAAACCAAACTGGAACATGAGCAAAACTTGAGAAAGGTCTTGGAAGCATTAAAACAGAATAAACTTGTGGTGAACCAGAAGAAATGCTCATTTGGCCAACAAAAATTGATCTACCTAGGTCATATTATTTCTGAGAAGGGGGTGGCTGCAGATCCTAGCAAGATAGAAGCAATGAGCAAGTGGACAGTTCCTAAGGACCTAAAAGAATTGAGGGGGTTCTTAGGGTTAACAGGTTATTACAGGAGATTCGTAAAGGGATATAGTCATATTGCTGCACCATTGACTTCATTGCTGAAGAAGGATGGGTTTAAATGGGATAGCAAGGCAGAAAGGGCTTTTGAGGAATTAAAGGGTGCTATGATCTCTGTGCCCGTTCTAAGAGTCCCAGATTTCAATAAAGTTTTTGTGGTAGAGACAGATGCTTCTGGAAGAGGATTAGGGGCTGTTCTTATGCAAGATGGTGGTCCCATAGCTTATATGAGCAAGGAATTGGCTCCTAAACATTTGGTGAAATCAGTTTATGAAAAAGAGCTAATGGCCATTGTGTTTGCTGTCCAAAAGTGGAGGCCTTACCTATTGGGAAGAAGATTTGAGATCCACACAGATCAAAAAAGTTTAAAATATCTAACTGAGCAAAGGGTGATGGGAGAGGATCAACAGAAATGGATTGCCAAGCTAATTGGGTACAATTTCACAATTGTATACAAGCCTGGTGTGGAGAACAAAGCAGCTGATGCACTTTCCAGAAAGTCTACCCACTCAGCACTATCTATTGTGACATGTCAAGAATGGGAAGGGTTGGAGGATGAATTGCAGCAGGATGATGTTTGTAAAGAGTTAATACAGAAGTTGATTGAACAGCCAGATAGATATCCAGATTATAAGATGAAGGGAGGCATCATATATTACAAAGGAAGGATGATGTTGCCAAAAGGGTCAAGCAGGGTGAAGAGCATACTCCAGGAATACCATGATTCTGCAGTTGGGGGACATTCAGGCTACTTCAGGACCCTTAAAAGGATTTCAGCATTATTTCATTGGGTAGGGATGAGAAAGGATATCAAAGACTACATTCTGGGATGTGAGGTATGCCAAAGGAATAAGTATGAGGCCCTGAAACCTGCAGGGCTGCTGCAGCCTCTGCCTATTCCTCAACAAATTTGGGCTGATATTAGTATGGATTTCATAAGTGGCCTACCCAAATCTCAAGGGAAAGATGTGATTTTAGTGGTGGTGGATAGGCTGACAAAGTTTGCTCATTTCATACCCTTGACTCATCCTTTTCATGCTAAGGGGGTAGCAGAAGTTTTTGTACAAGAAGTGGTCAAAATTCATGGTTTTCCCAAGACTATTGTCAGTGATCGAGATAGCCTGTTCCTTAGTTCGTTTTGGACAGAATTGTTCAGGTTGGTGGGCACCCAATTGAGATACAGTACTGCTTACCATCCCCAAAGTGATGGACAAACTGAAATTGTGAATAGATGCTTGGAAACCTATTTGAGGTGTGTTACTGGGAAGAAGCCAAGGCAATGGGTGAAATGGCTTCCATGGGTAGAATATTGGTTCAATACTAATTATCACAGTTCCCTCAAATGCACTCCATTTCAGGCCTTATTTGGTCAGGAACCTCCTCCTATCATTAGGGGTGATGTGAGTTTGACTGCAGTAGAAGAGGTGGCTAGATTGACTGCAGAAAGAAATTCTATGTTGAAAGAGTTGAAAGAAAATTTGGCCAAGGCTCAAAATTTGATGAAGCAGCAGGCAGATAAGCATAGAAGGGAGATAAAACTGGAAGTTGGAGATATGGTGTTCTTGAAGATCCAACCTTATAAGATGAAGACACTTGCTAAAAGAGTCAATCAGAAGCTCAGTCCTAGATATTATGGGCCTTATGAGGTGGTGGAGAAACTTAACGCAGTGGCTTTCAAGCTAAAATTACCAGAGGGGAGCAGAATACATCCTGTATTTCATGTGTCCTTCCTTGCTTAAGAAGGTGCTAAAGCCTACTGTGACCTTTCAGAGTCTTCCACCTTGTCTTACTGAGGAGTGTGAGTTGCAAGTAAAACCTGAAGCGGTGAAGAGTAGCAGACTTAATCAAGAGGGGAAACAAGAGGTTCTAATTCATTGGCAAGATCTACCAGATTATGAGGACTCATGGGAGGAACTGCAGACTATTCAGAACCAGTTCCCTGAATTTCAACTTGGGGACAAGTTGATTCTCCAAGAAGGGGGTATTGATAGGGATGTGGGTGTTAGTCTAAATAAAGGAAGTAGATATGGGCAGGTGTATAGGAGAAGGCTTAAATAGTCCACCCGGTTATTAGTTGAAGTTGTTAAGTAACTAATAACCGCCCTTCCGTTAGGGAGGAGTATAAATAATTGATCCTGCAGTAGGTTGGCAGGCTATTTTGTCAATTTTGACTTGGGACTGGGACTCAGGAGTATTATCTCCTTTTGGCTTGTATACGGTGTACCTCTGTACTGAGTTTTCTTGGGGAATAAGATAGTGGATTGTTCTCTTAATTTCTTGCTTGAATTATTAGTGATCGTGTGTGGATTACTGGATTGTATATTGTGATCTGTGAATTGTGCTAGGTACTTATCAGCATGTCGTTTGTTTTATTGTTCAAGCATAGGGTCGAGTGTCATGGTTTGCACATAAAGTTTGCAGTTGATGCCATGTGTAATGGTTGCATGTTAATCATTTATGTTTTCTATTTAAATACATGGCCAAGTGTCCAACAAAATTCAGAGATTGTTCCCTTCTACTTTATTTAGTATGCATGGCTTTCTATCTAGTATGCATGCCCTGGGATATTTGTAGCCACTGACTTTAATTTTTCTTTTCTCTCTATTAATTTACTAGATAATTATATATAATTTTTGAATCATGTTTTTTTTTAAAAAATCGTGTATCTAAAGATGACTTAATTTGTTGCATTTTCTTTTCCATTTAATCTTTTAATCATAATTTATTTCTACGTAATTGTTTAATACTACATATTAAATTGTCACTTATCAAAATCTTTAGAGTAAATTTTTATTTTAATAAATTTCATTTATTTACTTCCCTTTTTATTTATTTATAAAGTGTATAAAATTGAGGGTGTTACAGTCACACTTGATATTCTTAGGCCATCTCCAACAAGCACCATCTTCAACACCAAAATGGTGTATTTGGCAAAAAAAAATGCTCCAACAATGACACCAAACATTACACCATTACACCAAAATGGGGGAGGGGGGATGGCTTTACGCCATATATGGCGTACGCCATATCTAACACCATCCAACTTTTTTAATTTCTTTTCCTTTTAAATGTGACCTTGAAGTTTTAATTATTATAGTTTTGACCCATTTTTAAAACAACAAATTAGGATGTTTTACTTGGATTGAAATTGGTTTGTCCGCTCTGGTCTGGTCGGGTCTGATTTGATCTGGTCTGATCTAAAATGATGTGGTCTGGTCTGATTTCTTTGTATTTTTATAACTACCCAAGTGTGGTCTAATCGGGTCTGATCTGATCCCGAGACAAATTACAGTTCAAGTAAAAAATCCTTATAGAACAACAAATTAAAATTATTAATTTGATAGAAAAAATATAATAAAATTTAAATCACACAATATTATAAATAAAGTTTCAAATCCAAACAACATTATAATAGAATACAAATGGTACTTGAAGATGTGAGAGATACACTAGTTCCAGATGTTGAAGTGGCAGTTGATGAGGCGGCATGGTTCACTCAATTTCTTAGCCGACATAACCAAATTCACGACAAAGACGCTCATATTGAGCTGTGCAATGCTTTAATTGATCATTTGTGGGAACAATTCTCAAATTCCGATAACTAAACTAAGAATGTTTATTTAATCTATTGCTTTAAGTTTAAGTAGTACTTTATTAATGACGTACAAATTCTTATAATATTATTGTAATATTTAATTTTATGTGGTTTTAGCTTTTATTTGTGAAATATTGATTACTGTATTTTAATTAGTGAAATGCATGA
This sequence comes from Cuscuta epithymum, assembly GCA_945859915.1. NCBI lineage: Eukaryota > Viridiplantae > Streptophyta > Magnoliopsida > Solanales > Convolvulaceae > Cuscuta > Cuscuta epithymum. Next base: position 2,464,295 of record CAMAPF010000915.1, read on the forward strand.
AAATACATATTAAAATGATGTATTTTAGTTTGTATGTGTGAAATAATGTGTGAAATGTCAATATATTAAATGATGGACTAATGTATAAATATATGATAGTTAGATACTTAAATAGAAGAATTGTAAAAAGTTAGTAAAAAGAATAAAAAGAGAATATTCCTTTTTGGTGATGAAAATAGTGTAAACTGTTGGAGATAAAATACTGTTTGATGTGATGTTTACACCATTTTAGTGTAAAAATGGTGTTAACTGTTGGAGATGACCTTAAGATAACAAGTCCATGATGTATATATAATTACTTTTTTATTTTGTTTTATAAAACCATTTCAACGTGTACAGTCTACTCTAGATTTGCAAGTTAACATGTACAATCTACTGTAGATTTAGAAGTTGGTATCTTTTTTCTGGATTGGGTTAAACTATTAATATATGGTTCTACGTATTTAATTATTCTGTGTTTTGTTGATAGGTTGTTTAGATTTCAGTTAAAATATATTAGAGGTCCATAACAAAATTAAGATATATATAGTAGTACGTATTCATATCGGAAAAACTCTAGCTGAAAAGTTATACTTCGTATCTACTTGTAAAAATCATGGGAATAATTGTAATCTAGAGAATAAGGTTATGACCTAAACAGTTAGAGGTCCATAAGAAAATTAAGATATAGTAGTATTCTTTGCTTATTGGTTTGTATCTCTTTCTTTAATTTTGATTGTTATGTGTTTGCTGAAATGTCCATGTGAAGTGTTCTAGGTAACTAGCTCACATTAACTTACAGATGGAGGATGTTTTTTTATTTCATTTTCCTGTTCTTTTGGTTGCTAACTATGTAGTTGCTCATCATTTCATTCATTTTCATTTGCCCCAGTGCCGCAAAGGCTCCCACCTACGGTGTGGTATGGAGGGTCGGATGTACACAGTCTTACCCCTGTACTAAAGTACAGAGAGCTAACTATGTAGTTGCTAGCATGTAAAATAGTTCATATGTGGTATGTAAATTCAGAGTTTTGGAAATGATGAGGAATCCCATTTCAGACTTGAGATGACTACCACTATCCTTTTTAGCAAGAAAAAATGCAGGTTATAAAAGTTGCATATATATGCTTACCTAATTTTTCCCCATTTTAATTTAACCTTAGTTGAAGAAACAATTACCCATGGGGCTGCTAACCTTAGTTAAGTAAAAAAAAAAGTAATCACATGTGAATATGCAGTATGCTTGTTATACCCTTTTGAGGAATTATTGTGCTGGTTGTACATCTCTTCCATCTCCAACTGGTCAACTCTCTCTTTTTATTGATTTGGTTTGAAAGAATTTGTATTAATTTTTTTTGTTAAACAGGTGATGTGTTAATAATTTAGTTTTGATTAAAAAAAAAACAATTTTTACCAATTTATAATTGTGTTTCTAAAATATTACTATAAACGCGGCGGTTATTACGTAGGAACCGCCGCGAAATATCAATTTTTTTTTAAAAAAAATTACATATGCGGCGGTTATTAAAGTAGAACCGCCGCGCATTCAAAAAAGAAAAGCTGCCAGATCGTATTCATATGCGGCGATTTTTCAGGAAATAACCGCCGCGAATATTTTAAATTTTCTTTTTTTTTTTAATTTTAGATCCGCGGCGGTTTTGAGAAATATAAACCGCCGCGCGTGAAAAATTTGCGGCATAATTGTCCGTGGCGGTTAGAACCGCCGCGCGTACGGGTAAAAAACCGCCGCAAATTAGCTTTTTTCCACTAGTGTGGGCTTCCAAAATATGATGGCTTCTGTATTTGTATCCATCTTAAGTGTTTCATGTTGTTTTTTCAAAAGATCAGCTTCTGTTTTCTCTCACTTTTTAATGACTCTCTTTGGAACTTTCCTAATGTCTGAAGGATGGAGTGAGGATAATTACACTTGACTACCGTGCAGGCAAACTCTAAAGTTGCATCACTTGTTTAAATGCTTTTCTTAACAGCTTTTGCTTATTTCGTTCTTAACTGTACTAAGATATTAAGACACCACAAGAGGACTACTTTCTCTGATCTGTGCAGACCCCAGCTGCAACTAGAGCTTGGGTGTCTAAATTGCAGTGAGTATTACAATTTTCTGTTTTCATCATGTTCTATTGTTGATTCTGATCTGCGAAGCTAATTACACAACAATTGTGTTTTGCACTTTGGACAAGCTCTTATATTTTCATATGTTGATTTTTAATTTTTAACTCTGAAAATGACTACGTTAGTTTTAAATTATTTAATGGAATAGGCGGTTGATATTCAAAAAATTCTTGATCGTATACCTATCAGTTTATAATGATCAGTGGTCCATGGACTTCGTACCTGCTACACAAGAGAGCTCTATACAATGACATGTCTAGGTAAAAGCCCTCATTTCACAGTAGAGTTAAAGCCTAAATTGGTTTCTTTTTTCCAGAAAAAGAGAAGCCATTGTCTAGAAAGAGGCATCCCTTCAAAATGCAAATAGGCAAACAAGTAACTATCAAGTCAAGCCTTCATCAAAGAAGATTATAGTGTAAAACTGAGGTCACAAACAAGTACTTATCAAGTCAAACCTTCATCAAAGATGAAGCTCCCGCACTCTGGATGAGATGACTTACCCGTTGATTTGCGGTGCAAGAAAAGAGTTTGATTATTTTGACTTATTCCACTACTTTTATTAATAAAGTTTCTTTCCTCAAACTCTTGCTTTTCACCAAGCACTACCATCCAAAAAATATTTAACTATTTCTCCTAACAACACATTTTTGTTTATGTTACAATTTGATATGAATCTTAACCTATTATTATGATTATTATAGTCATTTTGGTTGCTTTATTTCCCCCATACAATCCAAGATACTAATATTTTTCTTCATATAATTTTAAAATTATGTATACAGACGATTTAATCAAATTATTCATTCATTCACGATGAAATAAAATGCCTACATATCCTTGGGCATTTACATGAACGCGCATCGCGCGTTGCTAAACAAATACTTCGTACTTTGTTTAACCATTGAAAATAACACTGTATGATTTACTTTTAGAAACTTTATCTTACTAAATGACAACCATAAAAAATCTTATTAAATGACATTTTCTATTTTCTTACATTTAGGTTAATTAATGATCCTATAATAAGCTAATAACGTTATCATTAAAAACTAAATAATACAAATTAGTGTATAAAAACTAATTAAAAACTAATAAAAATATAAATATTTATATTTATATAAAAAATAAAAATTAGTTTATGACCTTTAGCAAGTAAATAACACAAATTACACAATCACACACATACAAATTACCTACCGAGGAGTAATTGAGTAAACAACCAAACTAACCAAACTAATTACATACGCCAGTAGATTAATGAGAGAATTCCCTAAATAGGAGTAAAAACGTTTTGAAATTCCAAAATAGGAGTATCATGTTTTTTATTCTCTGAATAGGAGTAAATTTCTGCCAAGTTTGGCATTACAAGGCTTTTAAACATGGCATTTTCTTCCAAACTTGGCAGATTACTCCTATTCAGGGAATAAAAAACATGATACTCCTATTTTGGAATTTCAAAACGTTTTTACTCCTATTTAGTGCATTTTGTGTTGATTAATTGATCAACCAATTGAAAATAAAGTGAACAAGAGAACATACGTGCGGCTCATCTATGGTGGGCAGGATCTTGAGTCATAGGGGGCAACTAATTTTTTCTATTGGGGGCGAAATCTTGAGCTTTTAATATTTGTTAATACATTTTAAGAGTTTAGTGGTGCTTTATTGGGGGGAGGCGGGCAGCCCCCCCCGCCCCCCTATTGCCTTGATAGATCCATCCCTGAACATCGTGTCTTAACATCAAAGCCAAACTGATCCATAATCATGGTGTTCACCCCTTATGAAAAATGATGACATGATTATAAAAAAATGACAATGATGAACCGACAAAAAAATGAATGACAAAAAGTCCTGCATTAACAGTCTCACACCGGAAAAGTTTGAATCAACGAAGTGCTATATTAAGATCAGATCTGGATTACTCCTCCTAAGTTTGACCTTTTAGGATGGAATCCTGGGTCTTAACATGGGAGGGGTGTTAAAAGTCCTACATAGTGTTTCATTGTTTTATATTTTCAACCAATATTGTTTTTTTAAATTAACTGATCTCCATATGGTTTTGATAGTACTATGATAAAAAAGAAAGTGCTCTCATTTTGTCTGCAGTTTCTTTTTCACACCTATTGGAACTTGGAGTGCTCTTTATGTATGCAATCCCCAAGGCATATATCCTTAACTTTGTAGCAGTCATGAGAAATATCAATGACTACCTTAATCACACAACATAAAGTATGTTTGGAAAATTCCCTCTTAAACTAACTACTCATGCCACTTCATTTTTTAGAAATTATATTGCAACTCCATTTAAAAAATACATATAGGTTATAGATAGAAAAAGATTGATGGTTTTACTTGACACTAAATAAGTACAGTACTAATTAGAAGCAATACAATGCAAACTTCTAAGATATTGCAAGTTCTCTCCTAAGTCATCCATTTCAATTACTGTCACACCATATGTATGCAATGAGCAAATTAAAATTCTGGCTTGTGTTATTGTGTATTTCACAGATTGAACTTAACAAAAAAGACAGTATCATCAGCAAGGGTGGAGCCAAAAAATGGCTCGGGGTCAAAAATCAACTATGTACAAAATGAAAAGGAAAAATTGAAAATAATAATCTCAACTATTGCCGGTCCGCTGATAATAATCCTAACTATTGATTATTTTTGTATAATCCCAACTATATGGACCGTCCGCCAATAATGGTCCATGACCAGATATTACCTCCTAAAAAAATGAATTTTAAATAGAAATTAAGTGTAAAAATTAAAAGTTGAGATTATTTATAGGGATTACTTGCTATATCTCCCATCATCCACTTCAAAAACTACAAGAATTTATTTATAGGGACCATTATTGGCGGAAGGTCCCTAAAGTTGGGATTATTCTGAAATAATCGATAGTTGAGATTATTATAAGCGGACCACCAATAGTTGGGATTATTACTATCAATTTTTTCAAATGAAAATGGTAAATCGCTTTTAGATAATATCCGAGTTGAATGTTTCATTTATAGTTTAGATAAATACACGCTTGTAGCAATAAGATATATTGTCTTTGCTGTGTTCTGAATCATGTCACGTATGTAATGAGTTAATTATACGTTATTTTTAAAATTTGGGAAAATAATCAATATTACGCATCAAATTTTGATGATTTTACGTTTAGATAGTTCTGATTTTTAGAAGGCATAACTTTGGGGGCTATAATATATCAAATCAAAGACATTTCAGAGCTCTATACTCTCAAATTTTCAGCGAGATTAGCTGACCACCCTGACCCCCTGGCTCCGCCCCCTGACTATATGCATGGCGCTATCAGTATTTCCAAATCTGTATAAACTAATTTTGTATACTGTCTAAAAATAGAAAATTGATAGTTATGATTAATATAAAGAGATGGAATATTGCTAAAATTATTTATATAGAAAGTCTAGTTTCTATTTAAGAATGACTTGTTATAAAAATCTTATACGAGTATAAGATAGAGACTGTTTATTGGACCGTACAATATAGATCAAATTACACTTGATAGTTGAGATTATTAAATGAAGATATTATTCAAAATAAATTGATAGTAGGTGAGATATGTATTACGTAGTATAAATTTTTCATATTTCTTCTTATGTGGTAACCTTAATAGATTATCATTTATGTGCTTGTCTTCTCTTTTATACTTTTCGATCTTCTATATATTTGACCTTTTACCTTTTTCTACGCACTATTCCCTACTTTTTTTATTCCCTACTCATATACTATTCCCTACATAGTATATATGTTGTTAATTTAATCATTTTACGCTTAATATTTGTGTGAAACCCTAATGCTCTACCAACATTTAAATAAAGTACTACCTCCGTCCCATTAACAATGAGACATGTGGATCGAAGTTGATGCGATTATTAAGAAAAATAGACTTATCTAGTTGATATTAAATTGACTAATTAAAGTAAGAATCAGATAAAATTACACAAATTTTATCAAATTCGATTTTTAATAGACTTATGCTACTGTCATGTAGAGTGAAATGATGTTTATAAGTACAGTTTGATAATTCAGTTTATATTGTGAGCTTTGAATTGAAGCATTTGGAATTAACTTTTTATTGTTGCTACCGTTATAATCGACAACCTTCTTTGCCACTAAATTACTTCCGATCTTGATATTTTGTTTAGGATTTTTTATTATGGAATAAGTGAAAATTAAATTGTAAAAATAGGAGTACACATTTCAATTTCCCAAAATAGGATTAATTAACCCAATTCCTAGCTTCTTAATTTTCTACCTTTGTCATGTTTTGATAAGATCATTTTTATTTAGAATAAAAACTTAAAAAATAAATACTTCATATATATATATATATATATATAATGAAAAACTTTAAAAAATGTCATCCTGCACCATTATTGTCATCTTAAGATCACCATCATATAACAAAGTTTAATTAGCATTCTCAAGGAGGACCGGTAATGTCGATCATACTCATGACATTTTTAGAGAAGTAACATTCTTTCTACAAGAAAACATTTCTGACAATCGGTACCAGACAATAAACTATGTGTGATTCTTGTATGATAAAAAAAATTAAAACCACCGATAAACTAAAAACAGTACCGTTCTTAGTTTTAATAGGAACAAGAATATATTTTAATAGTTCAGTGTTTTTCTAGGCCGGTTCCACTAATTTTGTTAGTAAAATCAAACTGGTCCTAGACTTGTTTCATAGCTAGTTTTGATCATATTGTTACATAAAATGATGTGAATTAAATATACATATATAATTAAAATAAAAGTGGTTTACAAAAATTTAAATCTTAAGTGTAATGATTACAAGGGTGTTTACTTTTGACTAAAATTTGATGGTTTGGTCTGATATGGTCTGACACTACAAGAAAATAGATCGTTTACCCACACTCATATGTGTAGGTAAAACAACAGGTATGTGTAGGTAATAATATTTACCCACACATATTATAAGTGTTACCATGTGTGGGTATGCAATTGTAGGCAAATGTTATTAGCTACACATACAATTATGTGTGGGTAATTGTACTATATATAGCTACACATGTATGTGTAGCTAAAACACTTTTAAATGTGTTGCTATTGGTCATTTGAGCAAACAGCCGGTGACATGGCATATGATGTGGAAGTACACGTGGCTGCTGACGTGGCATATGACGTGGAATTCCGAGTGTGACGTGTATGATGACATGGCATATTTGATCACTCTTACGTTGCTACGTGGACATAAAGATGTGTGGGTAAAACTTATGTGTATGTGTGGGTAAAGTGTTTTTAAACGTGGGTAATACAACTTGTTTAGTAGATAAAAGTATATTTATTTGTGGGGAAAACTTCTATGCAAGTGTAGCTATTAATATTTATGTGTTGATAAAATTATTTCAATAAATATTATATTTATTAATTAAATACGTACACATATCAAACAATTACATTTAATAGTAATGAACATTGGAATTAATAATAAATAATAATGATAAATGTCATAGTTCAAACTAAAATATTCAGTTTTAGCAAAGTACGGAGTATACAGTAAACAAATAAAACATTAACTAGCTAGTCAATATCATCATATTCAGAAGTCGAGTCCTCATAGCCGTCAACATATTGGCCTCGACCAGTACGGAATGACCCATAATTACGCAGTCCTGAACAGTGATCTAAAGTAACATGTGACATGGGAGGTATAATATTCTTCTCAATCAACAACTTTTTCATCATTTCAACAATGCCCGAAAGCTCTCCAACACAATCCAACAATTGAGTATAAATGGGGATATTTGAATCCCATCTGCTTCTGTTAGACCCAATGGGAAATCGTCCCCAACCAAACCAAATAGACGAACAAATTCCCATCCAAGCACCTTCTCTAGTATTTGTTTACCAGTTAACTCTACAGGTGGTTTTTCTCTTCTCAACTCCATCATTTCTTCCTGTTAAATTATGAATGAAATAGCAACAATTCATTAATGGGGTAAACCATAAACATCAGAATATGTAATCAGAACATGTATGTGTATCATGTCAATAATAATGTAAACCTAGTTATAATTTGAATAAAAGCGGTCATGGACTCATGGGCACCATTGAATAAAAGCTGTGAACATAAATTGCTGTAGAAATTTGCAACCAAAGAAATTGTTACTTCAGCGTCCTAATATGGGCCTTTTCATGCATCTGGTTGTCAAGATAGTTTGGTTGAGTGGATTCAGACACATGTACTTAGCAGCAATTTTACAGATGTAGAAACTCATCAGTTTCCTCAATAATGGTTCCAAAAGGATACATGTGGCTCCTTATCTATTCAATCCCCAACCATTTGATGAGAAAACGAAGAAAACTTTCAGTAACTATTACTCCGTAAATACAATATCTATCTCCTGAAGCAATAGTGGCCAATGATTGATGAACTTCTTTCATATACATTCTCGAGTAGAGATGCTTAATTATTTATTTAACAACACTTATAAATAAACAGTTTCTTAAATGAAAAAAGACAAGAATAAAAGATGCCATGATCTAACACACACTTTGTGAAGTACACTTACATATTTAGATTCGACTTCTACAGATACCCAACCACGCTTTGGATGCCAATGACGGATACGCCACGTCTCAATGTGACCAATAGGAGCATTTAACTCAACCATGTGGCTAATGTGATGACATGCTGTACTTTTAGAACCGTTTCTAGAATTCCATTTTCTTTTCTTACATGATTCAGCATTCTTCAAAGCTTTTTGCTGTGAAATAAACATGAGTAATGATTATAAATATGGACACATAGTCAACAGTAATTGAATATAACACCAGAACATGAATAATAGCTTTACAATGACACTATAATGAACAAAGGAATTGAATATTTAATGATGCATCCTGCTTTTTTTTCTCAAAATAGACTAAGACACATGGTATAGAAAATAAACTCCCATTCATTACGTTTACTACTACTAGAGTAAGCTTTAAGACTTAAATATGATTTATTAAAAAAAATCATTAACTGCAACCAAACTTTAGGCATAAAACATCACCAGATATGAAGCATCGCTCCACCAATCACACAGATATTCCCAATCTGGTTTGCTAACATCTAGATTCACTACATTACACCGAAGCCTATTATCCATTTCATCATTATCCAAATTAGTAATGTCTTTCTCATTGACATCCCCTTCTGTGTCATAGGACTCGTTATCTTCGCCATTTCCATCCGTAAGTTTCACCCCTACACGCATAAAGTCATAAAGAAGATAATGAATCAGGGTGCAAGTTAAGCATTGAGTAATTTTATTGAAGTTACTAAAGAAATAAAATATTAAGTAATGAAGCCAACTATTTTGTTGATTAAACTGTAAATACGTAATCAAGTAAACTGATTCTTAAGCTAAATGATAATTATAAATGATAATTGTAAAATGTAAACAAATAAATAACAAAGTTAAATGAAAAGTGTAAATGATAAGTTCAATTTTTAAGACAGTAAATATGAAAAAGTTGAAAATATGAAACTTTAATTTCCGGGGTAGTTTAAAAGTCTTAAATAAAAAAACAAAACAAAACACAATAAGTAACTAAAGAAGTTAGGAGGTGACATGGGATAATCACCTTGACAGAACAGCTCCTCAAGTAAGTCTTTGTCTTGACGCCTTCGACTAAGAGAGAGTTCCTGAAGTAGTTGGTTGTAAAGAATGCAAGGCGTCTAAGAAGCGAGGACCTACAGTTGTCAACTAAGAGAATGACGCTCGATTGTATACTAACAACTTTAAGGTATATGGTATTTTAGAATTTAAGAGGAAATCTTAAAAAATTGAGGCCCACGCATCATCTACGCCTTACACCCACCGCTTTTCGCCTGTACGCTTTAGCGCCTCAGCAAATGAAGGCATACGCCTTATTACTGGCCTGCAAGGCTTAAGCCTTATAGACATTTCAATACCAACCAACACCTAATTTTATGCAACTGATGAAAGATTGAGATAGACAAACTACTAATTATCGATAACTAATTAGCCAGAATTTTCTTTAAGAAAATAATAAAACAAATCTATTTGTCAAAAGAGATAAACAAATCACTCAGGTTACACAGTGTTATCACCAATGAATGTAGTATAAGCCAACTGTCTAAGAAAGTCCATATAAAATCAATCTAAATGAAGTTTAGAGAAACATGCATGATCTAAAGATTATATGTTGTTGGGCTAGACAACCTTTACCTTATATGCCTGTCACAATTTCATCTTTGTTGCACTTACAGCAACTAAAGTAGAATCTTTATACGGCAATCTGTAGTCTTGATGTTTGACTTTATTTGAAAATAATAACACTAAACATGATTGGAATCCATATTGTTTATACATGCTTATGTCGTAAAGAAGTTCTCGATCTCCGAATTAGTCATTTAGCTCTCAGAATAAAGCTTTTAAGACATCAATACATTATTGGGCCTTTAACTTGAAAATAATGTGTGCAGATTGGGATTAGTATGAAAAATAATGACTTTATGAGTAAGAATGTAAATTTTGAATACAAAATTCAAAACATTAATCGTAAACCCTAATCTGAATAAACTATATTAATTTCGTCTACCATAAAAACCAAATAGAAAAAGGTCCTGAGATGAAACCTGCTAGCGAAGTATTTTGCAAGAATGATGACAGTAGCTTTCTTCGACATAGGGCGCGCGGCAATCAAATCCAGGAAGAAAAACAGAGGGGTTCGCAATTCGATCCAGGAAGCGGCAGAGGGGAACCGCAGCTCCAGGGAAGCGACGGTGGCTGATGTATTAAGAGATTAGGGTTGCCCCCGACAACTAAAACCAAAGTTTTGAAGCATTACAATTAAAAGAGGGGGGTGACTGTTAATGGGATTTTAGGGCGGTTTACCGAGAAATCGAGGAATTAAAAGTGGGATGAAGGAACTTTCTCTTTCGAATAGATCGAGAATTTGCAGAAACTTACTCCGTAATTTGATTTCGTTTCTCTTCTCTATTCCATCTCGAGAGGAAGCGACCTACCGCTGTCTGATTATCACATAACGAAGATGATAACCGTCTACGAAATACCTGGCCACATGTATGTACTCAGGCCCAAGCTTGCGAGAAAGACGGTGAGGGTTTGTGCCTTTGTGGTACGTGTCTGACGTGTGGTTATAATAAACTACCTATTACTCACACATAAGTAAGGATGTTTTTACTTGGACTGTAATTTGCTGGTCTGGTCTGGTCTGGTCTGATCTGGTCTGGTCTGGTCTGAACTGGTCTGGTCTGGTCTGGTAAGGTCTGGTTTCTTTGTATTTTTATAACTATCCAAGTCTGGTCTGGTCTGGTCTGGTCTGAACTGGTCTGGTCTGGTCTGGACTGGTCTGGTCTGGTCTGGTCTGGGACAAATTACAGTCCAAGTAAAAACATCCTAATTGTGTGGGTAAAATAAAAAATAAAAAAATCCACCTCAGCATTTTAGATGAACACCACGTTCCTTCAAAAGCCAAAAAAATAAGAGGGAAACTTCCCTCCAAATTTTAATGTGACAAAAAAGTTTTACCCACACATAATATATGTATGTAATTGGCTAATGATTTACCTACACATAATTAAATTATGTGTAGCTAATTCCCCACACATAATATGTGTAGTTATTTTATGTGTGGGTAAATGACCTATTTTCTTGTGATCTGATCTGCTAAATGTCTGGTCACTGTGTGTTTTATAACTATGAAAGTCTGGTGTGGTCTGATCTGTTAAATGTCTTGTCACTGTGTATTTTATAACTACGAAAGTCTGATCTTGTTTGGAACTGAAAACAGTCCAAAATAAAGCATCTTAATAGTAATTAACTCTAGTTTTAGCAGTGACTTATGTTCAATTTTTCACTTAATATATCATGATATATAATTTCACTTAATATAATCATATTTGTATAAATAAGTTTTACTTAAGTAATATTTTGCCATTATTGTCAAAAAAAAGTACTAGTAATATTTTGCCAAAATCCCAATTTAATGTGACCCTCATTTCTTTTTTATGAATGGACCATTTCAATTTTTGAAAGTGAAAAAGAGGGAATTATTCAATTTTAACAAAATAATTTTAAATATTTATTCAAACTCTTGATTGTAGAATAAGAAATAAGTTTTTGTTACTTATTCAAACATTGACTTCATTCTCAATAAAGCAATTTTAGATATTTGATCATGCACAAAACATCAACTTAGGAATTAAGATATTTTTAATTGCACTAGATTTTTTTTTTTGTTTGATCTGTTTAAATTTACTATGAAAATATTTGAAGTTGTACAAATTACATACTACGTATTCGTATCTATCAGTCAAAAGAGGGATAAATAAAATAGATTTGGAAACAAATTGGAAGTGTGGTAAAAATACAATTCAGATTTGGAAATCATGGTTCGATTAATTAGGAGATCAGAGAGATGTAAGAAATAAATGCGGGATAAATGAAAGTATGTATTTTTGGAAACAAATGGCGGTCTAATTTCATTTAGGAAACAACCTGGCCCGGACACTATATATAATTCGTCGTGTGTCCAATACTTGAAGTCCAAATCAGAAAATCACAATGACGACCAGTTTCAGCATGAGAGCCTTTCCACTCCCTGACCCCGCCGTCAACGTAATCGGATTCCGCTTGCTCGTCAAAGAAACGTCGCCTGCGCCGCCGGGTGCCGCCCCAGTCGTCCGCGCCGTGAGGGACAGCCGCGTGAAAGTCCCGTTCCATCCCGGCCACGATATGTCTTCTCTGGGAAGCGCGTTTTGGTTCATCACCTCCAAATTGGCTGAAAGCTTCGGCCTGGATTCTATGGTGTGCAGCCAATGGGCGAGCTTCATGGTTCCCTTTGCTCTGTCCAACGTCCGGGACCGGACTTCCGGCGTGATCCTCTCCTACGTCATTGAGGAGAATTTCTCAGTCCCGTCACAACCGCCGCCGCCGCAGCGTGCTCTGTTTCTCGACGGAACTCTGGTTTTCGACGCCGCCGATGTCTCACGATTCCCGGCCTCCCCTGCCCCGTCTTTTCGGGCCCGGGGGAGGTCTGGGATTGAGACGAGTTATGGCCAGGATGCTCTGTTTGTGGACGGCGGTCTGGTTTTCAACGGCTTTGCCGATGACCCATATTTCCTGGCCGCCGGTCCCCCGCCTTTGCCGGCGGAAGGTATGTCGGAGAATGAGATTTCAAGCTTAAAGACGGAGGCTTTTGGTGGCGGAAAATGCGAGGCTTGTAGTATCTGCTTAAACGATTTTATCAGAGGGTCGGCGATCATATCTCTATCGCCATGTTCCCACAAATTTCACAAAAGCTGCATTGCCAAGTGGCTGAGGAGAAGAAGGACCTGTCCAATGTGCAGGACAATTGCCTTGGTTCCTTGAAACAAAACCAGAAAACATTCAATTAGTTTAACAGATTCTAATTCCAGGATTTGGTGAATCCTATTTTTTTGTAACACCTCGGCTGCTATATATATTGAACTCTAATTTGTAGTTCTGATGAGATTGTTAACTGAAATTATGATATATGTAGTATATTCTCAACGTATTTTTTTAATATGAACTGATATCCATGTTTACTTATTTTGATCGAGTATCAAACTGGTTTTGATAGTATAGTACTATGATAAAAGCAAACCGTTCTCATTTTGTCTGTAGTTTCTTTTTCACACATTTTGGAATTTGGAGTGTTTTTTTGGTAGTCCTTAAGGCGGCTATATATCACCCTTAAGCTTGTAGCAGTCATGACAAATATCAAAGACTACCTTAATCAGACAACATAAGTATGTTTGGAAGATTTAGTAGTTACTCTTAAACTATATATATATATATATATAGATACTCATGCCACTTCATTTTTTTTAGAAATTATATTGCAGCTCCATTTCTAAAAATAGCTATAGGCTATAGATAGGAAAAGATTGGGGTTTTAGTTAACACTAAATAAGTACTCACTAATTAACAGCAACACAACGTAAACTTCTCAAATATTGGAAGTTCTGTCCTAAATCATCCTTCTGTATAGTTTCTGTTTTATTTTGCAAAATCATTGTTGTCACATTGAATCACTTTCAAACCATATGTATAGAAAGTGCAAAATAAATTTCAAGCTTGGGTTGTTGTGTATTTCACAGATTGAACTTTTTTTTGGCATTTCACAGATTGAACTTAACAAAAAAGACAATATGCATGGTGCTATCAATATTTCTAGCCTGTAATGAAATGTTACTAAATAGAAGTTCTAACTATATAAAAATCACATAATATAGCATATCCCGGTGTTTAGTGTCGATCACTGTGTTATTAAGGGAGTGTTTGCAAGTTGCAACTGTTTCTGCTTACAAAAAAGCATTTTTGGAGTGATTAGGAAAAAGTGGTTAGTAGTAAAAGTTGATACTGTTTGAGAAAAAAGTGTTTTTGAAAAGTAAAAGTTGGTAGTGTTTGGAAAAATAAGTGTTTTTTGTGTAATAGAAAAGGGAAAAACACTTTTCACATGAAAGCCGAGAAAAGTAAAAATTGGTAGCGTTTGGTAAATAAGTGTTTTTTAAGCCAAAAGGCTGAGAAGTTTTTTTTTTTAGCAGTTGCAAACCAGCCTTAAGTCATCTATACTACTTTGATATTAAAAAAGTACTTTTTGCCTACAATTGAAATTTTATTAAATTCTGCTAGGCTTTTTCGGCTAAGTTTTTTTTTTCTTTAAGTAAAATTCTTGCTAAGCTTTAGAATTGGATAATGTAAGTTGCGTTCTACCCCACAATTATTATTTTCGCTTAGCTATGTTTTCTCATGACATGCATAAAACTTCTAAACACCGAAACACAATGTTCCATGCAGGGGAAAAACAAAGTTGTTCCTTAACAAGGTATAATCATTAAGTTAGAACTTGTATGCCACCCGTGCGATGCACAATGAATATTTTCTCCGTAAAATTTATTATAATGAAATGCAAAATTTATAATTAAAAAATAACTTATCATGACAATGTTAGACAGACTTATAGTTAGCCGGTTATAAGTTTGTTAGTTTGTTCTCATTTTCAGTTGACTTAGTTTAGTTATTGAGCTGAGCTTTGTAAGACCTAGCAAGTCTATAAATACTTTGTATCATCTTCTTCCACCAATAAGATCAATTTACATTTCTTCTCTTTACGTTTCTAATATGGTTTCAGAGCTTTGCTCGATCCATCAATGGTGACCACTTCAGATTCAACTTCCAATAATTCTACTGGAGCATTTCCGACTCCAGTAACCTTCACACATCCTTTTCAAGTAAAGCTAGATTCAACCAACTATCTTTTCTGGAAACATCACGCTGAATCGGTAGTTCATGCTCACAAACTGCTCCAATTTCTTGTTAAACCTGCAATTCCAGTTCATTTTCTCAATCGCGAAGATGAGAACAATGGAATCGAGAACGAAGCATACGTTAGTTGGGAACAACAAGACCAAATGCTATTCTCATGGCTTCTGGCGTCTCTATCTGAAACATTTCACGCTAGAGTTATTCATTGCAGACATTCACACCAACTATGGACTGAAATCAACAATTATTTTCACTCGCACATCCTTGCTAAAGCACGACAACTCAAATCAGAACTGTACAATACCTCTAAAGGTGATCGATCAATCTCATCCTATCTTGTTCGCATACAAAATCTTGAGGATAACCTAACTGCAATCGTAGAAACTATCTCAGCCAATGATCATGTTAATGTCATTCTGGAAGGACTCCGTGAGGAGTACGAATCCCTAGCTTCATCTATATCCTCACGAAGTGTTATAGATCTTGTATCTCTTTCGGAAGTTGAATCTCCCTTATCTGCTAAAGAAATGCATCTATAGAAACTTCGCAATTCCTCACAACAAGCCTTATTCTCTGCAAACATTCCTCGTCTGGAGACATCTTCTCAAAATACTGAGTCTGTTTCTCAAATTCCTGTAGAGAATTCTTCAGATAATGCCTCTGTACAACTTGCTCAGTTCAACAATTCTGAAAACCACTCCTATCAAGGCAGATGTCGTGGAAACTTTGGCAGAGGTCGTGGTGGTGGTCGTTCTGGTGCAAGAAATCCTGTAGTTTGCCAAGTGTGTGGCAAAAGTGGTCACCATGCCCTAATATGTTACCAATCGCTATAATACAGCATACACTGTATCCAATACATCTTCATCAAACTCATCCTACTCACAATATTCAAACATTCCTTCAATCCACATTCACAAAGGCCACCAGCATACAACATAAATTCTACCAATACAAACCATTCAGGACCACCTACACAGTTTGCCAACTGGAATCAACAACCCTGTAATCCTCTATACAACATTTCACCTCTTCCTGCATCTTACAATCATCCTGCAGCCTATAATCATCCTGCACCCAACAACCTTCACTCCAATCCTTCACCCAGTGCTGCTTGGGCTTGTGCTACTCCATCAATTCTGGGACCTACACCACAATCTCAAACCTGGTTCCCTGGTTCTTGTGCTACACACCATGTTACAACCGATCCTCTTAATCTACAGCACAATGAGACTCTTGCTTCTACTGATAACCTCTTTCACATTTCCTTCTCCATATCAATCATCCCTGCATCTTTCCCTTAATAATATTCTTCATGTTCCTTCAATTACTAAAAATCTCCTTAGTGTTAGTCAGTCTGCAAAAGACAATAATGTCTTCTTTGAATTTCATCCTTATGATTTCTTTGTCAAATCTCAGGTTTCTAAGCAAGTTTTCTTACATGGTTTCCTTGGAGAAGATGGTTTTTACAAGTTTTAGTCCATTCCTCTTCAATTAGTCCAGTCTGTTGCACCGGTCCAGTCTGTTGCACCAGTCCAGTCTGCCAGTGTTGCATCATCGCCTAGTAGTGTTCTAAAATCTTGTAATAATTCCAAATCTTGTAATGTTTCTCAAGTTTGTAATCTATGGCACTTAAAACTAGGTCATCCTCATTTTGAGGCATTGAAATCTGTTCTCCAACTATGTAATATCCCTCATATCAATAAAAATACTGTTGATTTTTGTTCAGCATGTTGCCTTGGCAAAGCTCACAGATTACCATCATCAAATTCTACCACTATTTTCAATTCACCATTTGAACTCATCTTTATTGATTTGTGGGGGCCTGCTCCTATCACCTCATTTGATGGTTATACATATTATATCTCTTTCATAGATGCATGTACCAGATACACTTGGCTCTATTTTCTTCAAAAGAAATTTGATGCCCTTCTTGCCTTCACCAACTTCTATCAATATATTCTTAATCAATTCTCTGTTTCCATCAAATATATACAATCTGATTGGGGAGGTGAGTTTAGATCCTTTACCAAATTACTTTCTGAAAAAGGAATTACTCATAGACTCATTTGCCCTCACACACATCATCAAAATGGTGTGGTTGAACGCAAACACCGCACCATTGTTGAAAAGGGACTGTCCCTTCTTGCTCACTCATCTCTCCCTCTCGAATTCTGGGATGCAACATTTGTTACTGCTATTCATCTCAGTAACAGGTCACCTTCAAAATCTCTTTCTAACTCCAGTCCTTATTTCAAGCTATATGGCTCCATTCCTGACTATTCCTTCTTAAAAGTGTTTGGATGTTCTTGCTATCCTTTCACAAGTCCATACAACAAGCATAAAATGGATTTTCATTCTGAGGAGTGTGTGTTCATAGGCTATTCCTCAAATCATAAAGGTTATAAATGCTTATCACCCTCTGGCAAGATATCTCTCTCTCAAGATGTAATCTTTCAGGAATCTAAATTTCCTTACACCACTCTCTTTTCTCCTTCATGCTCCTCAGATCAAAAATCTGCATCCACTCATTCTACTGCACCTCTAACAGTCTTTCCTCAAGTTCACTCACAATTCCTTAATCCAAGCCAATCTTCTTCAACTGATTCATCTCAATCTGATTCAACTTCAAATAAACATCCTCCTTCTTCCACTGATTCATCCAAATCAAAACCCACTTCAAATACACCTTCTTCTTCCTCAACTGATTCCTCCAAATCAGATTCTAATCATTTTGCTGCACAACCATCAACTTCTTTACATCCTGACAACCATGATGTGTCACCTCAGTCATCTGTTTCTCCTGGTGCAACCTCTACTCATAATATCTCCAATTCTTCTTCCCCTTCCACAGTCCCATTAGTTTCCCTGACTAACACTCACCCTATGAGAACTAGAGCCAAATCAGGAATAGTAAAACCTAGACTTAATCCCACCTTTCTATTAGCTCATATTGAACCTAAATCAGTGAAGCAAGCTCTCTCTTCTCCTCCTGAATGGTTTAAGGCCATGAAAGTCGAATATGATGCATTGATATCTAACAATACTTGGACCCTTGTTCCCCTACCCCCAAATAAACAAGCTAGGTGTAAATGGGTTTACAGGATTAAGGAAAATGTTGATGGTACTTTGAATAAGTACAAGACAAGATTGGTTGCCAAATGTTTTCGTCAAAGGCTTGGTTTTGACTTTGGAGAAACTTTCTCTGCAGTGTTTAAACCTATTGCCATCAGAATTTTACTCACTATTGTTGTATCTAATCATTGGCCTATCCAGCAGCTTGATGTAAACAATGTCTTTCTAAATGGAGTTATTGATGAAGAGGTATACATGGTGCAACCCCCAGGTTTTCAAGTTCAGGACACTTCATTGGTGTGTAAGCTTCATAAATCTCTATATGGCTTAAAACAAGCTCCAAGAGCTTGGTTTCTTAAGCTTACTTCACTCTTATATGTTGCTGGGTTCAAACAAAGCAGATGTGATCCATCCTTGCTTTATTTTCTGTCATCTGAAGTTCATATATACATCTTGATATATGTTGATGATATACTAGTGATTGGGAATAATCCTACTGCTATTGCTCAGCTCATTCAGAAATTAGACTCATCTTTTTCTCTTAAACATCTAGGAGATTTAGATTTCTTCTTGGGAATAGAAGCAAGCAAACTACCTGATGGTAGTCTTCATCTCTCTCAGTCCAAATACATTAGAGATCTCCTCAATTAGACATGCATGATACAATCAAAAGGAGCCAAAACTCCCATGGTCAGCACTTGCAAGGTCACTAATGAAGGCAGCAACTATCTACCCAATCCCTCACATTACAGGTCCATAGTTGGTGTTCTGCAATATGTCACTCTAACTAGGCCTGAAATTTGCTATGCTGTTAATAAAGTATGCCAATTCATGGCTGCACCACTGGAAGAACACTGGCAGGCAGTAAAGCACATACTATGCTATCTCTCAGGCACTATCACTCATGATCTTATAATCAAACCCCTTCCCTTGAAAACTATGCCTCTTTCCATCTCAACATTCTGTGATGCTAATTAGGCTTCAGACCCTACAGACAGGAAGTCAACCTCTGGCTCATGTGTCTTCCTTGGATCCAACATTATTTCCTGGTGGTCAAGGAAACTACTTTGTGTTTCAAGATCTTCCACAGAGCTAGGCAGAGTACAGAAGTCTTGCTGATACTGCAACAGAACTTCTGTGGATACAATTCCTACTGAAAGAACTCCAAGTTTCTTTTGCTATTCCTAGAGTATACTGTGACAATCTTAGTACTGTCCAGCTTGCTCACAATTCTGTCTTACACCCCAGAATTAAACATATGGAGATTGATCTCTTCTTTGTGAGAGAAAAGGTTCACCTGAAGCAACTTGAAGTGTTCCATATTCCTGCTCCACATCAGCTAGCTGATATACTGACTAAACATTTATCTGCTTCAAGATTTTTGGAACTCAAGAACAAACTTAGTGTCATTGATCTCAGTCCTTAATCACCCTAACTTTGAGGGGGGAATGTTAGACAGACTTATAGTTAGTCAGTTATAAGTTTGTTAGTTTGTTCTCATTTTCAGTTGACTTAGTTTAGTCTATTGAGCTGAGCTTTGTAAGATGTAGCAAGTCTATAAATACTTAGTATCATCTTCTTCCATCAATAAGATCAATTTACATTTCTTCTCTTTACGTTAATTTCTAATAGACAAAATGTCGATATCATAAAATCATTTTAAGAATGAAGTAACTAGTAATAATTAAAGTACACAAAATCAATTGCAATTTGCAACTAACAAGATTTCAATCCACAAGATAATGTTATACGAATTGAATAAAGTTGTACTTACTAAAACTTACCGAATTTCTTTTTCCTCCACCCTATTCTTTTAGCCACACATATTAGAGTTTAATACACCAAACTCCCTTGTGATATAAAAATTTGGCGCATCAGCTCTCTGTGATTTAAAAAATGTGTCAAACTCCCTTGTGTTATAAATTTATAATTAATAATGTGCAAAATCTCCTTTATGAACAAATTTAATCGTCAAATAAAAGAAAAATGATTAGCATTTTTGTATAATTTAGAGATTTTGATAAATCTTATTTTTATATTCAATCATTATATTAAAAAAGGTAATTTAAAATTATTAAATTTGGTTACAAAAGGGCTTTTAAGGATGAATAATTTGGTTTGACGCATTTTTTAAATCACATAAGGCTAATGCGCTAAATTTCTATTACCACGAGAGAATTTAGTGCTTTAAACCCCATATATTAGGACTCAATTGTAAATAATATTGATACGGAGTATTACTTCCGTCCGAAATTGTTTTGCAAATTCAACATTTTTTGGTCAACCAATAATAAAAGTCAATCATCCTTATCGATTCTTAACTCAAATTTTAATAATTAAAATTTACATATTCAAAAACTACATTAAAATCTCTTTAAAGTTGCAAACTTCAAATCAGAATATAATTAAAAATTGACATTCTAATTAAGAAAATAAAATGAAACTATTTGACTAAGAAAAGTCAAATTTACAAATCAATTCGGTTCACGTTGTTTACCGGTCCAGATTATACATTTTGGGCATCATTGTTATGCCCAAATTTTCGAGTTCGGTCCTGATATTTTTAATTGGGCCGTCCAAAAAGATAAAGAATCCGATTCGATAACTGCTTTTGGTTCGGGTCGGAGTCCGTTTCCGGATTCCGGTTCGGTCCCCACCCCTGCAATACTCGGCGTTTGGAGCATGCGCAATTGAGTACTAACCATTTCATTTCTTCAGCGCACCTAAAACCTCTCAAAAACCTCTTCATTTCTCCTTCACTCGTATCCAACTGCCCGAATAATGTCCCTTTCGCTCTCTTCTTCCTCATCCCTGTTCTTTCCTTTAATCCCTACTGTAAGAGATTTTAGGTTCTTATTCCTTAAATCGTGATATCTTCTCGAGTATGCATATTTTCTATGATTATTGTATTTTAATTTGCTCTCAGGAAGTTAATGGAAAGCCAAATTGCGTACCGTTTTGGAGGAGCAAGGTGAATGTAAGATTGGAGGTGAGTGCACGGGCTAAGCGAATAGTTTACGGAAGAGAGTGCAGAGAGGGGTTGCTAAGTGGAATCAACAAACTTGCTGATGCCGTTTCTATCACTATAGGGCCTAAAGGTTAAATGGGCTTTCATTTTTTTTTTTTGTGTAAGATTTCTTCAGGACTTGTTCGTGACGATGAATTCTATGCATTAATGTTGCTTTTCCTTTTAGTGTAGTTCATTGACACAGTACTGTTTTAGGACCTAGGACTCCCATACCCAAGTACAAATTATCTATCTGCAAATTATATTTTTTTCTCCTGTTTATGGGGACAAAGGAATTGGGAAAATATTCTATGTGGGAAAATGGAAATGATTGTAGTGGAAACTGGAAAGGGCTGTTCATATTACCCAGAATGGGTTAAGAGGATAGCCACCTTTGCATGTATGATTTTGAATAAAAGTTACGAGTCTAAACTTTTCAATAAAGAATCAGAATGGTTCCGTTTTAACTATAAGGTACTCTTTATGCATTAGGAGGTTGTATGTAAAATGCTCAAAATCTTTTTTTTGTCTGACTGAATGAAATACACAGGGCGGAATGTTGTCCTTTCGGAAGGGGATACTGTTAAAGTAATAAATGATGGAGTTACTATTTGTCGAGCCATTGAGCTATCTGATACAGTTGAAAATGCTGGGGCAATGCTCATTCAGGAGGTTTGGGATGTAATGTTGTGCATTGCTATTCTAATGATTGATCCATCAAATACACACTCAATTTTCTGTGGTGTAGGTTGCAAGTAAGACAAACAGTTTAGCTGGTGACGGTACAACCACTGCCATTATTTTGGCCCGCGAAATGGTTAAGGCTGGGATGCTAGCTTCTTCTTATGGTGCTAATCCTATTTCTTTGAAAAGAGGAATGAAAAGGACAGTGAATGAATTGATTGATGTTTTGAAGAGTAGTAGCTCTCCAGTAAAGGGAATAGATGATATAAAGGGTACTTTTTTGGGTGTTTGGTTTTTAAAATGAATTTATCAGTAATTTATACTTTGTTATTACTGTATGGGGAGTTAACGTTTATGTACTTTTCATTATACAGCCATTGCTTCAATATCATCTGGAAATGACGAATTCATTGGTGGCTTAATAGCAGATGCAATTGAGAAGATTGGATCTGATGGAGTGATATGTATTGAGTCTTCCACATCGACTGAAACTACAGTTATTATTGAAGAGGGAATGAAGGTACCCAATTTGATAATTGTAATCATGTGAAGTAGTAGAAGCTAGGAAGCCAACCATACTTTAGGTGCTGTTGTGCAATTGCAAAATGATCCAAGAATGATTCGGCCTTTTAAATTGTTTTATGGCTATGAATAATTGAGTAAGTCACAATCCTAAACATAATAGTAGACTGTTAGGGATTGTGTGGTTCAAGGATATTCAGAGGGGATAAGAAGAGAGGATTGATTTTTGTTTTACTAATATATCTCTATCCTTTAGTCTTAGACTCTAAGTTGTTAAATCTAGGTGGCAGACTGGCAGCTCGCCAAGTAGCGAGTATGACAGATTACTTGAGATTACGCAATGTCCTATATTAATATACTACAAATGCATGTGCCACAAAATTATAGTAATATATTAGCCTAATAAGTCTTATATATATGAATAAAATATCAATAAGCCTAATAACTAAGTAGCATAAATCATAAGTGTTCCAACTTTCAAAGAAGATCAATCATCTAATACTTCATAATTCCCAAGTTTTGATGTAAGCCCTTCTTCATTTGTTTCAAGGTTTTCATTCTCATTTCATAATCCATGTACCAAACAGATCTTCCCCAAACAAATCTTTGCTGCTCATATTCTCGAGACTCCAGAGTCCACACCCTTCCGCATCATTTAAATAAGTATCGAGCAGCCTATGTCCAGTTTATATTCTCCACAAGTCTAATCCTCTTCCAATTTTTATAATATTCACTAGCTATTTTAAATCCCATAGAATCCACTTTAATTACATTTTTTCAGATTTACTAAATAAAGTAATTCAATTATTGTTGACCGAGTGACTTGGCAAGTATACGTCAAAATCTCCTAGTACTTGGCAATAAATTTGAAATATTGGAACAGAATGAGTAAGTACACTAGTTGGCAAGGTCTTACCTCTAGTAGCAAGTACTCGCTGAGTATAGACCAGAAATAACTATATCGTTGATTATATAATGTATTTCTATGTAGTTTTTCTTCACTTTATTTCCAAGCATTTTAAATTAAGTATCACACATTCACCTTCCAGCCATCCAAATTCCCTGTACCAAAGAAGCCTTAGAGGTTTAGTTGCTTGTATCAAGCACATTCTTGCAACCAAAGTTTAAAAAGGCACTTTCAAATCTTTAAGCATTTTGCAGTTATGAGGTGAGGCGTCGGCCTCAAGCTTCATTTAGAACTTCATTACGATTCATAACTACTAACAATCTAAAGCACAGTATTATTTACACATAAAAATGAGTGGTAAATAAGTGTCATAGATGCCTAAGATGTGTTTAACTCTAAGAAAAAAGTATGCAATATTTTTATCCTAAATAAAATAAAATAAAGTTTTTAAATGACAAAAATATAGAAGAAATGAATGGAACCCTTAAATTTGTGATAGTCTGGAGCATTTTGAAGGGAAAACTGTCAAATAGGTCCTTCGAACTTTCATAAAAAGGTCAAATAAGTCCTTATATAAGAGACTCTGTCCGGCCGTCGCGATTTGGGGCGGTTTCCGGTGGAATTTTTTGATTGAAATTTTTTGAGCATCTTATTCATCATCTAGTTTACTCATACCAAATTTAAGCTAAAACTTCAATCGGGAACGTATTCAAATTAATTCTTGAATATAACTGTGCAGTTAAATGCGCAGTTATCTTCAAGAATTAATTTGAATGCGTTCCCGATTGAAGTTTTAGCTGAAATTTGGTATGAGTAAACTAGACTTGATGAATAAGATGCTAAAAAAAATTCATCAAAAAATTCAACCAGGAACCTCCCCGAATCGCGGCGGCCGGACAAAGCCTCCTATATAAGGACTTATTTGACCTTTTTATGAAAGTTCGAGGACTTATTTGACAGTTTTCCCCATTTTGAATAATAAAATAAAATCTTAGCCTTAGAGAAGCTTTTTCAGATTAAAAGGAAAAAATTGCTGGAGTTTGAGGTTTTTAACCTAGCTGGAAAGAAGAGGAGAAGAACAGTGATAGACTGATAGTAGTCCAGTCCCTTTGCATCATTGCAAGAAAAGTTTGCACTTCTGCTGGAGTGCAATGTAGTTGTAGGCTTAGTCGTTATGTGAACTTTATAAATATAACTATGTCATGATAATTGTTGATTTTGGCAATTATATTCAGTGCTTTTGATGGGCTTACTGCTTAGTGACTAGTTATTGGCAAGAAATGATCCAGTATGATTTTTTTTAATAAATTCATCAGCCTCAGAAAATACTTAAAATTGAAGAGTAAACACAAGAGACTTAAGTCTCAAGCATTTTTTCACCTCTTCACAACATGGCAAGTTGAGAGTTTGTGCTAGAGAGTTGAGACTCTTCAGTTCTCACAACGTAAATTTATATTCTAATCATCATCTTAACATCCTATATGTTCAAATTTAGTTGATTCCGTGAATTCTTGAAAAAAACATAGTGCTAAATTTGTATGCTGGATGCCGTTGCCGTAAGCAACAAGAGATAATTGCTGTAGCCATGTCCCATACTAAACAATCAAAATCCACATCACGGGATATGATGATGCAAAACACAATTTTAATATACATTAAAAAGGTTTCCATTGTATTGTATTATTGTATAGATAAAGGAATTCCGTTCAGTATACCAAAAAGATATATAAAGGAATAACCTAAAGTAGTTAATGCTTGTACCTTGTTCACAAGCATTTGCTTACATCTTTTACACTCGCTTTTCATTGTTTTCTTGACTTGTATCCAGGCATTCCTTTCATGCAGATTGCCAAAGGGTACATGTCACCCCATTTTATTACAAATAAGGATAAATCTACCGTAGAATTTGAAAATGCAAGAGTTCTGGTGACGGACCAAAAGATATCAACCGTACAAGAAATTGTTCCCTTGCTAGAGAAGGTCATCCAACTAAGTGTTCCACTTATACTTATAGTTGAGGATCTCTCTTGGAAAGTATTGGAAACTCTTGTCACCAACAAGATGCAAGGAATGCTCATGGTTGCTGCAGTAAAATGCCCAGGAGTTGGAGTTGGAAAGAAAGCACTCTTGCAAGATATTGCTTTCATGACAGGTAAGTCTAGATGCTTCGTTTTGAATTTGTAAAAAAAATAGGTTGCTTAAGGTGGTCTCTGAAAGTGCGAAACCATGAGCACTTTCCGTACTGAATGTTTTGTTTGTGTCATTGTAATTAATATTTTTTTGTTTGCTTGCTCCGTAGAGTATCATGCTCTAAGCTCTATTGGAGTGCTACTTGCTTTCAAAAAAAGGCTTGTCATTGTAATTAATATTTTTTTGTTTGCTTGCTCCGTAGAGTATCATGCTCTAAGCTCTATTGGAGTGCTACTTGCTTTCAAAAAAAGGCTTGTGCAAAAAAGTGTCCCAAAGAACTTAATCTTTCAGAAAATAGAGTTAGTTTTTCATGTGTTTGCCAAAAAATTCCTGAAAAAGCTACAAACAAGCCTTGCCAAAATTTAAGACTTGTACCTTAACCAAACATGTCTGATTTGGGATAGCGGGAGTGTTCTATAGTACTCCGTAATTTTCTTCAGGCCTCACATTGTAATTTTCAGTACTTTTCGTGAATGCTTCATGTTTTAATTTTCATAGCCATATTGGTCCAAACAGGAGCTGATTTTCTTTCGGGAGACTTGGGGCTAACTCTTGAAGGAGCAACCTCTGATCAGCTTGGAATTGCTCGAAAGATAACCATAACAAACAAATCGACTACAATTGTTGCTGATCCGTCAACTAAAGCTGAAACACAAGCTAGAATATTGCAGATGAAGAGAGATCTTGCAAATTTAGATGATAAGTATATGTCAGAAAAACTATCTGAAAGAATAGCAAAACTCTGTGGCGGTGTGGCTGTAATTAAGGTAAACACAAAGTTTATGCACTCCATTGTGAATCATTCATCTTCCACACTGTGTCTGACTGCAGTAGTTACTTGTGTTAGATTACTCCAATATAATTACTTTTGTTGGAATAGTAAATCAGGTTAGTCTTGATAGATTAGAATTTAGATATGGCGTATAGTGATGACTTGAACTTAAATTTGAAAGTGTTAGTTGGTAATACATGTCTATGTGTTGATGTGCTTCAATGAAAAAGAAGGAAACGACCCTAATGTGGCTACCCATTTGGTACCTAACAACTGTATTTTAAATTTCAGTTTTTTTCTTGTAATGTTAAAGTCTCAATCTCGGTCTTCTTCCCTAAAGTTGAGCATTTTGCTCTAATTCCCACCTTCCCAGTGGGTTATACTCTAAATCCCCAGTATGGCACACTAGGGTTTAATTGACATTTTCGCTATATAAGGTTGATTGGTTTTTCTGCTGTGTTCAAGTAGCATATTAACAGAGATGTTCTTGTATAGTTGGGAGCTCACACTGAGCTCGAATTGGAAGATCGAAAGTTAAGAACTGAGGACGCAAAACATGCCACATTTGCTGCCATGAAGGAAGGTATTGTGCCTGGTGGTGGAGCCACATTTGTCCACCTCTCGAAACATATACCCATTATTAAAAGCTTTCTCAATGATCCTGATGAGCAGATTGGTGCTGACATAGTGAAACAGGTACTCCAATGCCAGTTTTAATTGAAATTTTAAATAAACTCCCACTCTTTCTGTTTTCACTCAAGTGCAAGGTAAGGCATTTTGCCCTTTTAATACCTGTTTCTCCATATTTATCCCCTTCTTCTCTTCACCATACAATATGGCAATCCCACTCTTGCATCTCTATTTCTGTCTCCTCACTCTCTCACCCACATCTTTCTCTCTTCCCACTTTCTTCTCTCATCCAAACAAGTGTTATTAATTGTGGATCGCAGAATGGAAATAGTTGATGTCGCGTAGCAGCTGATATAACTCTCTCCCTACCTCTTTCACACGCAGAAACACACTTTCTCTCTCACATGCACTAGAGTCCGATAGTGAGACATATCCTTCAACTTTCTTAGCGTTGTAGCGGGTTTAATACCAATGTGCTACACAATAGCTCTGGTTTGTCCCTATTTAACGAAATTGATTTCCAAAAAGAGCACAATGGAAAGAAGTGATGTTTTTATCGTAAGACTCTAGTGTGTAAGCATTGTGTGGTGTATTGTAAGTTCAGTTTTAAAAAATATTAGTTCATATTTGGGAATACTTATCTTACAAGTGCTGACTGTTTTTTTAATCATTTTTGGTGCTTTCTCAAGTTTGAGTAGCCCAATACATTTTTTTTAATACAAGTGTGCCTTTCACTTCTAGACTTATATATGCAAAAAAAACAATCCCAAATGACCTCATCGTCAATTTGGATTAGACTTGGATGTTCTTGTTTTAGCCATCATCATCATCATCATCATCATCGTGACTTCAGCCCAACTATGATGAGGTTGGTAAGATGAATTTATAGTCTCGGATAGGTTTTCTTGTCTCAATCTTCTAATGAAGGATTAGTTAGATGGAATTAAAAATTGTAATTTTCATTAGTTCCCTCCATGTGCATGAAAAATAAATCTAGAATGTGCAAGTAGAAACCATAAGCTCCCAAAGCAGTGGGAGCAGCAGTTGCTCTGGTCGTGTGCTTCTTGAAGATTGAGCTAGGCGACTCATAGATAGTCGCTTTGTAATGGGAACACAACGGGACCTAGCGAAAGTTGCAGTTTCAGTGGAACTAAGTGGAGGTCTGATAGGGACCCGGACAATAGAATTTTAATGTGAAGTATTGTGTTAGTGTGAAGTATAATGTGAAGTATTGTGTTAGTGTGCCAGTGAGGGTTACGGGCCATGAAATGTATGAACTTGGGCTGGCCTTTAAAGGATAGGAATTTTATAAAGTGGGAAGGGGGGAAAGAGAAAGGTAGGCTGGGCTTATCCTCTAGGCTTGGGACTTGGAGAGTTGGCACTCTTTAACTGCCATTGTATTTTCTCTCTTATATGAAACTTTACTTTGTTGCGTAAACTGTTTCCTTCTTTAAGTTCTCAAAACTCTGTAAATTGGAGCTTTACCTATCATTGGTATCAGAGCATTTGTCCTGGGGTACGGTGAATGCCAGTGAACGGAGCGAAGATGGAAAATCGACTGGACAAAGTGGAACGATACCCGGAGGAGATGCGGTCGGATATGGAGGGGAAGGAATCAAAGATGGTGGAGATGCGCCGACTCCTACTCCACCAAGGTCGCCTTCATTGGCATTCACCGTACCCCTGGACAGGTGCTGTGATACCAATGATAGGTAAAGCTCCAATTTAGAGTTTTGAGAAGTTAGAGATGAAGGAACCAGTTTACTTAACAAAGGAAAGCTTCGTATAAGAGAGGAAATACAACGGCAGTTAAATATTGCCAACTTCTAAGTCCCAAGCCTATAGGATAACCCCAGCCTACCTTTCTCTCCCACCCTCCGACTTTAAAATATTCCTATCCTTTAAAGGCCGGCCCAAGGTCATACATTTCATGGCCCTTAACCCTCACTGGCACACTAACACACTTCACATGATTCTATTATTAGTCCTATTGTCCGGGTCCCTATCAAGGTCCAAACTGACTTACATAATAGAATCACAGTGCAAATGTGAAACATGACAATGTTCAAGGAATTTTAGTGATCAATGTCCTTGTAATCCAAATGCTTCTGAACAAGTGGTTCTGAACTTATTAATGTTTTGAAATTCCTTGTCTGTAGAAAACAAGAGCTTTATGTTTTATCTTTGGGAAAATGAAGTAATATTATTGTCGATTACAAATTTGCAGGCACTTCTTGCTCCAGCAAAACTTATTGCAGCTAATGCGGGAATTGATGGAGAGGTGGCTGTACAGAAGATTCAAGCTGGTGACAGTAGAATGGGATTCAATGCCATGAATGGTAAGTATGAGGATCTCATAGCTGCTGGTGTTATTGACCCCTGTTGTGTTTCGAGGTGTGCTCTTCAGTGTGCCGTCTCTGTTGCCAGCCGAGTTTTAACAACACAAGCAGTTATGGTGGAGAAAACAAGGAAGCCTAAGCCGAGCGTTCCTGAGATTCCTGGCATAACTTGTTAGAGCAATGATGATGTCAGTCAAATCAGGCTCAGCTTGGTTCCACAAACAGATATCCTTGCACATGAAGTTGGTCTGGTGTGCACACTGAATCTGAGCTACAAGCAAGAGTTTAGTCAAGATTTTAGACTAAAATGGATGTGTATTTTAAGATTTGAGTAGCTTCTAGTCACTTGCACACTTCGGATTTTTACCAACGATGTCCAAATATGCAACGATGATTCATTTATAAAAAGGTTGAGAACAAGCCGACAAGCATTCATCCAAAAAATTCCATTATTTCATTTCTTGCGTGAATTAGGGGTGGACTGGGCCCGGTTCGGTTCGGGCCTGGGCCCGGTCGGGATTGGATGGTTTTGGACTTTTGGGTAAGGCCTGGGACCGGTCCGGAAGTCTACCGGTTCCGGGCCGGGCCGGGCCGGTTCCGGTTAATTTTTTTTTGTGTTTTCTTATTTATTTCAACTTCCACCTCCATCCCCCCCACCCCCCAAACCCCTCGGAAATAGTTATGGACCCGGTTTGGGCCAGCCGGCTCGCGAACCGGCCTGGCTCGCTATTGTGCGGGGTCGGCCCTTCTTGGTCCTTCGGTCCCGGTACCGGGCTTTGACCTGAACCGGTGGGATAAAGTGAAGAGTCTCGGGTTTGGCAAATGGTGACCCGGCCCGGCTGGGCCCGGTTCAGGCCTAACGGTCAGATTTAAAAAAAAATCCTTTCAGCCAAACAAGGCCCTAGCCGTTGGGCAGGGCTGCCAAACGACTATATATAGCCGTTGGGAGGGGGGAAGGGGGGGGGGGGGCAGGCTTTTAGGAGGTGGGGGATGGGTGGGGGGTGGGGTAAAAGAAAATATAAATACTCCTATTTTTAGATTGAAGTATTAATTAAAATAGTTTTAATTAGTTGCATTACTTTTGAACTCATTAATATATTTGTTGCAATTTAATATTTGTTACATTTTTAGGATGGAAGGTGGTATATATTCGGTTGATATGGGTAATCTCGACTGCAACCAAAGGAAGGAGATTGGGAGGAAGAATTCCCGCAAAGGTAAAACACATATCGGGTCTTCATCTCAAAGCTGAGATGATTTTGAAACGGATTACCAATGGAGGGATGCAGATGCGATGTCCAACGAACAACTGCAACAAGAATTAGCCCGACATAATAACCGCTTTCTCGAACAACAACAAATCCCAACGACCATTGACGAAGAAGACCTCGAGGATGATGATCCGGAGGAACTCGAACCGGAGATGGCCGAGGACGAGGGTGACGGCACCCACGACGCCGACGAGCCTGCCTCATCCCAACCCAGTAAGAAAAAAGTAAATCTGAACTAATGAAAAACAATTTTGATAAGTGGAAAGACGAGACGACCGGGATGTGGTACGCAACTTGCAAGTGGTGCAACGATTATAGCTTGGGGATTTCCGGCGGATACGGATCCGCCGCAAGGCATCTTAAGTCCCGCCACAAAGTGGAGTATGCAATGGAAAGGCGAAGCAAACTCAAATATCGATGTTTGCAAATAGCCAAGCCTTTTGTAATTTCTCATATAATAATTCCAAAAATTTGAGTGGTATGTCTAACTTAATTGTTGAAGAAAATTTGTTTTAATTGTTTTCTGAAAGTCTTGTTTTAAGAGATTATGCTCAAGGTAGTTTAAATCCTCAATTTAGAAATTATAGTCGAAAGAAATTATAAGGCTTTATGGGTTTGGAAAAGGCAAGTTTGCAAATTTTTTTCGCCAACTTTGATGGGCGTGTTAGTATTTGTTTTGACATATGAGAGGATACTTATCATCATTTACATTATTTGGGTCTGACTGCACATTATATTGATGATGATTGGGAAATGCAAAAAAGTATTATTGCTTTTCGTGAATTTAATGATCGTCACACCGCTGATAATATTTATATTCTGATTGAGTGTATTTTAATTGATGAGTATAATTTGATTGATAAGGTGTTTGCTATGGGTTTTGATAATGCTAGTAATAATACTGCCGCTATTACCTAGATTGCGTGAATTGTGTGGTTCTACTACTTTGATGGGTAAATTTCTTCATCAACAATGTGCATGCCATATTCTCAATTTATGTGTGCAAGACAGTCTAACCGTGTTAGGAAATGCTATGGAAATAGTCAAGGGGGGAATTAGTTCTCAAATGTAGTTCCTATTTTAAATAAATGCACTTGAAGTTTGTTTTTAATATGTAGCATTTGTAGAAATAAGTAGGAAAAAGAACGGAAAAAAATTTGTAACCGGCCCCAGTGGCGGAACCAGAAGATTTTTTGAGGGGGTGCTGAATATTTGATAAAAAACATAACTATTAAAGTAGATAATAAATTAGATATTAGATATTTGCTAAATTGAAAGTGATAAATTTAGTGTTTACATCTAAATACTAAAATAATTAGTGAAAAAATGCAGATAATATGTCTTGTAAATTTGCACTGGCTAAAATCCTTGCAAAATTGCTTCAGTGTGTGAATGCTTTCTTTATAGCCTCACTTTATGTGTAATCACTAAAAAATAAATGTATAAAAACAACATTATAAGATTTGTAGCACAATTGCATTAATCATAATTCATAAGTTATAAAGCATAAATGCAAAGCATAAATGAATTTCAATTTTTCATAGAGCTAACAACAGTATTGCAATAGACCACTAGCACAATTATTTAATTATTTATTGATATATACGAAGTATATAAAACATTTTAAAAAAAAAGTATATAAAACAAAAGAAAAAAAGTAAAACTTATCTTCATGGGGTCAGGCTTTCAATCTTTCAAAATTACCAATTCGTGAATAAGCATTCTGAGATCCAACGAAAGCACACGACTGGCGGTCGGCGGAATTTCAAAGGTTAAGGCCTTATTTATTTTCTGAAGTAGATTCGAGAGTCCAAATTCCAACCATCGATTAACCTAACCAGCACTCAGCACAGAGGCAACGAGTCATTACTAATGTTTGGAATTACTCCGTATCGTTTTGTGTTTAGGATGTCGTTTATTCTATCTTGGTGTCGTTTCATTTTACTGTTTTTTTCTTTATACTTAAAGAAACGTCGTCGTTTAGCTAAGCGTATTTGTAAACAAAAATGACAACCGTTCATTGGCTTCTTCAGCAGAGCAACCCCTGGTTCCGCTGACGATTCAGAAACGAGGATAGCTGTCGGGGCGCCGCCCTAAGTAAGGCATATATATACATTAAGTATTCCGGCGAAGGGGGAGCGCCGACACCGGCTCGCCCCTGGTTCCGCCACTTACCGGCCCGACCAAGGCGGATGGCCTGGCTCAGTACCGGGGCGGGTGGCCCGGCCCGACCCGTAACCGGCTTACCACCGTGCCGAACTCGGTTCCACATAAAAAAAACTTAGGCCTTGCCGGGTCAAGGCCCGACCCAGACCCGATTCGGACCCGAGTCCACCACTACTCGGAAACACCCAGCCCAAACCCAAAAAAAAGAAAAAAAGAGGCCCGAACCAGGCCCGGGCCGGCCGGGCCGGTTCGCCCTTTTCATGACCTGGAATCACTAGTGTTTGACCCGGTTCGGGCCGCCTGACCCGGGAACGGGCCTGGCTTGCTACTGTGCGAGCCCGGCCCGGCCCGTTGAACTGGTTTTGGTTCCAGGCCTAGGCCCGGTCCCGGGGGTTAGGGTGGGACAGTCTCAGTTCACCCCTTCTTTGGAACTGGCTCGGGCGGGCCCAGTTTGGGCCTTCATTTTTTGGGGCTTTTTTTTCCTAAGTTGGGTTGGGTGTTTTGGGAGGGTTTGGGGGTGGGGGGTAATAAGAAAAGAAAAAAAACATGGACCCGGCCCGACCCGGACCTGGTGGTAACCCGGGCCTTCTACCAAAAATCAAAAGCCCGCCCGGGCCTAGGTCTGACCCGGACCCGACCCGGCCTGAGTCCATGTCTAGGAACCGCCCTGGTTACCCCCTCGGGCCGGGCCTAAGCCCAGAACTGAACCGGTTTCCCGAGCAAGGCCGGTTCCACACATTAGTGGGCCGGGCCGGTTCCCGGGCCGGGCGGCCCGAACCGAGTCCATGTCTATGCGTGAACTTAATAGATAATGATTAATGTAATATACTGAAGTTATTTTGTGCTATCTTACATTCTTACCTGCCAATACACATTAGGATTTGTTATTTTACTTCAACCTAGGACCAACTTCGGTTTCTGATTGAATTCAAACTAATGAATATCTATTATCTTTGGTCATGTCCCATGACCCATATCTATTGGCACAGAGACTGGGACGTGAAGGCGTGATCCATGGAATGTTTCAAATGATACTTGTGCGATTGTATGAATAACAATAGTCGGACTACCCTGATGATGAAGAAATATCATTTGTATCACTAAATAAAATAAATTGTTTAAAATTGTTGGTTATATTTATTATAGAATAAGTATTCCAGGTGGGAAGATATCAGAGTTTAAAAATAATATGCATTGCTCTCTGATGAAGGGTCAATGTGAACAAAATATAATCCGTCTCGCACGTTTCCAACACCAAAGAGCACCAAAGTAATCTATTGTGAAGGCACTAAGACCATTTGTAGTGGTTACACATTAGGAGTCAAAAAATTAAATATGGAATTTTTAGACTCTTAATTGATTGTAGTGGAAGATTAAAAGGGGGAGTGGAGGAGTGTACGTAAAAATAAAGGGTTGGGTTGACAGGGAAAAAGAAAAGGAAAAAGAAAAGAAGAAGATATGTAGAACATATTTTATTGATGGTACACGGATGCGAGAAATACCAGTATTGACAGAGTCTAAACACTGTTTTCATATGAAGGGAGTCCAAATGGTCTAATAGTTTAGATTTTGTTAGTATTTTTAAACAAAAACATGCTAATCAACACATGTTTATCTATATACATGACTATTTATATCTCAATAAAATCTGAAACATTTATTTAATTAAATATGATGACCGTGTGATGTAGAAGCAAAATAATAATAAGCATGCGTTTGCCGGGAGTCGAACCCGGGTCTATTGCTTGGAAGGCAATTATCCTAACCGTTGGACTACAAACGCTGTTGGCAATTATTTCCTTAATTTCGGTTCATAATTTCGTTACACTTTAGGTAATTGCTAATCAGCCAAAACTTAACTTCTTTGACCATTTAAACTTCTGTAACGTAATATTACCACAATGGAACGATATACTTTATTGATAGCTGTATATCCATTTTTCTGGTTTAGGTTAATCACACAAAACGGTAAAATATTTGAACTAATTTTATAAAGAAAAATTGATAGTAATAATCCCAACTATCGGCGGTCCGTCATAATAATCCCAACTATCGATTATTTCAGAATAATCCAAACTTTAGGAATCTTCGACCAATAATGGTCCGACATAACTGGAAATAAGTAAATTTATATAGTTTCTAAAGTGGATGTAAAGATATATAGCAGGTAATCTCTATGAATAATCCAAACTTTTAATTTTTACGCTTAATTTTTATTAAAAATTACCGGTAATATACGGTCATGGACCATTATTGGCGGACGGTCCATATAGTTGGGATTATACAAAAATAATCAATAGTTGGGATTATTGTTAGTGGACTAGCAATAGTTGGGATTATTAGTTTCATTTTTTCCTTTTGTAAAATAAATACTCTGTAATTATTTACTTTTTCTTTGTCATGCATATCGTCCACATGCATATCAATGCTACAATTTTATCATGAAAAAGCACCATATTTGTGTAACATTCAAGACCATTAGGGGAGGATCTATGTATAGGCTATAGTGGGCTGAAGCCCGGAGCAATTTAAAAAAGATTCAATATTTTTAATGTAAATTTTTAGAATTTTCATATTTAGTCCACCCCGTTAATGTTGAAATCTAGTATAATTTCTTTTCAGCCCAGGGCATTCCAGAATCTTGGATCCGCCCCTGCGTATTTTAATTAGCAATCATAACTCTAACAATGTAGGACAAGACAAATTAAATTGAACAAAACAGTGCAAACCAAAACATATTCTAATCCCTAAAGGTTTATAAAGAACTAAGTTGTTGTGTCAAAACTAAAATATCTTATATCTCTAACTTCTTCATGACGAGATTACAAAATATGCCAAAGTATAATGGAAGCTTAATTGCCAAATGAACATGAAATCAAGCGTACATAGTTTTATTCCATGCTTTTACATTATATTATACGAACTGCTACATTGTCATTAACTTAATACGGAGTATTATTATGAACACGATTGATGATTTCCTAAAATTTTATACATGTATGCCTTCAAACTGAGTCGTGAAATGAGCCGCTAGCTTTAACATGGCTCAACTTGAGAGTCATAGTTTGACGTTAGTGATATAAAACCATTTATGTAGGATTCATAATTTTGTTCTTAAATTTCTACGTCTCCCTGCTATACTACTTATAGAATGTCTTATTTGATTTAACATGAAAAGTTGAAGTTCAGTTAAATGCAGGGCCGACTTTAGCATTTTAGAGGCCCTAGGCAGAAAATGTTTAACATTCACAAATCATCCCGAGTCAAATTTTTATTTACTCATCATATAACAATGTGATGTTTGATAACATTGAAATTGGTTTGGTCGGTTGCTTATGCTGAAATTTATGAAATTCTAGCTGAAGTGGCTGAATTAGTTTGATCCTCTACCATAACTTCACTCAATTCAGTCAGAAAAGTAACTCAAACCCCATTTATTTTGATTATTACACATCTCATCACATGAAATCAAAAGTTACGAAATATAGAATTATAAATATGTATGTCACAAAGAAAATTCACAAATAAATATGTATGTCATCCTAAAAGGCTAAAATTAACATATAGAATTATAAATGGTTAGTCACAAAATAAGTAATCTAACAAACATGAGAAACGGCGATTGAGTAAAATTCAAAAGTAAGATTTTAACAAAACACATAAAAATAAAGCAAAACACATGAGTAATTAATTAATTATTCAAAATAGCATTTCTTATTAACAAAACGGTGCATTTAAGTTAAAATTTTATAATTATAAAGTTAATTAATAAAAAAAGGCTAAAGGGTCAAATAGGTACATGAACTAACTTAAAGTGTTCAATTAGCCCCTTATTTAGGAGGTTCTGCCCGGCCGTCGCCAATTGGGGCGGTTCCCAGTTGAATTTTTGGATGAATTTTTTTGAGCATCTTCTTCATTAAGTCTAGTTTACCCATATCAAATTTCAGCTAAAAATTAAATCGGGAAGGCAGTCAATTGATTTTCCGAAATGTACTGCGCTGTTTAACTGTGCAGTTATCTTCAAAAAATCATTTGACTGCCTGCCCTGTTGGAGGTATTGGTCCTACCAAGGCCTCCCTTCCACTTTATTATTGACTTGCACCCCATGTTTACTCCCACTTTGGCACTTCTCGTTTGAATCTTTCCTAACCAATAATATGGCCATTTTGACTTATGTGGAGTGACCCCTTTGAGCTGTCCTGTGCTGCCCTCCTTGTCTTTGCATCACATGTGAGTGTCCTTGTGTCTACCAGCCTATTATTTAGTAGCTTTGCTTCTCCCTTGTTGAAGTAGCCTGCGTGAATTATAGAGAGAGCAGTGCCCTTCTTCTTCTTCTCCATTTCCTTTGTGTGAGAGTGTGAGAGAGAATACCTTAGTGGTAGAGAAGAAGCTTGGAGTTGTGTTGTGGTCTAGCCTAGGGTGGTGTGTGAGAGTATAGCAAAAGGGTTGGAGACCTGAGCCGGAAAGAAATCGACTCCCAACAGTGGTATCAGAGATTGTGTTGTCGTCGCCGTCGATTTCGCCGGATTCCGCCTTCCGCCGCCGTCCGCCGCCGCCGTCCGCCGCCGCCGTCCGCCGCCGTCCGCCGCCGTCCGCCGTCAATTCGAGGTCTGGAAAGGTCGTTGCTCGCCGATTTGTTCGCCGCTGGAGCCGCCTCTGCCTGGGAATCATCGCCGAAGCTGCTGAACCTGGACGCCTGGACCTGTGCAAATTGCTGAAGCTTGAAGCCTGAATCAGAAAAACTTTAAACAGAGGTCTGGCCGCACAGGGCTTAAAGCAGGAGCCGGACCTGGACTCCCTGGTTGCTGCGCGAAGAATCCAATCACTGAGGCAGAGCTCGTTCGTTGTTCGTTGCTCGCATATGGGATTTTGAACGCAAGGGCTTGCCACAGGGAAGAGAAAGGACGCAGGGCTGAGTTTTGTTGTTATCCTTTCGCTGGTCACAGAAAGCTGGCGTCTGTTCTTGAAGCTCTGGCGCAGAAGTAGTCGCTTGGTTGGAAGCGTGACACGTGAAGTGTAAAGGACAGAGACGAAGGGCGTGGGCCCCTGTAATTTTGTATCCTAGACGCTAATCGCAGAGGTCTGGCCGCAGGATTGACGCAAGGAGCTGGAGCTGTTCACCGAGGTTGGAGTCTGGGGCTGTTTTGTCGTTGTCCTTTCGTTGTTGGTCGCAGAAAGGTGGAACACAACAAGTTGGCTTCACGTGAAGTTCACTTCATGGATTTGGCTTTGGAGGTGTTGACCGTGTTCACTCAAGTGGAGGCTTGACATTGGAGCACAGGAGTTAGCAATTGATTTCACGTGAAGGTGCTAGCAATTAATAAGCAGGAGCTCTTGGTGGACTTGGTCAAAATCAGCCAACTTTCAGTCAACAGTCCAAAAATTCCCAATTTTTAAATTGGGTGGGTAAGGTCGAAACACCTCTCCTAGGGTTTCGCTCCGGTATATTGACTTTTATCCTTTTTATCGCTTTTGTAGTGATTTAATCTTTTATTGTGTAGAAATTATGTTTTAGGTTTATTACTGCTTTTAAATTGATTGAATTGTTGTATTGTGTTGTGCTGAAAATTTATTATTTATTTGTGCTTATACGGAAGAACAAGGGGTTTGAAGTTGAGTTTGGTGCTCATTAATACTCCCCACGTGTTCGTGCTAGTTGCTCCGTATAGTTGTAGCCTTATAAATATTTAAATTGTTTTTCAGCGAAATTTACATTTTCTTTTGTTGCTTATTTTTCTCTGTGAAAATGTCTGCTTATAATCAGTATGGTATGGCTCCATTTAATGGAAAATCTGATTTTAGCATTTGGAAGCAAAAAATTAAATGTATTTTAATACAACAAAAATGTTTTAAAGCAGTTGGCGAAACCTATTTAATTTCTGACACGGAAGATAAAAGGGCTGAAATGAATGAAAATGCATGTTCTGTGATTTATTTGAACTTATCTGACTCTGTGATTAGAAAAGTTGGAATTTTAGAGAGTGCTAAAATTCTGTGGGATAAATTGAATGAACTGTATACTGAGACCTCTTTGCCTAACCGGATATTTTTACTTGAAAAGTTCTTCAAATTTAGACTCGATATGTCTATAGATATTGAAGAAAATCTAGATGTTTTTACCAAACTTATTTCGGATATTAAGTTGTGTGGTGATAAGCATATAGATGATTATTCCCCTATTGCTCTTTTAAATGCTATTCCTGATTCCTTTGGTGATGTGAAATCTGCTATCAAGTATGGTAGAGATAATGTGACTCTTGACATTGTGATAAATGGTCTTAAGAGTAAGGAATTAGATTTAAAACAGATGGGTGAGGGTAGAAAATCCGAGGAAGTTATGCATGTGAGGGGTAGAGAAAATAATAGTAGACGACATAGATCTAAGTCTAGGTCTAATTCGAGGCGTTGCTATTATTGTCACGAATCTGGTCATTTCATAAGAGACTGTCCTAAATCTAAGAAAAATGAGCATAGTGAGCATGCTAATTTGACTACGTGTGTAGATGATTTAGGTGATGTTTTTATGATGAAAAATCTATGTGATTATGACTATTTGAGTTCTGTGATATCTGATTCCTTGGGTAAATCAGATTGGGTGGTAGATTCTGGTTGTAGTTTTCACATGTCCCCTATGAAAAATGTTTTTTCAAACTATAGAGAGATTGAGCATGGCTTTGTGTTTTTAGCAAATGAGAAGAAATGCAATGTGCTAGGAATAGGAGATGTATGCCTTAGGTTTTCTTCTGGTTATGTGCTTACTTTGAAGAATGTTAGGCATGTTCCTGAGCTGTGTTGTAATTTGCTATCTTGTGCTTCTCTTGAAAATGAGGGTTTGAAGGGAAAATGGGGAAAGGGAATCATGAAAGTTGTGAAGGGTTGTTTAGTTGTTTTCAAAGCTGAGATGAAAAACAACTTGTATGTTTGTCATGCTGAACCCGTACTTGATTCTGTGAATTGTGTGC
Source organism: Cuscuta epithymum (assembly GCA_945859915.1). Taxonomy (NCBI): domain Eukaryota; kingdom Viridiplantae; phylum Streptophyta; class Magnoliopsida; order Solanales; family Convolvulaceae; genus Cuscuta; species Cuscuta epithymum. Next base: position 2,504,254 of record CAMAPF010000915.1, read on the forward strand.
AACCCTGTGTGCTAGGAAAACAGTCTAGAGTTGGTTTTCCTGATCTGCCTAAGTGTACTAATCTGCTTGATTGTATTCATGCTGACTTGTGGGGTCCTTATAGTGTTTCCACTCATGGTGGGAAAAATTATTTTCTGACGTTGATTGATGATTTTTCAAAGAAAGTGTGGGTTTTGTTGATTGAGAATAAATCTGAAGTTTTTGATAAGTTTAAAAACTGGAAAACCCTTGTTGAAAAACAAACCGGTAAGAAAATTAATGTTTTAAGGACCACAGTCAGTTTTGATTTATGTGATAGTCAGCTTGATGATTTATGTGATACTTGGGGTATTGTTATGCATAAATCTGTTCCCTCCACACCCCAACCGGATGGGGTTGCTGAGAGGATGGTTAGAACTTTATTAGAGAGGGTGAGGGCTATGTTAGCTTCATCTGGGCTCTCTAATAAGTTCTGGGGGGAAGCTATTTGTTATGCTGTTGATTTGGTTAATCTGTCCCCGTCTGTTCCCTTAGGAGGAAAATGCCCTGAATCTGTGTTCATGGGCAAACCACTTGACTTGCCAAATTTGAGAGTGTTTGGTTGTGCTGCTTATGTGAATCGTCTGAATGATAAATTTGAACCTAGGACTAAGGAATATGTTTTCTTAGGATATCATGATTGCATGAAAGGTTATAGGCTTTGGTGTAGGAGTGAAACTTGCTTCAATGTGTTGATGAGTAGAAATGCCATTTTTGTTGAAAATGAATTTCCTTGCCTGCTTGTTTCTCCTAATGTTGCTCCAAATAAGGTGGAGCATTTGCCTGTTGAAGTTCATTCCGATTTACTTGTTGAAACCAAACCCAAATTTGTGAATGAAAATGTTTTTCATGTTGAAAATAAAGAAAATAATATTTCTATTAAGGTGGAGCATGATATGAATGTTGTGTGCAATATGCTTGAGTTGCGTGATTGCCATGTTATTAGAGATAGAGACATTAGGAAGCATGTGAGAAATAATATGTGCAATGTGTTTGACTATATTTCCTCTGAATTTGCTTTAAATGTGCTTAATTCTCTATTAATTAAAATCTTTGTGATATTTGGTATGCTATTTTCTTTGTGTTTTGAAAATGTGATACCAAGTGATTATGTGAGCTCTACCTGTGCTAGTTATAGAAATAATATTATTTCTTTTATTTTCTGTGTACTTGCTTTGTGTGGTTGTTGGATTAGTTGGAATCCCCAACTTCTCCCGGATGCTTGCTTGCGTAGTCTATTAACATGTGTTGTGCTTGTTAATAGTTTTGTGATGGTTTTGGTTCTGAACTCGAGGACCGATTGGTAGAGTTCAGTCCATCGTGAAGTGGGTTTGCACGGTAAGCTTGGTCCGAAAGGGAACTTTGGTTCTCATCTATTACTTGTATGATCGCAATGATGTACTTGTAATGGTCCGGCGATGATGAGTCTCCTCACAACTTTGTATTGCTACTCTACACCACCTAGGACCAATAAGGTGGAGAATGTTGGAGGTATTGGTCCTACCAAGGCCTCCCTTCCACTTTATTATTGACTTGCACCCCATGTTTACTCCCACTTTGGCACTTCTCGTTTGAATCTTTCCTAACCAATAATATGGCCATTTTGACTTATGTGGAGTGACCCCTTTGAGCTGTCCTGTGCTGCCCTCCTTGTCTTTGCATCACATGTGAGTGTCCTTGTGTCTACCAGCCTATTATTTAGTAGCTTTGCTTCTCCCTTGTTGAAGTAGCCTGCGTGAATTATAGAGAGAGCAGTGCCCTTCTTCTTCTTCTCCATTTCCTTTGTGTGAGAGTGTGAGAGAGAATACCTTAGTGGTAGAGAAGAAGCTTGGAGTTGTGTTGTGGTCTAGCCTAGGGTGGTGTGTGAGAGTATAGCAAAAGGGTTGGAGACCTGAGCCGGAAAGAAATCGACTCCCAACATGCCCGGTTGAATTTTTAGCTGAAATTTGGTATGAGTAAACTAGACTTAATGAAGAAGTTTCTCAAAAAAATTCATCAAAAAATTCCACCGGGAACCGCCCCAATTGGCGACGGCCGGGCAGAACCTTCTATATAAGGGGCTAATTGAACACTTTAAGTTAGTTCATGTATCTATTTGACCCTTTAGCCTAAAAAAATCATAAAGTAAACTAAGAATTAGCTTAAGTATATGAATGGGTGGATACCGTGGATGACCCATACCGACCGATTATAACCCAGAAGCCGCAATTTATAAACATTTATCAATTATACTGAGTGGAGGAAGTATCATGCAATCCATTTTCATTTAACACACTAGGTATATTAATTATAAATATTTTTTTGAGGCCCTCTAAAATTTGAGGCCCTAGGCAAATGGCTGGCCAAACTTGGCCTATGGCCGGCTCTGGTTAAACGACATGATAGTTATAAATCATGGAATTTGAGAAAGTTATAAATCATGGTATGTAGATCTTGGTATGATAGGTATCAGGTATGTAAGAAATTTAGAGCCCGTTTGGTAGCACAAAATTGGCCGAATTTGCTGAAATTTCTGAAGTTCTGGCTAAAGTGACTGCATTAGCTGATTCTGCTAGTTTAAGAAAAAATAGTTTTAAAATATATTTTATTAATAAAACAAAGAAAAATTATATGCAAAATTAACTAAAATGACCATCTACAGTAACTTCAGCAATACACTTAAGTTACGTTTCATAAATCATGGTATAATAGACATAGACCGATAGTTATGTAAGATCTCTTCAACTATGGGGGTGTTTGGATCTGATTCTCGAAACTGATTCTGCTCCTTCAGGGAGCAGAAGTAGAAGCTGGAGTGTTTGAGTGAAATTCCAGAAGCACTTCTGGTGCTCTAATTTACTCCCAGAATCAATTTTTTCAGAAGCTGGGGGATACCAGCTTCTGAAAACTGATTCTGATTATGCTTCTGCTTTTAAAAAAGAAGCAGAAGCAGAATCAGTTCCAAACACCCCTATATGTCTATATTATGTGAAAGTGTTACATATGCATAAATTATATTATGTGTAATTTGTATCATATACTACGTATAAACTATGGAATTTCAATTGATGAGTTTTCTTAAATCTAGCCGTTTAAATTACCTTGGTTCGTACCCGCTCATGTTTAAAAAAATGGAAAATAGAAAGGCATTTTCAGTATGATAGAGAGAGTTCCCCATTATTGTTTAAATTACCTTGGTTGCTATACTGTTACCAAAAAATGGAAAAACTGAACAGATAAAAAAAAGTATAGAAGTGCGTCTGCCGGGATTCGAACCCGGATCTATTGCTTGGAAGGCAATTATCCTTTAGCCATTGGACTACAGACGCAGTTGTCGGAAAAGGTGGTCGCGCCTAAATATGAACACAAAAAAAAGGGAAGGTTGTTCTGTATGAAGAAACGGATCCTTCATAGCCTGACTTCAAGCACCACATGAGGGAAGCATGTTCAATACTAAGAAACTTTCTGATCCAGTTCACGTAGATTACAGACTGTTATCTCATCTATGATAATTTACACGTAGTAGTAGTTTACCTTTCTGTAAACCCCCGGTGTGGGATAATTTGTAGAGCCCAGACTCCAGAGGAGAATCGATAGGTCTCAAAATTCCTAAATGGCTAAACCGTTAGGGCCTTAATTATAGGGAGTATTAATTAATATTGCCAATCAAACCCCACAACTTTCTCAAAATCCCTCCCGTTTTTTAGCTTAGATTGGTATTAGTCCAAGCAGAACGGCAGAAGATCTATGGGAGGGAGGTGCCGTTTCTTGCTTCTTCGACCAGGTACCTTGTTTCTGTTTATTGGTATCGCAGGACTCTGCTTTTTAAGAATAGAATCTGAAAACACTGTTGATTGCTGCACTTTTTTTTTTTTGCTTTCTTAGAAAACTTTAGGCTTTTTATCTTATGGAGTAATCTGCCATCATTACTATTGTTGATTTGTTGTGTTTCTGTTGCAGCAATGGCTTTGTCGTTACAACGTTACACAAGGGCAAACAGGACAGCCGTTTTACTCAACTGTTGAAAGAAAGGTGAGTTCTTTGTATCACTTGTTGTGGGATACCTTGCATTTATATTTGCTTTCCATTCTTCATGTTTTTTAGAGATAAGTTTTTTTTTCCTTTTTCCTCGGAAGTAGATCATTTGCATGAAAGCGTGATCACGGTTTTAAATAGTGGCCCGCTACCGCTATAGCGGCCGCTATATAGCGGTCGCGGTAGGGGTCGCTACCGCTACGGCCCGCTATTCCGCTGTGAATTTCAAATCACGAGAAAAATCCGTTACGCCGCCCGCTACAGCCCGCTATTGGCATTTCCGACAGTACGTCACGAACAGGTTGATGTGTAAATGTGTCTATGTTGTGTGAATGATGTGAAAAAATACATTGATGGTGATGTGTGGAGTGAAACTCCAAATGAAATGTACATCTATCCACATTATGGTAGCAAATATTAATAAACATGTAAATTATAATTATTAAAGCCAAATTAATTATTAATAAAGATGATATAACTTTAATATCGATTGAAAATATTTCACGCTGCTGCAATCGCTACAGTCGGCTACAGGCCGCTACCGCGATGACCGCTACCGCTGCCGCTACGGTTATTTAAAACCTTGAGCGTGATCATAGAGGTTCTCTCGTGGCTGCCAGCAAAAGAACTGCTACAAGAGTGTGAGCAAAACATGGCATGCTATAATATCAAGTCCTCAATTCATATCGAAGCATATGAAAAACTACTATCATAGCAGCAACAATGAGGTTTGGATGAGTGTCTTCTAATGCAGCATTATGTTTCTCAAGGTGAATTCCTGTTGTATGAGTTATTTATGGATGGAACTCCCCAAGTTTTTGCTACTGAAGTGTTGTATGACATGCCTCAATACGGCTCATTTATCAGCAGCCCTTGTGATGGAATATATTATTTGTACGGATTGTACCATTATGCCTATGGTCACTGTGCTTTGTGGAATCCAGCCATAAATGAATTGAAGGTCTTGCCTAAAATAGTTTCTAAGTCAAACGTTTCCACACACGACCAGTTTGAAGTTCATGGTTTTGGGCTATATCCTGCTACCAGTGACAATTATAAGGTGGTTGTTATCAAAGAACGGTTTCTGACTACCGGTTTCTGGCTACCGATGATGAAAGTTATCTCAAGACGCTACTCCGATCTGTCCATGTCTACTCTTTAAGGACAGATTCTTGGAAATACTGTGGAGATCTGGCTAAACATTACAACTTGCAAATAAATAAATGCTACATTTATGGGAATGGATGTTGTTATTGGTACACAGAGTACCAATGTTTGCAAGATGAGGTGATCATATCTTTTGACATGGCTAATGATCAATTTAAAGAAATGGATGTTCCAGGCTATGCACAACCCAGTTCCAATTGTCTAGGTGTGTATGATGATTCTCTCGCCTTTTTGTCTCTTCATGAGAGAGAAGTTTTGTGATATTTGGACATGGGATGAGGGGTCCTGCTGGACCAAAAAGTTTAGTGTGAAACCGGAGTTTGTCTTTGGTCTTTGGTTCCCTGTTGGCATATGGAAGGACAGTAGTCTCATACTCCAAGCAGGGATGGATTTAGGGGGGGGGCGCGGGGGGCGACCGCCCCCCTTGGACATTCAATTTTTTTTAACATATATGTAATATTTTCATAAAACTTTCATAATTTAATTAGATTCGCCCCCCTTAGCTTTTAATTTTCAAAGTTAGTATATAGTCTTACATAATGTAATACTTAATTGGAGATTTGAAAGAATAAACATCTAAAATAATTTACATAACTTAAACAAATAAACAATAGAGTAACTCGTTATTTAAGATTTAGGATACTTATTATATAAGAATTCCTAGTTTTGTAATGTTTAATTATCTTTATTAGATAACAAGTACTGGATTTTGTAAAACATATATCAAACAATATTAAATACTAGACACACTAATTACACAATTTTTATATCACGTGAAATGAATCCAAAATATAAATATTTATAGACATTAGATTACATAATTCATTTACTTCTTGGTTTCTAAAAATAATTTATTGCATGGATAATAAACTTTAAATTATTATCGAATTAATAAAAATATTAAAATATAATATGCGCCGTATATATGTGTGTGTGTATGTGGTGCACATTATTCTAAAAATAACAATCTCATACATACTAGTATACTACTATTGTAATATTAAGAAAACTTCTCATGAGTCATGACTCACGAACACCCTCCTTGGTGGACAAAAATTACAATTCAATAACCGATTTATGAGGTTAAACAATGTAGAAGTTATTAAAAATGTATTGGTTGATGTCTTTGTCATCGTCTAAACTTAAAATGTATTAGATTTAAATGCCGTTCGGGATGTGCATGTATTAATGTCATTTTTTGAATAAAAATAGCCGCATAGCCCCACAGTAGCGAAAATATTTCGTCCCGCTACACTAGGGAAAAAAAATTCACCCCGCTACACTAACGAAAAAAAATTCACCCCCTACACTAACGAAAAATTTCGCCCCCCTTGACTCAGAATCCTGGATCCGTTCCTGACTCCAAGGATTTGATGGGCTATAGAAGAAGTATGTGAGCTTAGGTGCACGGGTCATACGTCCTGTGAAGGAGTTTTTGCATACATGGAAAGTCTTGTTTCTTTCAGTCAAACAGGAAACCCTTAGTCATCAATTCATTGATCACAATTTGTTTTTTAAAATTAAACCGTGGTGGTTATTTCAAAACCGCCACAAACCCAATGCCGCAAATTGCGGTTTTTCCACTAGTGATTCATCGTTCTCTTCATTTATGATTCTTGCTATGGCTTGTGTTTTCTGTGTTCCTAGTTGCATTATCAAAGTTTGAATGTGCTTATAAACTAAGTGGCCTTTGTAAATTCTAAAAATTTTATGGTAGCTTTTTTTTTTTTTTTTTTTTTTAAATAAGGAAATTTTATTAAAAGGAATCTCGAGAGTACAATAAAGCTAAGAAAAGAAAATAAAGCTAAGAAAAGAAAATAAAGTAAATAAAAACGAACAAATAAGAGAGATGCCCAACCCAGAGTAAGAAAAAAAACCCTCCTTAAAAACCCGGTGTAAAAAACCACAACCCTCAGAATAGTCTTCAAAGACCCGCTCGTGCTTGAGATCTTGTCCTCATAAGGTGTGATCTCTGATTCTTCTTTTTGTACATTCTCTTTTGAGTATTCAAGTTTTGAGTGGGTAAACAATTTTCTCGTGTAAACATTAGCACTTGAACTTATTTCAAGTAAGAATGATGAGATGATTGGCAATAATGTATTAGAATTTTTGCCTAATGGGAATAACTATGAACCTGAAACTTCCATTTCGGGCGCTTTACTACAAGCTGATATTGAGTTTTTAAATTCTTCCCATCATTCTTTGGATTTGGTTACTTTAGATGAGGTGCAGGGCATTGAACATACTCCCGATTCTGTTGAAAATCTTAAGGAATTCTTTCAGGCAACCTTAACAAATGGGGTGGAATCACTCTCTCATTTTCTACTCCGTGAATTTGAGAGACTTCTCGTCTCTACTTTGGATAACCTTGACAGTTTGAGATTGAAAGCCACTATTGAAGGGAAATCTTCTAGGACACAGAAGAATTCGGAGCATGTTGATAAGAATGAGAAAGGAGGGTATTACAATGCTTTAAGTGATCTTGCGGTTTCTGATTGGGACTATGCAAATACAGGTTTCACTGGCAATGATGAGTTCGAAAAGGCTTTTGGAGAATCATGCTCTAATCTTTCAGGTGATGAATTCCTTGGTCATGTCTCAGAAAATGAGAAGAGGGTTCCTATTTCGACGGTGAGTGATCTTTGGGACTATGATGCAAATGAAAAATTTTATGGTAGCTATTGCGAACAATATCTTTCTTGTCTTCTATACATGTAGTCCTGCATGTATAAGTTTTCACACAGTTCACCAGGACAAGACGAAACAAATTGTTATTCATAAATAGATACACTCACTTCTTTTCCCAATTAACATTAACATTATCAGCAACATTTTTTACTATTCAAACATATATGATGTGCCGTTCCTTTTCTTATCGGTAAAATACAAAAGTATTGTTCTCATATCACATTTCAAGATTGTGATAAAGCTATGAATGAAATTTTAACTATTGGTGAAATTGAAATTTAATCCCCCAATACAATTTCATTCTAAACATAGGAAATAAAAATTTATAACTTTAATATAGGAAATAAAATTTTAAAAGTATATTCCTCACTAAGTGTATTTTTTTTTATCTGTTTTTATGATGCACCACTTGTGTAGCCGCGTCAATCAAGAGATAATAGATTGTTGTTAAAATTTACTTTTTTTATTCATTAATAAATATCGTAGAGAGTATATATTTTATTCTTTCTTATGTGGATATTTTTTCCTAGAAGAATGCTCCATCATATTTCCTTGAGTCCATATACTGTACAACCGGTTGTACAGTGACCACTGTACAGCTGGTGGCAAACTTGTACTTTTTGTGAAAATCGCAGATTCTCTTATATGAGCGTTGATGCAATTTTGATGAACATCAAAGTTATTCTTTTGAGTATTAGGAGTGTAACGGTGAGTATAAGTGATCACTGCTCTATACCTTAAATATCACTTTATGTTATTATTTTTTCGTTTACTAAAACGTCTTAAGTTATGTCCATAATCAATTTCAATTAATTCCGATATGTGAATTTAATGTAGTATGATATGTTTGAAATGTCCAACCTTTTTGAAGCTGGAGGAGACCAATTTTTGAAAACTGATTCTGATTCTGATTTTGTTTCTGCTTTAAAAGAGAAGCAAAAACAGAATCAGTTCCAAACACCCCCATAACCTATATATTTGAACTTTGAAGCCTTAGGCTTTGAAGAATATGAGGTCGGTGAAGGGTCTGATGACTGTGATTTGATTATTTGTATGTATACACTATAGATTCATAGAAATGGAAAGATTAGATTGCTTGAGGTTTGATTACATGATACTGCTCACAAAGGACGGACGTCTATATTAACATCATTCCCCTGTAGCCGAAATCAGAAGAGACAAGCACAGTACGCCGGTGATAGAGTATTAATTCTAGAGAGAAGAGAGATAGAGAGAGAAAGTGAGTAATTATATTTCTCAACCCCCTATAATTAGCCCCTTGGGGTCAATTTATAGGTAAAAATGTGGATTTGGGCCCCTAGCCTTGGGCTTAGGAGGCCCATTACAATAATCATGCCCTCTTTGGGCGAATAAGGCCACTAATGGGCTGAGTGCCTGAGTACAACACTTAGTAAATAAATAAAATAGGAAAATACATTCTGCCCGGACGAAGTCCGGGCGATGCGGTCCACGGACTAGCTTTGCACTAAGGTTGTGCTATGGTTGGGCATGTGAGTTATGTGTATAGGAAATGTTGAATTTGGTGTGATATTTCTGTTTATAACTTTAGTCAGGTGATACTTTTTCATCTTCCCAATTTGATTTATCTTCTTCAAGTCCTCATACGTTTTTATATATTCTGGGCCCTTCATTTTTTCTATAGACTGAAATGGCTCCAATAATAACATCAATGTATTATTATATCAATTTTGCTGCAGTTCTATAGCCTTTATTTAATGATGCTGCCTCTCAGTTCATACTTGGACAACAAATACCCTTGACATTATGGCTCTCACTCGCCCCTATTGTTCTCAGTTAGCTCCTCATGCCATTCTCATTTTGTTTTTTTGATGTTTTTGTTAACTGTTTGGGACTAAAGCTTGGATGTTTTTGTTATCTTACAAGCTTATTGTCATACGGGATTTAGGCGTGTCGGTGGCTTCACTGACTGAGCTCTTTTTCAACTGGACTGGATTTTCATGAGTGCCATGATTTCAAACATCTCTTTCACATATAGGAATATCTACTCCAAAAAAGCTATGGTTCGCACTCTTTAATGGTCATCGCATTACTTCTCAAATGCATCTGTCATGTAAAAAAATGCATCTATCATATTTAATGGGCTTTTCCTATATTCTGATAGTATTACTAAAATAGATGTCATGAACAAATATGTCACATAGTTACTATAGTCATAACAAAAGTATGATCATAGTAAATGCTGTGTATAACTGAACATTACTATGGGCACTGCCTCACTGGGTATTAAAAGTTAGTTTGTGCCCATGATTTTTATTGTGGTCATACGTTTGGTATTGTTTTTTGCATTAATTTCATACGAAGTATATGTTATTTTGTTTGCAGACTGATATGGATAGCACTAATGTATATCCATAAGGATATACATTCTTTATTTTGTGATTTTCACATTTGTTTAATGCTTTAATGTGAGATGTATTTTAATGTTCTTTTAATGTGTTTTGGAATGTTTTGTGAATGAAAAATGATGGCCGAGCTGCTGTTAATTAATTAATGATTAATGTTCTAATATAGGTGAACTAATAAAATTTTGGGAAATAGACCTAAATAAGACTAAAAAAAGTGTTAGGAAGGTAAATAGGAGTTACGAGTTTTAAACCCCTAAATAAGATTAATTTTGAATGGAGGGACAAAAGTACCCCTGCATATGCCCGCTCCCACTAAATGTCTAAATCTGCTATTCTGCTACCGATATAGCTAGGCAAGCGCATACAGACAGAGTTATCGTTCATGCCGCACACAGATAACGATCGGAGGTCAGCACTGCCGGTCCGCACGCCGCTGATTTCCGCCGGAGAGCTCGCCGGTTCGAGTCATCACCGGAGTGGTCGTCGATGGCATTGTCGGGACTCCTGATAGGCTCCTCCTCCTGTCTCCCCTCTTCCAAGCCGTTAGGATATTCTTCTATGCCCATAGATCTGCCAAAGTGTGGATCTTGCACAAGTGTAGATCCGTTATTCGTTTTTTTGTGGGTTGTTCTTCTTCCCCTATTTTTCCGTAGCTTTTTTGTTGTTGATGTTTTACTTTTCATTTTTTTGTTTTATTTTATTTTGCAGATCAGATTCTGGGTTCATTATTTATTTTGACAAATTTTTGCAGTGGTAGTGTTTATTTCGGAACCGATTGAAACCTATTGAAAATATTATACGGGTAAATTGCAGTGGTAGTTTTATTAGATCTGAAATATACCAGCCCGAGCAACCGAGCAGGTGGTAGTGTTTATGTGCAAATAATATTATTAGCAAACCAGGCCATGTTTTGGGAAGATAATTTTTAGCAAATAAATTAATTAAATACATTGTCAAATTATAGTTACGACAATGGTTAAACACCTATAAATATTCATACAATAAACAATATCATTGTAAACATTGTCACAAAATTAGATAGCCTGACAATGTCATGCTATAAAATGACATTGTTAAAGCAATATTTGCAATGTCAAAAATATTTCCAACATTGTTTAAATGTATTAAAAATGTCTTAATATCAAAAAATATTATAATATCAGATAATGATGATATCAATGCTATAAAAATGACATTAAATAATGACATTGACAATGTTGTGAAAATGTCAATCTCAATATCATGACAATGTTAATGCTATAAAATGACATTGTTAAAAACAATGTTAATGTCACATTATCGTAAACATTATAAAGATGTGACAATGTTAACATTATTTATTTTGCCCGTACTGGTATTGTTAAAAGTTTTGACAATGTCATGACAATGATAATTCCAATGTTATAAAAACGATATTGTAATGATGTAGTGTCAATAACAATATCGTGAATGTTCAATCACTATATACATTACTAAATATAATGTCAATGACTGCCTTGTTTGTGCTCCGGCAACTGCCGCTTCCCGTACTCAAATGACATTGTAATAATGTCAATGTCAATGCTATAAAAATGACATTGTAATAGTGACATTAGTAATAACGACAATGTCAATATAATGTCACTTGTTGTCATGACATTGGTAAATAGTGACATTAGTAATAACGCCAATGTCAATAAAATGTCACTTGTTGTCATGACATTGGTAATAAAGCCCGAATCAAATCAACCATTCTAATCAGCCACTTTGCAGATATCAACATTATAAAAAAAGGTCACAATGTCAAAATCACTTAAGAACATCGTTGTCATTAGCAATATAACAATGTCATTGTAAAAACATATTACAATGCATAACGGGATTTGGCAATAACAATGACATTTGAATAAACTAACAATTATCTTGTCGACATGAGGCTAATTATAAGAGTTGATGGTTAAAATGAATTAACGAAATAATCATAAATAAGTAGATAAAAATTTGAACGAAACAACTAACTACTGGAGTTGCAAATTGAAAAAGGAATTAGATAAAACCCCAAAATCAGAATAAATCAATAAACAACAAAAAGAAAATGAAACAACACCCAGAGAAAGAAGCCACAAAACAAAAGAAAAGGAAAAGTGCAATTTGGAGTTGCTGAGCGGAAATTTCGAAGTGCAATTAACTACCGCCCAACACATTTGCACAAAAGAAAAGCTTTGTAGTTCCAAAACAGCACGCCGGCGGAAAATATATTATAGATCTGGCTCCAGCAGCCATTGCCGTTTTCTCATCCTGCCGTGTGAAACAACGAAGAAGAAGGGAGGAGGAGGAGGAGAACGAGGAGGTGAAGGGCCTCAGGCTCCAGCCACCATCACCGTTTTCTCATCCCGCTGCTGCCGAGTTTTCTGTACAATAAAGCTCTTCCGCCGCCGCCGCTGTTTCGCCATGACATGCTGCCGTAGCCACGTCGCCGCAGTGTCGGTGGCGCTGGTTGGTCGCTGTCCCATCTTGTTCTCGCCACTTTGCTCATCTGCTACATTTGGAAGAGAATGTAGCTGGCCGAATTTGTCCATACGAAGAGAGAGACTGGCCCTTCGGTGAGAACTTCTGGAATTGTAGAGACGAGCAACAAAGATAGGGAGTAAGAGGAAATAGGGGTAAATTTGGAACACGGGAAAAAATTACTCCTATTTAGGAGTTAAAAAGTCATAGGACCTATTCGTATACATACTCTTATTTTTAGTCCTATATGGGACCATTTCTCTAAAATTTTTAATACTACCTCCATCCCACTATGTTTGGGACAATTCGGTTTACGATGCTTGACCGACGATAAAGCAAACAGATCCCTGTCCGCAATCAAATTATTTTTAGAATTATTTTTACATAATTAAATTTGATTAAAAAAAAATAGAAAAAGAAGTGGAAAATAAGGCCATTTTCCCGCCTAAAGAAACGTGCCATTGTGCTAGTGTTGTGAGCCAGAATTATTAAATGTTGCTGCGAAGAGTTTACGACCTTTCCCACTGCACAGTACAAGCGTACAGGTTGTCAGGTGGTAATTGCATGTTTCGATGCTTAAAATCCAACGTATCCATATCTTGCAAAATCTCATCTTGAATCCTCACAAAATAATTTTTCTACCATTTTAGAATAGGAGTAATTCTTTCTAATTTTGTAGTTCAACTGGTAACAAGGGAGTGTTACAAGGGTTAGGTTTCGGGTTCGAATCCCGGCAACTTCGATGAGGGGTTACTAAGCTGAAAAATGCATAAGGCCTCTGCAAGTACTGGGGACAGAGCCTCACTCTCTATCTATCAGATTGTGATTATAGCCCAATTTACATCCTCTCATCGTGTCGTCCAGTCGGTGTTGGGGGCTCTCAGGGATGGAGTGTCATCCTTTTTTAGAATACGAGTGATTCAAGTGCAATTCAGCATTTATTATTTTGCCTATGAACGTGACTTTCCTTGATGTTTAGTCCAATCACATTTTCATTCGGACTGTACAGTAATTAAAGGCATTGTACTTATCCAATTGTTTTCAATTATTTGTTGGATATTACGGAGTACGATGTTACAGTTTTGAATACATGTGTTGAATGCACTATAAGCAGCCTCAACCCTACTATAAAAAAGGACAATTCTGAGACCAAATCTCATTCGACCTTACCACAACCATGACAAACATGTGGTCTCTCTCTTTGGGAATGTTGACAACCCAAAAGCAACTCAGGCATTGAGGATTTGAGGTTAAGAGTGACTTATGAGATAGTCATCCATTCCACAAAAGAACAAACACTGGAAATTATCTTACATGTCTAGGTAAGCTTTAATTCTGTTCACACATCTGTTAATTGTTTGGGTTTTATATATAAAAAAACTGGAACTGAAAATTTCAAGGAAATGATAGCACGTCATAATGGAATTTCTCTTAATCTATTGCATATCATTGTTGCTTCAACTATACATGCACTTAAAGAAATCTATCAAAGACATCAATAGGTTAGGCAGTATGAACACTTAATTTCAAACAAGAAGAATAATGATGTTGATATGAAACTGTATGATACTGACCAAGCACAATGTATGCTTAAAATTGACGATGTTGTCAAAAGTAGATATTGATATTTCAAAGCTAAGTACTAAGTAGTATAACATACAGACATTTTGGGTTTTAGAAATACTTATGAATTTATGATCATAAACTCTTTATATATACTTAGGATAACCTTTTTGGATATACGGAGTAGTTGAGAACAATAGTACATCATACGAACTACTCCGTACTTAATAGTCTATTATGGTATTTCAATTACTTGATGCATAATTAATTTAGCCAAACTTTCAGAAACACAAACGGAACTAGAAACTGATATCCATAAGTGGACTCAAAGGGGCCTTGAAGCATAAGGATTAATGGAAAAGCTAAACTCTCTTCAAGATAAGGTCAAAGGATACGATGACAAAGGTAGCCGAGAATCTTCTCTTGCTGAAAGTCTCAGATTTAAGCTGGAAGAGACTCTAAAAGCTTCGAGAGAACAAGAAACAAACGTGCAGTCTTTAAACAATAGTGTAAAAAACAGGGTTCCATAGAATCTTTCCTAATTTTGAGCATCCTTTATACTGGCCCAAAAATATCACTAGCTTAGATTGGCACTTGCAGTGATTAAACAATGGTGTATAAAAGTTAGCTTAGGAAATACTCTCTCAGTTTCTATCTATTTATTTGGCCAGTATATATTGTGCTTTTGAAAAGCAGAATATAGACTAAGCTAATTATTAAATCAGAACCATATATACATAACCTTATAGATGCAAAGAAAAGGTGTAAAAAGTGTATCCGTGTTCACTCATGGATAACATATTTTTTCTGACAATCTCATTAGCCTGAGATAACATATTGATAATGTCATTTATGTTTACAATATTTACTTTACCCACATAAATTCCAACTTTTTTTCCAGCAATATCCATCAAATATGGCCCTTAAATATCATATGATTACAAATGTATGTTGCAACCGGACTAATCTTAAAAGGTTTGATATGTAGACCTCAAAAAATAGATTTAGTTGTCGATTGGTAAATTACGCCTCAAATGTGAGCTTAGAATCACAATTCCTACTCCCAAATATGAATTTATATAAATCAAGATTGGGACCAGTTAGAAATTGCAGAAGAGTATTTGACAGATCATATAATGCTGAGGACCAGTTGGCATCATATCTGCTGAAATACCTGATGAGTTGAATGATCCAGAGTATTATAATGCTCTGTGTATGCAAATGATGTATGGACCGTGTGGTAATGATGCCAAAAGTGCTCCATGCATGCTACAATCGTTCAACGCACTTTCCGAAAAACTTCAACGAACAAACCATTCTTGACGATGAAGGTTATCCTAAGTATAGAAGGCGCAATAATGGGAGATCAGTTGTCAAGGGTGGAGCGCATCTTGACAATAGATATGTTGTTCTCCACAATAGGTCTTTACTGTTGATTTATTGTGTGTTTCGTTTTTCCCTCTTATCCTAATATATAAATAAATCGTACCTATTATTAGAGGCCGTTTGGTAACACCGTTTTTCGTCTTATGAGGCTTATCAGCCAACTTTTTCACCAAATGTAAGGTTGGAGTTACTTTTCTGGCTGTATTGGCTGAAGTTACTGTAGATGACCATTTTAGCTATTTTTACATATAATTTTTTCTTTATTTTATTAATGAAATATATTTTCAAAATATTTTTTTCTTAAATCAGCAGGATCAGCCAAAACAGCCACTTTAGCCAGAACTTCATAAATTTCAGCAGAATCAGCCAAAACAGCCAATTTTCGTGCTACCAAACGGGCTCTTAGTGATAACTATAGTTTTCTCTATAATTATTGTATATTGTTCATATATATTACATGCGTATAAAAAATATCATCTAGACATGCATTAATAACATTAATAAATAAGATTATATAACTATTTGATAATATAGACCGCGCATCTTCAAAAGAAATATGTTGTCCCCCACAATAGGTCTTTACTGTTGATTTATTGTGTGTTTCGTTTTTCCCTCTTATCCTAATATATAAATTGCACCTATTATTAGTGATAACTATAGTTTTCTCTATAATTATTGTATATTGTTCATATATATTACATGCGTATAAAAAATATCATCTACACATGCACTAATAACGTTAATAAATAAGATTATATAACTATTTGATAATATGGACCGCGCATCGCGTGGGTGAAAATCTAGTTGATATATAAAGTACTGTAAGAGATTTAGAGTAATTAATAATAGAAATGGTAACTAAAATTTACCAATAAAGTTTTAGATTCCTATTATAACTAAAATTCCTCTTTATTTCCATAGTTGTCAAGATGTAGAACAGACATGTATTTGGCGGTATATGTTACAGTTAATGATGAAGCATGGTAAGCATTTTGGACCTTATCGTCCCAGCAGATGATCTAAGTGACAGCCTTAGCTTGATAAAGTGTTCAATTTATATTCTATGTTGTATTTATTTGAAATTAACATTGTGGGCATTAACATTGTCATTTTAGTATAAAATTCACTCATCTTCTTTTATGCAGAAGACTTATTCGCCTTCTGATATTCAAAATGATGTCTTGGATTTGATTGGCCGGGAATTTTGATCTTCAAGGCTGGGAATCAGGAGTCTACTATAGCTGCGTTTTCTGATAACAAATCAAAAGATTTAAGCTCAGCCCACAAGAAGTTAAAGGGTGTTAAGATTGAGATTCTACTCCTGATGAGAGAGTTCGTTTGATTACAAAGAGGTGTCTAGATGCTTTTCAATCAAAGCAGAAGCTATGCCGGCGATTTCGTTCCCTTCCCTAATTATCTACTGCCACAACTATCACATCCTCCCGCGGCTCACGACCGCACTGGCTCTTCCCCACCATTTGAATCTTTCTCTCTTTTCCCAGTCAAGCCTCAGGTTTAAAGCTCATTCGACTTCCTCATCCTCATTAGGTGCAGATTCATCTGCACAGCCTCCCAATGCCCGTTCTGGAAGGTCTGGTTCTGTTGCTAGACCTCCGATTCAGCTTGATGGCGTGCATAAAATTGATGTGAATCCTCCGAAAGGAACCAGGGACTTCCCACCGGATTGTTGGTACTACGTATTTTTGATTTAATATAATAGAGTTTTTAAAAAACATTGGGTCAGTCTGAACATCTATTTTTCAAATTCTAACAACTGTACGGTTCTTGATTTGACCCGCGATTTTTGTACCTGTGAGCCCACTCTTAGTGACAATCCTAAAGAGAAGGTCATGGGTTCAAAGTCCATCGTAGTTCAAATATATTGAAACTTGACATACATAGTATATAACAAAGATAGAGCAAAAGCTATAAAATACTACGTACTGTATTTGTAGTCCAAGGTGTGTCTATAGAACTGGAGTTGTTCTATAAAATACTACTATAAAATACTATAATTGTAGTTCAAAGATGTTACCGTCATGTTATGAGTAACTGTGTTGCGACAAAACTGGAGTAAACTCCAAGGTGTGTCATTATAGGGTTCTGCAGGAGGTTGACGGTTAACTGGATAGCTTAAGGTATACTGAAGAGCTTGATGGCCATATCGTGCTCTTAATGTCCAACTAGGTTGGATGCGGATCTCGTCCACCAAATCAATAAGATTGTTATCAGGCCTCGAAAACTTGCTATTATCAATTTCTTGCTTTAAATTCACCAACATTTGCAATCTCGAATTAGCACCCATAAAAATGGGTGTTTGAGGAGAGGTCTAAGAGTCTCCAGCTCATAACTGTAAAATTAATAATATTAGTAAGTAAAATTGTATGTAGAGGATATTAACTTGATGTACAATACTAATCAGCTAAAAAAAGTGATTGAATTTAAATGGATATAGACTAGATTTGAGACCAGTTTAGTTCGGGTTAAAATTTGGAAGAACAGTTTTATAAAAATACTTTTTAAAACCAATTTTATTCTAATTAATAAAAAGAGTTAGGTTCTTACATTTATCAATTGCTAGAATACAGTGCAAGTCTCCTTAGATGATTATGTGTTGGTTAGATATGAATAAAATATTTAAAGTTCATAAGTACTTTTGAAGGTCGATTATAGTAAACACTAGCTTCAGTTCTAAAAGGATAAAAATAAACCTCTATGTGTACTTGAACAAACTAAACTAAAAATTTCAAATTAAATAAAATCACAACCTCAGCAAATGATTAGGCATTCAAGAAATACAAAGTATGCCTGAAAACCTATGAACTTTTTGAATTAGTAAAGTGCAAATCAGAAAATGATTTGGCATTCAAGCCAATACACAATAATTCAAAAACTCATTTATAGGAAGTGATGGAGTATAATACTACCGCAAGAGCTAATTAACGACGAGTTTGGTGTGCGCACGAGCAACAAACAATATGACCATTGCAAGAGACACTTATAAATAGATGACCAACGGTTTACTTCTACATAAAATATAATATAATCACATATGTGAAGTCTTTATATTATATAAAATAGCAGAGTTGTTACAAGTGTTGGAGGGAAAATTCCCGCCTAAAAGAGGGGCAAAAAAGGAAATCAGTGTGCCTTTGAAAGCAATCTCCAGCCCACGTATAGATGCATCTGTTTCTCACACTAATAAAGCTATTATTACCCATAAATGTACCGTAAATAATGCACGTATAATTGTATAAACTGCCAACTTACCATAAAAAATGTATTTCACAATTCATATTGTCTACGTGAGAGACAATATAAGATGTGTTTAATAATTTGGAAATAAATACATGTTCCATATAGTAAAACTATTATTATTATACGACCACCCTAACATTAACTATAAACATATACTACTACTACGACTACTACTACTAATGATGATGATGATGATGATGATGATGATGATGATATGATGACGACAACAACAACAACAACAACAACAACAATAACAACAACAATACTCTAATAACAACAACAATAATATATACCACATACATCAATATATTATGCTTCGTACAAAATCTATACTGTCCCGGCTTTAGTTTCTCATTAAAATGACACGATTATATGGACAGTAATTAAATAATGTTATTTGATCGAGTATATTATGAGAATTAGTTTTGATAGGTATTTAATATAATAATGTCATTGAAAATAACTATAATTCTATAAGTGTATTATTTTTAAATATTTGATGATTAAGTTCTTATTTGTTAATAATTTTCTAAACTAGGAGTAATAAAGTTGTTACATTTTGTTGTCGGCCAAAGATGGAACTGAATATTGTTATAAAATTTCCACTCATTGCTATTGAGAAGGTGATAAAATTTATCACCTTTTCAATAAATTTATCACCATCATAGTCAATGAAGTAACTAATCATAAAATAATCTTTCAAAAAACTTTATCTTTAATTATATTATACGTGTAAAAAAAACGTGTAAAGTAGCATATGTGTAACTTAATTAGGATGTCACATTAAAATGTAATCTTGGCCGTCCATTACTACATATACGTACTTATATATGGTAAGTAGAAGTTGCATTAATTGGCTAGCTAATTGCTACATGCAATTAGGGGTGAGCATATTTTGGTCCGGACCGGAAAATCACTCCGAACCAGGCCGATCGGTCCAGACTGGATCTGGACCGGTACTTACATATTGGTCTGATATTTGGTCCAAGTTTTTTTAAGTTTTTGGTTCCGGTTTGGTCTAAACCTGAAATATTTAAGTTCGGACCAGTTGGACCTTACTTAATTAATTACTATTTTTTAAATATACTCCGTATATTTTATCTAAAATGTATAACTATGTAACAAATATTAAGAATTAATTTAGATTTAGTTTTCTTTGAATATTTGTTCGAGAAAGATTTATGTTTAAATAAATTAATAGCCGTCACTGTTTATTTTTTTATTCAAAATGTTATTTTTTTAATTAATAATCAAAAACCGGTCTAATACCGGTTTAGACCTGTGAAGCCCGGTATAATCCGATCCAAATTATATAGGTGCGCTCTTGAAAAACACTGATTTTTTCATAAGGCTTTGTTTGTGTGACCTCATTTTATTAAAGAAAACTTTAAGAGCTCAAACACATGATTTTTTTAATTCCAAATTTTATAATTTTATAAGTGACTTGGGGCATTTTTGAAAGGTAAAGACATGTTATCAAAAATATTTTTTACCACATTTAAGGCGTGTTTGACTAGCAGAATAAATTGGCGTATTGTCAAAAAATGTTTGATTATTTAGCTGTTTGGAAAAAAACGCTAATATGTTTGGTATTAGCAACATTTTCATTTCAGCGTTCCTGTCCGAAAATACTAATGCCGAACAACTATTGACTAAACAGTTTTTTCACTTTTAAAAAATGCTAAAAGTGGTCAAACCGTCATTTTTCAGGTGAAACGTCTTTTAGCAAACACCCCCTTAATAAGCTTCTAATTCATATTTCAATAGTTTCGAGTTTAATTAAATATCGATTTTTTGAATGAAATGGACATATATCTTACAATATTTGTTTTCTTACGGAGAACTTAATGTAATTTTCCATGTCCAAGATCACCCGATTAAGAAGAAAATAAAAACTTCTTATATGAAATGATGAGAGTTGAGCTGCGATGGCCACTAATGATGTAAACTATAAGAAAAGTTTACAAACTTATGATAATATTTATGCACGTACACCAAACAAGATTTGTCCTATTTTACAAAACTTAGCGATGATTAACAAAATAAACACTCTAGGATGTTTTCATGTATTTTTGTTAATTTTACTTGCAATTTTACTTGCAATTCTTCATGTATGTTATATGTATATTATACGTATGTACTGTAGTATATAAAGCATGGGATCATTCTTTGCTCGATCTGTCTATTTGCTAGGTTTATTTGCTCGATCTCTTTTAAAAATGAGTGATGGATTAATCCTTTTTTGCCACACATGTTTAATTCAGTTTGCGTGTAATTTAAAAGTAGATAACACACAGCCAAACGATGTATTCTATTTTACATGTAAATTATTTTATAGCCCTAAACTTTACATGCAATCATTTTACATGTAAAGTTTTAATGAGTAAACTACCAAACGGGCCCTAAGGGTTTTTTGTTTGATTGAATGAAACCAGACTTTCCATGTACTCGAAAAAACCTTCACAAAACATAGGGCATGGGAACTCACGCTCACTTGCTTCTTCTGACTCGAGATCAAATACAACTACCTTACCCGATTTTTTGAGTATTAGCCTGTTGCCCTTCCATATGCCAAGAGGTTGATAACAATCAAAGAAGGGTCCCACACTTAACTTTTTGGTCCAACAGAACCCCTCATCCCATGTCCAAACATCACAAAACTTCTCATTCTCATGAAGACACAAAAAGGCAGGAGAATCATCACACACACCTAGACAATTTGAACTGGGTTGTGCATCGTTAGCCATGTCAAAAGATATGATCACTTCATTTGAATAACATTGGTTCGCTCCGTACAAATAGCAACATCCATTCACATAAATGTAGCATCTATTCATTTCCAAACAGTAATATTTAGTAAGATCTCCACAGTATTTCCAAGAATCTGTCCTTAAGGAGTAGACCAGGACATATTGGGGTTGCCTCGTGGAATCACTTTCATCATCATCATTGGTAGCCAGACAACGCTCTTTGATAACAACCACCTTATAATCGTCGTTTGTAGCAGGATCCAGCCCAAAACCATAAACTTCATACTGATAGCCTCTAACTATGGAATACTTGGAAACTATTTCTGGCAAGACCTTCAGTTCATTGATAGCTGGATTCCACAAAGCCCGACAACCAAAGTAATTGTGGTACAAATAATATATTCCATCACAAGGACCGTAGATAAATGAGCCATAATGAGGCATGCCATATGTTTAAGCAAAATATTGATAGGCTAAAACTAATTAAAAATAAATTTATATGAAGAATTGGCTTCGAACAAGAATAAAGAAGAAGATGACAAGAGAGTGAACAAGAATGAAAACTTGTGTATTATTCGAATGTTTCAGCTGCCCTGATTACAATGAGGCTATGTTATTTATAGGAAATGTAATTAAAGCCCTAATGATGATTTTTTACGTTACTGATAGGTTTGCCGCGTTTTATAACGAATTCAAATCTGTCATAAAGGCCGGTCAATTACAATTAATATCATATTAAGGAGGCTAATAATACATAAATACGTTACAATAATTGTCATTGGGCCCTGTGAATGCTCCACCAGCTCCAGTTGTCCGTTACTGACGGTTCGACTTGACGGTTCGGACCCGACGGTTTCACAACTCGTCATTAATGCTAGCCAGCTCAAAATAAGTAACCTCTTGCCTTAATATCGTTGCTAACTCCAATAATAAACACAAATCCGTTACAACAACCATCATTAAGCCTCATTAACTTTTGTGATCAACTCTCTTTAATGCAAAATATGTTGCCAAATAATTGCACTAACACCATACAACACTTCATCAGCTAAAACTCGGGGAGTTCGATCCAGAGACAACTCAAACACCTGGAGTTCAGCTTGAGCAACATAACGCTGGATTAGAAGACACCCATTCCAAACCTGATTGTTGCCTCTATGATAATAGTTTTTCAGATGTTTCGATATGAAATAAGGACTTGATATTATAGCATGCCATGTTTTATTCACACTCTTGCATTGTAGCAGTTCTTTTACTGGCAGCCATGAGAGAACCTCTATGATCAAGCTTTCAGGCAAATGAACTGCCGTCTCTATTCTGATTGCCATTGACCTTTCTTTTTGTTCTCTACTTCTGAGAAAAAAGAAAATGAAAAAATTGATCTCTAAAAAAGCACAAAGAATGGAAAACAAATGAAAACGCAAGGTATCCCACAACAATTGATACAAAGTGAAAGAACTCACCTTTCTTTCAAAAGTTGAGTATAACGTTGCAAGGACAAAGCCAATGCTGCAAGCCTGCAAGTCTGCAACATAATTACATAAACACACAACAAATCAATACAAGTAGTAATAACAGAGTACTGCACAAGATAAAAAGCTTAAAGTTTTTTAAGAAAAAAGTAAAAGCGCAGTTATACCAATTTGTTTATATGTAAAAAAATTAATAAGGTCCCTGAAAGACGAAGCAAGAAAACAGCACCTCCCTCGGATACGGCTTCTGCGTCCAATTATACCAATTTATTTATATGTAAAAAATTTAATAAGAAAACCTAAGGTAAACTCCCTGATCCTATTCCCGATGGCTTACAAGCTGTGGAGTATTTTTGTTGTAAAAGTTTTAAATTGGAACGCCTTACGCCTGTAATGGTGCTATGCGTACCACCTGCTTTTCCCATTAAAATCACTACTCCTAATCATTCTACATAATTGCAATACTTCTAAAGAAACCATTTTCCCGCTCACGCATATTGCTATTTCCACCGTTAGATCGCAAAATAGATCTACAGCATTGGCTTCTCAACTTCTCAGCTGTCTCCTTCAATTCGATCTACGGCATTAGCTCCTCAGCTTCTCCTTCCTTTCGACCGGAAAATTCCTCAACTCCTCAGCTTCGCACAAACCAAATCTCTCAACTTCGCACAAATCAAATTGCTTTCCAATTCTCATCGCTCAATTCCTCACTTGAACAAATCGATTGTTGAAGAGGCAAGGCCGAAATTGCAGAAGAGTTGGGAGAAGTAGCAGAGGAAGATGAAGCCATGGTATGGTTGTAGAAGAAGAGGCGATACCTCTGAACTCAGCCACTGTACCGCTCCTCAATTCTCATCTCTCAATTCCTCCCATGAACAATCGATTAATGAAGAGGCATGGCCGAAATTGCACATGAATTGGGAGTAATTGCAGAGGGAGACGAAGCCATGGCTGCAGAAGAGGATACACCCCTGCATTCTTCTTTGGTGCCACTTCTCCTGGCCATCTTCGTTAGTAAGCGATGAGGTACTGTTCGTATTTTTATTTAGCAATTTTATTGATTTTATTAATTAATTTTATCAATTCTATATTCTCATTTTCATTATTCTATGATTCAACCAACTATTTTTCTTCTCATTTCCGTAATTACCAATTTCAATATTGTTTTCTTACCAATTTCAATATTGGCCGAAATTGCAGATGAATTGGGAATAATAGCAAAGGATGATGAAGCCATGGCTGCAGAAGAGGAGATGCCCCTGCATTCTTCTTCGGTGCCGCTTCTCCTGGCCATATTCGTCAGTAAGCAATGAGGTACTGTTCGTATTTTTATTTAGTAATTTTATTTATTTTATTATTTCATTTTCAATTCTATATTCTCAATTTCATTATTCTATTATTCAACCAACGATTTTTCTTCTCATTTTCGTAATTACCAATTTCAATATTGTTTGCTTACTCAGATATGGATAATAAGCTCAAGTTTATTGAGCTTTTACTTGAAGATGATAGAAGAAATTTTTAGCATTCATTGGTTGTTAATAAGCTTTCTAAATTGGTTAGATCTGAGTAATAAAAAGGGATATGCTTCAGATTGTTTTTTATCAATACTAAAGAAAGTCAAGCATTGTGAAAAACTAAAAATACTATGAACAATCTGTTTTAAAGATTGCTTAATACTACCTCCTTTGATAGGTGCAAACTTAATGAAATAGACAGGGAAAATTGTCTTTTCCTTCCTCTTCTCGATTTCAAGATGTAGAAGTAGGTCGTTGGTTGAGTAGTGTTGGTTCCTCTTCTTAATTAGGATTCAACTAACTTCCCATAGTCAACCTCATCGAGGTAATTGATTCAATTTTATTTTATTGGTTTACATGTACTTTTGTATATCTTTGTTTTTTCTATATTTAGTTAATCAACATTGTTATGGAAATCCTATGATGGCATCAAATCACGGAGATCTTGATAGTTGACATAAGCATAAGTTTCTAATGATCCTCCCATTTTTTAATTTCAATTAGGAATTAAGACTTATGAGTTATGACATTCTTTTTATATTAGAAATTGAAGTGATGATCTAACTGTACTTTGATGAGTATTAACAAGGGCTACAGTTTGGATCGTGAATTTGTCATAGTTAGTCACTTAGTCCTCAAGGCTTTGTTCTGAAACAAATGTTTGTTCAAACTCTCACTTTTTTTACTTCTTAAACCCTTATATGTGTTTAATTGGTCAAACTCAATCATGCTTCTCTTTATATTCTCCTTCACTTTTAACGTTGAGACTTTATCACACTATTTAGTATTAAAGTATTTAAAATAGATGACTATTTAAATCTGAAATGTCCTCTTTGCCTATTTTACCTGTGCAGTTCTAATTTCTTTGCTATTATTATAGTCATTCTGCACTGTTGCTAGGAGGATCCTTCACCAAATTGTTCTTTTATTAGTACTCCATCTGTTCAGAATAAGGTTCTCAAATTTAAATATAATAGTAGTATCATGTTGTTTAAGATCAGCTCTCACTGTACTTGACTTCTACCACCTACTTTAGATAAATGAACTTTGAGAACATGAGAAATCAAATAAAAGTCATGTTAAAAGTCATATTAGAATGCCAAATCAAATATGAGAAATAAATTAATAAAGTAAAATTACAATTAGAAATCTTGATTTTTGAGAAACCAGATTGATATATTAAAAGTCATGTTAAATATATCACTTAAATGGTGGGTAAGTAGTGGAACATCCATCTTAAATCACAGAGAATATGTAACATGTCGTTGAATCCCGTTTTATCGTATAGCGACTTCAGTTGGTTGTTCTTCCAAATGGGGTGGAGTTCATTGTTATTATTATTAGTTATTTTAAGATAACATTGAATATAATTTACTCTATCCAATTAGGAGAATTTGGGCCAAAAGGCTGAACTTTTTGTGTTTTCCTACTGTTTGACATGGCTGGAGATTTCTCTTTTTATGGGTTTTCTAAAATTGTAAGCGGCTGCTGCTTTTTATTATCAAGAATGCTTTATTGAGGTGATCCTTTCTCTGTTTCAGTATCTACTCTTATATTATTTTAAAGGTAGACATTTTTTCTTAAGACTATGATTACATTATCTCTTTGTTTGGATTTCGTATCCGAAAGGGGCGTGTTCTTTAAGGGTTGACATTAGACCTTTAGTTCCCCTTTGGAGAGCCATTATGTTCTTGAATACTTGAGTTGAAAGTTATTTTTTAATTTATGTAGGTTGACCTGGTAGGTCATATGTAAAGGCTCTAGATCTATAGGGTGTTATGAACATCATCAGATTGACAATGGTGGTGGAGTTCCTATATTCTCTTTATGGGAGTATAACCAGATGGAAAAGAAAGAAGCTTAATAAAGGAGAACATAAACAAACTCTACCATGCACAAACCCCTAGAAAATTAATACTTATCCTAAGTTTAAAACGACATTGAGTGAAAGAACTGGAGCATACCATTAACATGCATTCCTTTTGCTTTCAAGCATGTTGTATGTCATTGAGTTTACAACGGTGAAATACAACTTAAATCATTTATCGTCAAATGTCAAATAATGTAGTTATATTCCATTTTTACTTTGGTTTGAAGTATTTGTTATAGTTGAGTGAACTTGAATTCTTAAATAGAGGTGGAGATCATTTTATCGGTGCATGTTTCCTATTAATGTGTCCAATAGAACCATTTAGAGTGTGCCTTTTATATTTGATTGCCTGATTGGATCATTGTCACCTTTTATGTCGAGATTTTGTGTTTTTTTAAGAAATAGTGAACACACCTATTGATCACCATTTTTAATTAGAGTGACAAATAAAAACCAGCATTTTTATCCAAGTTTTTGTTCTTAGTGATTATTTCCCCTACAGGCAGCTTATGCTATTATGTTTGATAGCATGAGTTGTCGTTCAACTCTTTGGACCAAGAGGTTAAAAGAAGTATGCTTAGAACCCTTCATCAACTATTTTTTCAAGGATAGCATGATCTTGATCAATTGTTTTAAATTATTTTTATCCATACTCGAGAAGTCAAATTTATTTATATAACTTTCTACTTTTAAATTACTCAAGGTCATTAAAAGTGAACCTTTAGGAGGCCTCAATATTTCAAGCACCCGAGAGCTCTAAAGAAAACCCTAGCAAAAGAGAAACTTAATGTGTGAACATGCTAACCAGTAATTGAAATTTGCTTAATATGGGTGTTTTATTATGCTCAAGGTATAACTATGGAGTAGTCATTGCTGGTGAGAAAGAAGTTGTCATAGTTGCTGATTGTTTTGGACACTTTTGAAAAGCATCGATTTCCAATAAGCACACAAGTGGATGACTTAACTTACCTGGATGCTAAAGCAATACAACTAGCATGCAAGCCACTTTCTTAGTATCTTGAAATATTAATTCATTTATGCCACTTTTGTAGGTGAAGCAAAAGATGTAATTTTTGTTAGACTATTATTTTTATTCGTTGAGATTGTTCAAAAGTATCATTGATTTTGAGTTTTGCTCAACTATGTTATTTGGTCTATCCTGTTGATCTTTGTTCAATGGAGGCAGATTATATCATTTATTATTTTATCTTATTTCATCACATCCCAATATGTGTACACATGCATGCGAGGTTGTTTTTAATCCCTTATGTTTACGGGTTTTTTTTTACAAAGAAAACATCCCCTTTTTCCATTCTTTTCGCCCTTATGTTTTTAAGGCAATATGGCACTCATCAAGACAAATACATGATATGTCACCCTTAAATTAGAAGAGATGCAGTTTGGATACGTGAAACTGTGAAAATATTGTGATATTTCGATAAAAGGTTTCAAGGTTTGTTTTTATGTAAACAATTTTGATAAAATGACTTGCCATGTGGTTTATGCAACACATCATAATTTGCTCATGCATTGTCATATGTGAATCCAGACGCCATTTATATAACTTAAAACTAGACAATATTAAAATGTGACTGTAATTTCAAGGTGATTATAAGTGACTCCTATTTAAGAAAAAATTGTAGTGCCTGTGTTTTGAAAATTCACATTATTTTTACTTTTACTTCGAATTTTTCCCCTGTGGTTATCAATATAAAAGTTGTCACAACCAAATTTTAGAGCATATTTTTTCACAATGATACTTATATAAACATTTACAAAACATAATAATTATATCATGCATCCCGTGCAACGCACGGGTAAAAATCTAGTCATATACGTAATTGCAACAAGCCCTTATTACTTCTTTAAAATAAAAATATATAGGTTTTTATATATTTCCTAAAATCTGTGTAACCTGTTTCCTAAAAACAGAGCCGTCTAATGAATTTGGAGGTCTCGGTTCAAAATGTAAAATTGGGGCCCCACATTAATATAAAAAATTGGAAAAAAAAAATCTCAATCCAAATATTTATACTCAAATCAATTGAATACTCATTAAAAGAGAACTAGAAGAGTAAAAGGACCAACGCGAAAAATGATGCATCTATATTTTCCTTCTTTACTAGCTAATTGTTTTTACTCATTAGTATTAGTATACAATATTACTATATAATACTAATAAGTTTTAAAAAATATGGGACCCCTTAAATTCGGGGGCCCTGTTCTATATAACCTATTGAACCCCCTAAAAAACGGCCCTGCCAAAAAAAACGTAACTATCTTTCAAATATACTCTTTTTGCATTTGCAATATACTCAAATCCCTAATATAATTGGGATAAGACTTTCTAACTACCATCCAACAATTACTCTACAAGTATATTTGCAACCCATTATTAATGTTATATTAATTTTTTACAATCTTTTTATACAATGGAGGATGAATATAAAAATTATCTAAAACGTAGTATTCTTGATTTTCAGACTTATGAGGTATTCATCTGCCCCACCATT
The DNA here is from genome assembly GCA_945859915.1 of Cuscuta epithymum. Classification (NCBI taxonomy): domain Eukaryota; kingdom Viridiplantae; phylum Streptophyta; class Magnoliopsida; order Solanales; family Convolvulaceae; genus Cuscuta; species Cuscuta epithymum. Next base: position 2,533,344 of record CAMAPF010000915.1, read on the forward strand.
TGTATCTCAGTTCTTCCTTTTGATGTATCTCATTAAGTTTGTCGTATATAATATTCATTAATATTTTGATAGTCATAGACTCATATATATACTTTTCATTCATTTTTATATTGAATAATATTGTCTTTATTTTATTATCATGTAACTACGATATGGCAGTACCTAGGATGTTGTTAATTGAGATGTTTTTTTATCCCTGATCAGACCAAATCAAATTTTGATAGTTGTATAACACAGAATCACAGATAGAAAAAAAATACACGCACGCACATAAACAAACATATAATATAATAGTGCATACCAGTTTAGACTAGACTAGATCAAACTTAAATAGAACAAATAAGATAAGATCATACCAAATTAAACTAGACTAATAAATTTTAATCAAATTAAAAACATCCTTATTGGTAGTATAATACTCTCTCCGTCTCATTTATATTGTCCCGTTTTACCTTTTCGGGAAGTCCCACTTAAATTGTCTCATACCATATTTGGCAAAGTTTGTGTGGCTCTAAATCATTCTTACTTTATTCTTACTTTATTAATTAATATCAACTACACAAACTCATTTTTCTTAATAACCGTGACACCCTCTTCCGTCCCAATATAAATGGGACGGAGGTAGTACTACGTAATCACCTAATAAATAAATTTCTGTCAAACCAATAAGTACACTTCAAATTTCAATTATCTTTTTATAAATTAACGGCTCCTGTATATAATTTAGAATGTTAGTTTAATACCCCCTCCATCTCTAAAACAAAGTCTCACTTTCCCGAAATGGAAATCCCTAAATTAAAGTCTCACTTCCTTATGTGGTAAACAAATCTATATCAAACAATTTCAAATAATGCAAAACAATGTCGAACAGTGTCAAAACAATTTCAAACAGTGTCGCTATAGTGTGAAGTCATATTCATTTCCTTAATATGTGTGATGTCAAACTATGACATTGATTTAGGGACGAATGGAGTATATTTATTTTTATTTATCCAAAGTTTTTATATATAAATAAGCATAATTAATTTTTTGATCATGTTTAAACTTGTATAGTGTAACATATATTTTCAGTTTAACTCTTCAAATACATGATTGCTTGTAGTGCAACGCAAAATGAATGCAATACGAGATTTAGGATTTTGTTGCTGTTAGGGTTATTACTTCAAATGAAATGCCCAATATCTTGACTTTTTGAGAGACTTATTTATTGGGAGAGTTGTCAAAGCAAGGCATTTTCAGGCTTTAGTTTGAAGTATAACAACACCTTTACCTTCACCTCTATTGGAATATACAACTACGATAGAGACTTATGCCGTCGTAACAAGGGAGTATACACTTCTAAGGGCAGATCTATCACTTTATAAATAACTTAATTCCGGATGGGTCCCCACCTCAAAATCCACAGATTTACTTCTATGACATGGATTATCAAATTGAAAGTAGACTACAAGGTTGTGACATGCTTGAGAAAGATGTCATCACCAAATTGGTTTATATCATGTCACTTTATCCATACACACAATTCCTCAAAACCTATGGTGATAACACTCCTATGGCTTCACAAGTTGCCGCAATCTGGGTAAAAGATCCTACTGATGGTACTGTAAAAAATAAAAACATAAGGGTATATGCTCATAGTGGTAAGTTAAGGAATATCCATTATTATGGATGCTATGATCTCTTAAAGTACCCACTTTTATTCCCATATGGTAAATTTGGCTGGCATGAAGGAATTGAAAAAAAAAACATAATGTTGGTGGCGTGCAGCTGAGTCCTTCCATTTCCCTAACATCTATAAACAATAGCATCAATAATCTTGAAGAACTCATCATTTGTGAAGAGAGAAACTTCCATATCAACAAGAAAGGAAAGATAGTTTCTTATGGGGAATATTATTCCTATAAACTACAATTACGCCCAAATGAAAAGAGTTCTTATTACATAAAGGAAGATTGCTTCAACAATTCATTGTTGATGTCTACATAAAAATCGAAACACAGAGGTTGGATTATGTATGTAACACCGTCCCCAAATATATTTACTCTTATGTAAATAATGTATTGAACCTTATTAAAGGATTAATGAATTTACGAAGTTGTAAATTTTTATTATTTCGTTCGCGTGAATAGTAAATTGCACGTGGGACCCACACCGGGAGCGGGGGCCGCCCGATATTCCCGAGATCACATAAATTGTTCTTATGGGTCGAAATAATATTTATATAGTGGTGGACATCTTATTTGGGCCATGGGAAGGCCTGGGGTTGACCGATTGGCCAAAAGAAGCTCAAATACCGGTACCGACAATTTAACAGATAACAGCCCGAAAAATGAATTTCGGAGACTTCTAAATTAATGTTTTGGAATATATATTATTTCAAGAGGCCATTACGATTGGGAACACGTAATATATTTTATTTGACCCGATAAAATAAAATATAATTAAAGCTGTCCGAAAAATACAACTTTCGGGGCCAATTGTACACATCGGGACATACTGGGATGACCTCCCACAAGGGTGGGGGCCACCCCACGTTTTTGTGTGCTCAAAATAAACAAGGAGGTGGCTGAGTTGACAAAAGAAGGAGTGGAGGAGGTGCTTTGGCGTCTAAAGTACATGGAGGACCCCCTTCCCTCACTCATTTGTCAATTAAGACAAAAGTGAGACATCCCCTCTCCCTCCAACCATTGAGCTCGAACAAACCATCCAAGGGAGAGAGAAAGAGCTTCAAACTCACCTCCATTGCTGCAAATTTGAGCTCAAGCTTTAGTGCTCAAAGGAAGAAGATTAAAGAGGAAAAAAGTTGGGAAAAGTGTGAACAATTAAGGTAATGACCTTATATTAACTTTTCCTTTATTTTTCTTCTACCATGTGAAGTATATATCATATGAAGAACCTTTAGTATGGTTCCATATGTTATAAGTATGGATTCATGGGTTGGAAGGTGGTTCTACGTCTAAAAACGGACTTAGAAGCCAAAACGATCGGTTCACCGGAAAATAACCTTTTAGAGGTTATTTGTATTAATATGAGTTTTATGATTATAAAACCTTGTTAGGCACTTGTAAGAGGTATTTCAAGTGATTTCACAAAGTTGGAAAAGTCGCCGGAGTTGACCAAAATTCGCCGGAGTTTCACCGGAGTTCAACCAAGAAGGGTAGAACTTCATAACGCTAGTTTCAAGGTGAGTGGACGGCTTAATATCTTATAACTTTTGGGTTAATTATGAGATTACCTAAAAGAATGTTATATGTGTTCATAATGATGTTTAAAAGATATTTAAACATGTGATTAGTCAATAGGGTTAAGTTGCATGAAAGGAATTAATTGTTATACATGGAATATGATATGAGAAATTATATAAAATGTATATTTGCTTGAGGTGTAAAAGAAGCACAAATGAATATTATTAACTTAATTATATGATAATTAAGTTAATAAGTGTAAGACTTGAAATGGCGGTCAACGACAACATTGACCGATAGATATGGATTAATTAATATTGGTTGATATTAGATAATTATACATTTATATAATTGCATGGCTTTGCATGGATTGTGATACATAAGCTTTATGTATTGAATTAGTTATGAATGACTAAGTATGATATAGACTCTATCTAGGTTGATAGGAGGTTGATCATAGGAAAATATTTTGGTGGAGGACCCCAGTACTTAAAAGTACTTAACACTCAAACTTGGTGGAGGACCCTAGGACTTAAAAGTCCTTAACACTCAAACTTGGTGGAGGACCCTAGTACTTAAAAGTATTTAACACTCAAAACTTGGTGGAGGACCCTAGGACTTAAAAGTCCTTAACACTCAAAATTTGGTGGAGGACCCTAGTACTTAAAAGTACTTAACACTCGAACTTGGTGGAGGACCCTAGTACTTAAAAGTACTTAACACTGAAACTTGGTGGAGGACCCTAGGACTTAAAAGTCCTTAACACTCAAACTTGGTGGAGGACCCTAGTACTTAAAAGTACTTAACACTCAAAACTTGGTGGAGGACCCTAGGACTTAAAAGTCCTTAACACTCAAAATTTGATGGAGGACCCTAGTACTTAAAAGTACTTAACACTCAAACTTGGTGGAGGACCCTAGGACTTAAAAGTCCTTAACACTCAAACTTGGTGGAGGACCCTAGTACTTAAAAGTACTTAACACTCAAAACTTGGTGGAGGACCCTAGGACTTATGAGTCCTTAACACTCACAAACCGGTGGAGTACCCAAGGATTATATTTTTGGAGTTGATCGGTTGGACCCGCAGATTTGGCAGGTTCTATTTTTGTAATATATTCTCTAAGAATCTCAGTCAATCATCTGCAATTACTCCACAGCGTATCAGGCTCATTAAATGAGAATTAAATGCTTTCCTTTCATAAGTAGCCTTCTAGCCGTTAGGGAATTTCCCGTTAGTTTCACGGCCGTTGAAAGCAGCTTCGAAATCTTCTAAGTGTTTATCCAGGTCTGGTGAGACTCTCTGATAGCACTTCTGAAGTCAGGTTCTGGTAGCAACTCTGGTAGCTATGCTGATGACTTCTCTGTTAGCAAATCTGATAGCAACTCTGATCAGAAGCACCAAGAGGGTCTCTGGTCTGTCGACTATGCTAATACTTACAAAGAGAAATTCTAATACAAAATTTCTACAAGGGGTAACCTAAAATAATAACCTAACATCATCAAAATCTAAGTACATTTATTCCTTACAATCTCTGTTCTTCATGATCTCCCCATTCGAGAATATCGAACAAATTTCACTGCACAATCAGCATGGTAATACGGCCGTACGGCCGAACAACATATACAAGTATATACATACACATATGTATTTTTTCCTTTTATTTATTTATTTTTTCATGACTATCGGCCGGAGTGGTAACAGCAACCCTCAACCTAGATTTATTTTTCAAACTACCAGAGTCCACGATCAGAACCTGATAGTGGTTTGCCGAGCGTTCTCAGAAAAGTGTTAACTAATCAAAGTAAGTGCTTCGCCTCGTATTGGGTGTAATTGCCGTTCGGGCAGTTAATCCTGAGCAGGACCATGAACGGTCCTTTAATCAAAACTAGATTCTCTCCCGCGCGATGCGCAGATGAATATTTACCAATTTGTGATTAAGATGTCAATTATTAAAACACAAAAAGAATTGAACACAAAATAAAGCGGTAAGTAATTATATTAAATGTTCGTAGTTAAAGAGAGATTGAGACAACGATGAAGACGGGCCAACGTAATATTTTTTTGGCAAAGGCAAATGTATCCAATAAAAAAGAGATAACATTTCAAAGTACGAAGTGGTAAGTAAAACTGTAGAAGTTGCAACGTAAAGTTATACTACAAATTCTGAAAGACTTTTTTGTAAACAAAATTAGTATGGTTGACTTGTTTGCCATCCTCAATATAGATCAATATGTTCAAGCCTTTGCAATTGGTAACTCTAGACGCTGCAACGTAAAGTTGACCATGAGTGAAGACTGGTCACAAAAATTCATCAAAAAAATCAATTAGGAAACACTTGACACGGGCTTGGCTGTAACGGACTCTGCGTTTGACTGAACTGATGAGATAAGTTCTTTAATAGTAATACCGTAATAATAATTTTGATGATAATAATAATACAAAACATTTTAAATTATTGATGTTATAAACTTAACTACTCCATATTAACTAACTCAATAAAAATTACTTGTATAATTATTATAATAATAACAACTATCACTATGTACACTAGACGATAAACCCGTGCGTTGCACGGGAAATCTAGGAACCCTTTGGTGATCCATATATGTTTACGGTTTATCAAACTTATCAACCATTTTAGTTTTTTCTCATATTTCGTATAATTTTTTCTGAGACAAAGGGATTATAAATTTTTGAGATAACAAAAATAACAAATGTTAGGAAAGTTTCATGAGACAGAGTAAGTGTAAGTTTTATGATTTTTAATTTATGAATGTGACTTTTCTAATTTGTAGTTACTAACTGTCACTGAGAAGTTGTTGTGTTCGTCATATTTTTATGAGAAAAATAATCAAAATACCTAAACTCTGAAGAAGCGTGAGATAAACACTCCAAACTTTCATATGTAATTTAAATACCCCAAACTTTATGTAAAATTTATTTTAGCAATATGGTCCTATATTATTCCTTTCAAAAATGTTATTTATGGTGTTAATTGCATAATTTAAAATAAAAAATTAAAAATATTGCAATTGTTCACTCTAGTGGGGGCATAATTATTTATTTTGCAATGGAAGTTTAGAATTTTAATTGTATTTTTAAGAATGCTAAAATATTTTAAATTGTGAAACTTACACAAAAAATTAACAATTTTGAAAGAAATAATACATGACTGGTGCTAAGAGAACTTTTTACATAAAGGTTGGGGTATTTAAATTATATATGCAAGTTTGGGGGTGCTTAATTCACACTCCTTTTAAAGTTTGAGGTATTTTAATTACTTTACCTTATTCTTATTGCTTATTGTTTATTTTTATTTCATTCAGACCAGATCAAATAAGGGACAATTCAAGTTAGATCAAATCGGAAAAATTAAGTTCACATGAGAAAGGTTTAGATGTATATTTATAGTTCTAACTATAATTATAGTTATAAATTTAATCACAATAATAGTGATGATAATAACAAAAATAACCGCAACAATAATAAACATTTAATTACATTAGCAATATTTAGATCTGAGTGAGATTGATTCAGATCAAATGAAAAAGATTCAAATTAGATAAAAAAAAGTTTCTAATTAGCTAAAAAAACTCAGATCATATGAAATATTAAAAATTCAAATAAAAACATTCCTATCCGGCTAATGGAATAACCCCTAAGAGAGTGTTTGCAAATACTTAAAAAAACGATTCTCGACTTTTGGCTTAAAAGGCTAAAATTAGTGTTTCCAAATGACTTCTACTTAAATAAACGTTTATCGACTTTTGGCTGAAAACTGATCTTTACTTTTACTACTACACAAAAAACGCATATTTTACCAAGCACGGTCAACTTTTACTTTTCAAAAACATTATTTCTCTCAAGTGATACTAACTTTTACTACTAATCACTTTTTCCAAAATAATTTCAAAAAGTGTTTTTTTAAGCAAAAACATTTGAAAACATTTTTAAAATCTTCAAAAAAGGTATTCCACTAATTATTATTATACGGAGTACTAATTATTATTATACGGAGTACTCAATTAGTTTTAGTACTCCGTATTACCCAACTACTACTTTAGCAAATACTAATTAAAATACTAATTAGCTAGTATTATGCATGTTTTCGTAACTGAAAGTGCATTGATGAAGTATTAAGATAGATATTTAATTGAGACAACAATTTTTCACATGTTTTGACTCCAAATAGATCTCACCTGAAATCCCACCATAGGATCTTTATATATATAAAGATGCCAATGGATATGCTAAAATCGGATCATCTCCATTTTTATACTGCCCATTTTACATCCGACCCAGCCCAACACATTAAACTAAACAATCATCCAACCCGGCACGGATAACAGATTTCCCTTGATTCGCTAGAGCTCCCTCAACTGAAAAAATTGGATGCAAATAGGTTGATTATAATGGGCAGGGGAACCACATCTACTTATACTCCGTATATAAATTGTGAAAGGGTGTTAACTTGGGCATTTTCCCGTTGCTACAGTACTGAATGTTAACCTCCGTTTACTGCCTCCTCCGTTTGCTAACGTGCTTTCATATAAGCCTTTCGTTTTCGCTCCTCAATCGATATCTCACATCTGCTCCTCAATCGACATCTCACAACTCACGTCCCCTGTTGCTCTCCGCTTTTTATCGCTCCAGAACTTCACTCCTCAAGCGGACCAGCGTTTTTCAGAAATGAAGCCATCAAGGGTTTTCCGAAGCTACGAAGACCCAATACAAGTGTGACCAGAGAGAGGTTCGAGTCTGCTATGTCCGTTTTTCAGCCGAGCATGTAGCAAGGAGGAGGAGAATTCTTCGATTCGATCTTTTTTGTGCAAGGCCGCCCAACGATCCCCGGTTATCGTATAGCTGCAATCGATTATCAAGCAACTCTTGTAATCCATCCCTCTCTTCTTCACTAATTTGATACAATTTGTATTTAGATGTTGACATCATCTAGGATTTTCACTTTTTCAATTACGCATATTGGCTAGGGCTGGATCCAGAGCATTAGTCCACCCCTAAAAACTTCCAAAAACTTCAACCAGGCGATGGATAGTTTATTTGATATACTACTTAGAGTTTATCTCATTTAGTGTCGGGTCTTATTGACTCTAATTGAACTCAGGCTTATTTATCCTCTTACTTCATAGTTGTTGATAAAAGCTTAGTTGATATGTTGTTTAGTTCATATATTCATAATTGTTGATTGCTTTATGTTGATTTGTTCTCTGCCTTTAGCCCTTGCTGATTTTGAGGTTAGTTGATTTCTTAATTAATTGATTTTTTGAACAGTCTACATTCAAAATTATACCAGATTAGCTTGAATCAGGCATTGAAAACATAATACGCCCATTCTGCTTTGCATATAGCCAAAACGGGCCTGGTTCACCAAACCAATGGCCAGGTCGAGGTCAGCTCTCATTATTTGAAAGATTCAATCTTTAGTTACTGAAATCAATGTTGATGGATGGGTATCGGTTAATTTTGTCAGGTCGTTAATATGCTGTTAAACATATCTGTCAATCGGGATGTGTTGAATCGCTACAAGCAGGTCCCGTGTTTCCCGCTTTCTTCTTCTTCTTCTTCATTTTCCTTGTTTGGTTGGATAATTTGTGCATTTTCTTTATATTTCTCCCTAATGACGACTGATGGTGTTTATTGTTTTGGTTGATTTTGGATGGTTTAGACTCCATTGATGGTGGTTGGAATGCATGGAAAGATCACCTGTGTCCAGAAGCTCATCGAAGGTGGGGCTAATGTAAGCACCCCATTAATTTGTTTGGAAGTAAAAGTAGGAAATTAATGTGTGGCTGATGTTGGAAATTTGATGAATATATGCTAAAATTTGATTCACTTCATGGACGAACGTGTTTACACTATGCTGCTTACTACGGCCATTCGGTTGTCTTGAAGCAATTCTCTCTGCCGCTCACACATCCCATGTTTCTGTTTCTTGGTTGGCAACTAGCTGATGGGTGTTTTTCTTTTTATTCTCTTCTCTTTAGGGACAATGATTGTTTTGGCTGAAATGGTTGACTCAGTTGAATTTCTGGATTGGAAAAATCCTTTGGCTAACAGCTATTTCAGCCAAACGGAGTCTTGGTCTTTATGGATTGATTTGTTATGGAGGACTCTCTAATCTTGATGGTTGAATCACAAAATGTGTGGGAGTTTGCCAGATTTGTAAATGTAAGAGATGGTAAGGGAGCAACACCTTTGCTCTTGGCTTCTTGCCAAAGGCGACCTGGTAATGTTCGTTTGTTGTTGACCAATGGAGCTTTGGTCTGTACATCAACTGGCGGATATGGGTGATCCTTGAAAACTATATTTTTTCAGTTTTTGGTTTATCTCTTTTTCTTTGTAATTTTAGACCGAGATGTTAGAGTGTGTAATAACAGTTTTCCAGGCAGCACTCCTCTGGATTTGGCTGCAAAAGGGGGATCTCTTGATTCCATTCGTGAGTTGATGGCATGGGGTGGCGATAGAATCCAAAGAGATGTCTCTGTGTACTAATTTCATTTTCTTTAATCTTTTTCACTGGGGCTCTATTTTTAACCTGAAAAAGGAATGGGGAAGAGAATAGGGTGATAAATAGATAACACTTCCTAAAGAAAGAAATTCGGGGAATACATAAAAAAGGTTCTTTTCAATATAATTCTCTCAGTTATGAGTTCAACCCTTTAAAATGTTTTAATCGGAATTGATTTTCTTTGCATTTTGCTATGTATAATAAAACATTAAAATGAAAGTAGTTTCTTCGACATTCTTTCCCATCTTCCTCTTTATCGACATTCTTCGAAATCTTGGAGTGTGTACTCCAAGATTTCTTAGCACTAATTATATGATCACTATAGCTTTTTTACCCTAACTTAACACTAATTATATGCTGCAACCTGCAGGTTCCGTAGTCAGGGGCCGGAGATTTTTCTTTGATTCTTTCCTTCGTAGTTGCGACTTTTAACTTTGGTTCTTACCTGCTTACAGGTACCTGCTCATACAAGTGCAATTTTCTAAACCGAGTACCTGCTTCTTGTGTCAATTTTCTCAATATTAGAAACAGAGCACAAGAAAAGGTCTTATTGTTGATCCAATATGTATAGGTGGATTTGTGCATGAACATTGTCTGGGGGCAGGGAGACTTCATTGCCTTTTACATGGATGAGCACAAACAGAACTAGGTATGTAGCTAAGCCTACCTTTTCTTCATCTTATTCTTTATTAACCTATATGCATTATATAGACCATACCCGTCATAGACTTTTGGAAGACCTTATTCAATAACAAACATCAAGCCTATAATATAACAGGAATTTTATTAATATAAAAAAAACAAATACAGGAGGGCATGAAAACAAGGCTTAGTGTCAAACCCCTCCCACAGGGGCATACAAGAAAACATACAAGTTATAAACAAAGCAGAATGGGGGAACCTAGCAATAAAAATTGTAATGATAGTTTATCCTAATTTACCTCTTTCTGTTTCGGCATAAATGTTTCTGATATATGTATTTATCAATGTTAACATTTGGAATGAGGTAACAATAGCTTAAACATAATTGGAAATATTGCTAAATAATGACAAACCTTGGTTTCCTTGGACATAGATTTCAAGAACTAGGGTACAAATATAGCGCTTCTAATGAAAATTTCAAATAATAGCAACCTTCCTTATTGATGTGTGGTGAATTTTTTTTTTTTTTATTATTATTTTGAAAATTCATTATGCCGTTTCTAGATATAAGTTACTCTTTTTGTACTCATTTTCCCCTTGTTTATCTATCATATCTATGATGTATAACTATTAACAGGGGACCTTCCTAAAATTCTATGCCAAGAGAAAAATCATTCCCTTTCCTATTTAATAAGTGGAACTAATAAAATGCATCAATGTAGTATATTTTTTTAAACCAGATAATCCAGAATATCCACATTAATGATAAAGAGTTTCGTACATGTCTTATTACCATATAAGATGTGCTAATTTGTGTTTGCCTCAAACTTTGAATAACAATATTCTAAATATAAAGAGGCATAATACTTTTGTTTGTGTCTAAGCTAAAGCAGCTGATGATGGAGTCCATCTGTCCAAAAGAATTTATTGATTTTTAGCTTCTGTCATTTCAGTTCACTCTGTTCTTAATTCAAACTCATATCAGTTATGTTTATCCCTTTCATTTACAGGATATGCATTTGGTTTATCTTGTGTGTTCTCCGACTTCTTTAGGTCTGTTATAGTTTAGCTTTCATAAGCAGCCTCGAGTAGAGTGTGCTTTATAATAGTTCTATGAATATTGAACATTGTTATTTTTATGAGTTTACTCAAAATGCTTTACTTTGTAATTCATAAATCTACCTATGTGGTTTCGTTTTGCTTAAGACATGGGAGAATAAGTACCCCCTCCGTTCCCTTAACTTTGTCCTGTTTTACCTTTTTCGTCCATCTCATTAAGTCTGTCTCATACCATATATTGTTATATTTGGGTGGTTACAATTCATTCTTACTTTATTCACACTTTATCAATTCAATACCAACCACACAATTTCACTTTTTCTTAAAAGTTGTGTCACACTCCTTTGTCCCAAACATAGTGGGACGGAGGTAGTATGTTTTTAGGGAATTCAGTGGTACAAAATATTTTTACTAATTTTTTTTATTATTATTCTTAATCTATTTGTTTCGTTACAATGATGGTCGGTGGCTATTCTCTTATTAGTTTATTTTTTTGGGGAGTGTATAGTTATATGAACAACTGTTAGTCTTGGCGGTAATAGATTAACTTATTGTTGTATAGTAACTTTTCCTCGTAGAATTATAGATCACATACTTTTTAATTCTTGGTTTTACTATTTCAATTTCACAATGACTTATGGAGACCATTTTATGATGTTAATGCATGAACTGCACTTTTGGAGTAGCCAGATCCAAATCACCACAAGAATCCAAACCATTTTGTAGGTTCCTTCGTATTAATGAAGTGGACAAATTGTGAAATATTAGTACGAAATGGCTTTAAAATGGTGTGTATAAAATTATAAATGAATTAAGCTATAATTTACTAAATGTTATTCAGGAGAGAAAATACTTTCAAATACATTATAAAGATTCCATTATTGCCTATTATTGATTTTTCCCCTTTAGCCTTATGTGCAACTTGATATGTTAGAAAGAAGAAAACAGAAAACTTATTATAGAGGTTGACTTTTTAGTACTTAGTTTTTTGGTATTTCTTTTTCGGTCCCTAATTCTGTTAACTCTAAGGTGAACCTATGTGTACACAATAGGTTGTTGAGCAGCAGAGTTTGAGAAGCTGGTTATTGAGTATAATTTTTCCAAGTTCAGGTGTGTGATGTCTTGATTATTCAAAGCTTGAAAGTTGTTGAGAAAATAATAACAAAATGCAATTTCTTTATTTATTATGAACATTGAAAGCTCTTCTATCTCACTTACAGTCCGCTACTTTGCATGCTAATCTGATATTTTTACATTACATGTTTGCTCTTATGATGAAGCATGTTAGGACGATGGCATTGTTTGACTGATATATACAACATGATTTCTTAGATGTTTCCGTTGATTCATTTGGCTTCCATTGAATTGCTCTACTGTTTCTTTGCGTTGTTTATTGTTGTTGTTTTATCTTTGTTATTGTTGTTTAAAGGGGTTTTGTTTACACTAACATAATGCATACAGAGCAACATAGGAGAAACCATATACCTTTTTTCAGTGTTCCCTTTACCACTTGTATGGTTGGGGGTGTCAGATGGGAGGGAGGGGAGGGTGATGTTTGTATTTTATAAGTTATCTGTAAATATTAGATGGTTGAAAAAATATAGTTTAGAAGAAACGAGTTTATTAGCACATTGTCTGGCATGCTCCCATACATCATATGCTACTATTTCATGTACGATACTATAAAGAAATCCTATTGTCAGGTAAAGAATAAAGAATCTCTAAACCGTGCAGAGATGCTTCTTCTTGGGGCTCTTTCGGCCTTGCCAGCCAACACTTTTAGTTACCTGCTAGAGGCGGTGAGGAAGCGTTAATGGCAGCTGCCTTATAAGGGAAGTGCCCAATGCACATGGCAGCTAGGTTATCAGAAAATCGTCAGAGACAAAGGACTGATGGGTCTTTACAGAGGTCTGGGAGCAAGTTCTTTGAAAGTGATACGTTCTTCAGGGATAACTAGGATGTTCTATGAAGCTTGAAAGGATGTATTGGTAAGGCACTAACTGTACCTACTTTCATATCTTGGAGCGGTACATTGACGATATTGTTCAACTCATTATGATCAATCTTTGTATTGGTGCATTTTTTGTTGCACCTAAATGGTTTTTTATTTATATTTTTCCTTTTCGCTCTTCATGACAAAAAAGAAACCAAAACACCGAGTAGTTTTTTTTAAAAAAAAGCAAATATATATTTGTCTCAAGCGTATGATTTCATATAATATTGGTCAACTGCTTCTCAATCAAAACAACAATCATTTTTTGACTCTATATCACTCGGTCGATCCCTTGTGCTGCTTACTTTTCTTTCTATCTCGTAGCTGCTATATTATGATCAACCTTTTTGGCTTAACAGGCCTGGAGCTAATTGAACAGGTCGAGATTACATTTCATATCTATTTGGGTTAATTTGATATAGGCCTGAACTCGGGCCCGGTTCGGGCCTGGGCCCGGCCGGGCCTCGGGCCAGGAAAGTTGGGCCCGGGCCCGAACCGCCGGTGGGCGGTTCCGGTTCCGGGCCAAACCGGACCGGGCCTAACCGGTTATATTTTTTTTTTTTTGGCTCTTCTATTTAACCCCCAACCCCTGCCCCTCAACCCCAAACCACCTCAAATGGCCCAAAATACCTAATCCAGACTAAAACTTAAAAAAATTCAAAAAAAAAAAATTAAAACCCAGCCCGTCAAAACCTGGGCCCGAGCCCGAACCGCCCAGCAGCCGGGCCGGCCCGGGCCGAACCGGTGGACCCACCGGGCCCCGGGCCGGGCCGCCCGGCCCGAGTCCACCCCTAATTTGATATAAATAAATAGAATAAAGAATAGTGTCTGCTCTTTCAAATGCTTATAATTTTTTCTATAAAATACACAAACTTGTGATTGACGTTTAACTCCAAATGGGATTAGGCATGCAACAAATTAACTATGTTTTAATACTAATTTTTGTGTTAGTTTTAAACATGAGTTTAAGTTCAATCTTCCTTGATGATATTTTAAACTTCACATTTGTCATTTTTTCCCGTTGGGCATCAAACCTCGCGCAACGCGCGTGCTACATAGATAAGTGGCTTAATTTTTTTAAAAGCAAAATACTCCGTACCCGTACAATAGAAATTCAAAAACCCAAGGGGTAAATGGGTGTAGTCTCACACCTTTTCTTCTTTCAAGCTATCCGAATAGCCTTTCTACTGTTACCTGTCAAACACAACTACTTTACTCCGTGCGCAATAAATATTGAGTACAGTTCTCCATCTAGCTAGTCAATCAGTCTTCACATTAAACAGCTTTGATCTATCTTTTTAACAGCATAGCAAAACAATTTTTTGACCGTACGTGACTATGACATTTTTGGACGGGACTTTGGCCATGGGTTTGTATATAGAGAGATACGTCATCGGGCTACGCCCTTGTGAGACGCTTTAGCTAATTTGGGCTATCGGTGATCTTATTAATTCTCGATGAGGATGTTTTCATTTGAGCTTAAATTTGCTGGTCTGGTTTAGTCTATTTAAGTCTGATCTGAACTGTTATGGTTCGGTCTGGTAAAGGTCTGTTGTCTGTGTATTTTATAACTATGAAATTCTGGTCTGTTCTGGTTTGGTCTGTTTAAGTCTGATCTGGTTTGATCTAATTTGTTCAAGTCTGCTCTTGTCAGATCTGGGAGTGAAAATCCTCTCCTTAATAGCACTACAATCACAAAAAGTAATATCCCGCAGCTACAATCGCACCTCGACCGCAGCTATTCATGTAGTTGTGTTTCACGAACCAGGTAACAAGTTTTTTCTTTTCAATTTTCATTTTTTTATGCAATTGTCCACCAGCGATGACCCCTTTGCTTCTTTTTTTTACTATCGCTTAGCCTTCTCCATCTTAAGTTTTTGTATCAGTGAACATGGCCGATAACAAAGTGCATTCAGATTCGCCATAACACCCACTCTCAGATTTTCAATTCAAACTTCTTTTACCGCAATCATCTTGGATGGTAATTGTTTATTACTAGCATCTCCCCTTCATGTTCTCTTGATGATGAAATAGTCTTTAACCTTTTATTGGGATCGCTACATAGGTTTTATTAGAACACCCCAAAGGATTTTTCTTCTTCAAATTACTCACATCAACGAGGTCAGTCTAATTCCACCATACTGAAAATCGACATGCCGAAACTGGCTCAGCTGTTCTATATCCATGAGAATGAAATGATACATTGCACTTATGCATATTTTGACCTGTGCTATTTGAGAAAGAATGCTGGTGGCAAATGTTTCGATTGCAAGGTGTTTGTTATAATTCCTCAATGAAAAATGTCTTGATATGATGCCTAAATTCTAGGATTTTAGAAGCTAATGCATATTTATTAATATGGGATAGCATAAATTAATAAATTGATGCTAATTCATTTGTTAAGGAAACGATATAACAAACATGGTAAATAGTATGGCTCTAATTCTCAATATCAAGTTAATTTTTTAGGAAAAATTGAAAATAATAATCCCAACTATTGCCGGTCCGCTGAAAATAATCCCAACTATTGATTATTGCTGTATAGTCCCAACTATATAGACTATCCGCCAATAATGGTCCATGACCATATATTACCTCTATAAAAAGTGAATTTTAAATAGAAATTAAGCGTAAAAATTAAAAGTTGAGATTATTTATAGGGATTACTTGTTATATCTCATCTCATCCACTTTAGAAACTACAAGAATTTATACATAGGGACCATTATTGGCGGAAGATCCCTAAAGTTGGGATTATTCTGTAATAATCAATAGTTAGGATTATTATGAGCGGACCGCCAATAGTTGGGATTATTACTATCATTTTTTCCAATTTTTTATGAATTGAACAAATATCGAAAATAGATTTGTATAGTTTGAGCTTTTCTTTGGTTTTCTTCACTACTTCTCTTTATATTTTATTCTCCTCACATTAAATGGGATCCACGAATACCTTATCAGAGATTATTGAAATTATTGAGAAAGGAAAAGCTCTCAGAAAGAACTTCCCCTTCAAGGTTCTAAAAAGGGTCTATTTTAAAAATAGGTAGTCTAAAGAATCAGTTTTAAAAATATGCAACTTTCATATGCATTCATGTTCTCAACTATTTTTCCGCCTAACAATGAGTGTGTTTAAAAAAAGCAAGTTTTAACAATTTATAGTTTTTGTTTAAGGAAACGAAATGATGAACCATTTTTTTTTTCTGAATTGAGATTTTGGAGAGGAAGTTATTAAACTGATTTTTATAGGCTAATGAGTTGATGTATTCTAATTTTTTGTTTTAAATTCAAGCCCTAATCAAATCTAATCACATCTCTAAAATAGATTCCTTTAATTCTCCTAACAAAATTTAAAAATAATATCTAAAATCGATTTGTTTAGTTTGAATCTTTCTTTGATCTGACGAAAGAATCATTTAAATCAATTTTTACACATGAAAAAGTAGGTTTGGTCAGGGTTGGCCCCTCTACCTATACTCTTGGTAGTTATGAGTACACATTTTAGGTTCAGTGCAATTTTTTGTTAAGTTTAGTTTTAACGGGTTGGGTGGGGAGTCACTTAATTGTCTTTTGTTAGGCTGAAAAATCAAGATCAACACATTTCAAGTGAATAAAGCAAATCCAAGAACCCTCTATGAGAGTAGTACAATCCAATTAATTGTGTGTTCTTTACACTATCATATTTTCTTCCTCAACATTTGCTCTAGATCAAATAAATATTCCCATTTGCCTATTCCCATTTTCTTCCTCTTTGTGACTTTACTTGCATATTCCAAATTTCAGCTTTGTTACGTTGGATTTGCTGTGACATTTGTGTCTTAATCACTTTTGTAGCAACATTGATACTCTTTTTCATAAAAAAACAGAAAGGTATAGAGCATAGAAGTGTTTTGTGAACATGTTCCAAAGAGTATGCATATTCATGTAAGTACTCCGTTTTTTAAAATGAACACATGTAGTTTGTATCATTAAATGGGAATGAGTCAAGCCATGCACTCAAGTTAAATAGTGTAAAAAAATAAAAAAACTAAAACACTTGACAATGATAAAGTTACATTTAATATTATAAATTGTAGGGAGAGACTGAGACCATTTTGTCTGGGATGGGTGAGACGGGGTTTAACTTGATTCTCCCAAAATGATGGGTAATAGTTTGTGAGCTATAAAAATTTCAGATTGAAAGAAGGCCCGATAACTTGACCGGACCAAGTAAGAGTTGAGTCATTTAATACCTGATTAGTCCGTATTCTCTGAGAAAACATACGTCAATATAAAAAAATTATATTTTTTTTTACCTATTTCAAATAATTTTGTGTTGGAGTTTCCATTGCTTAGAGTACTTGGATCCATAAATTAACCTTAAAATTCGTTAGGAGTAATAATTGGATGTTGTTGTTGTAGAGTATTTGATTCCACTGCAAGGTTTTTATTATTTAGTTGGAAAGATGACATTGAATTCTAAAACTCATACTCTCCTATGTGCCGAAGTAGGAAATTCAAAAAAGTTGTAAAGAATGTAATTCAAAATGTCTTCAACAATTTTAATGTTTACTTATTGAACTTCTAATATTTATTCATCATTATCATCACCATTACGATAGAGCCGCAAAGGCTCTCACCTACGGATGGTCAGGGGGTCAAATGTATGTAGCCTTACCCCTGTACTAAAGTACAAATAGACTATTTCTGGATGAATCATGGTGAAAATCGCGTCGAAAGTTGCATGTCTAATAGGTTATATTCTAGCTACATATACAGATTCATAAATACACGTATATGTTTACATTTACAATATTATGAAATACATCTCGTGCAACGCACGGGTGAGATACTAGTACTCCAAAAGAAAACAATCATAAGACGGAGACTTATGTTTTGTTTGGATAAAGTGGAGTTAAGTAAACCTCGTGCAATAAAGTAAACCTAAGTTTCAATAAAAGTGGTTAACCTAAGTGAACCTAAGTTTACGCGTAAAATAGTGTTTGGAAATAAATAAGGTAAAGCTAGGTTAATGGAATAAATGTTGCTTGGATGAAGGTACTATAACTCATTTTATGGGAGTGTTTTGGTTTGTTTAAAAAAAGCGTTTTTCAACTTTTGGCTTAAAAAAAGCTGAATAGAATGTTTTCAAATGACAGTTTCTGCTTAAATTAAACACTTAAAAGCTAAAAGCTGGAAGCAAGTAGAAGGGTGCTTTAAACTGCTTTTTACTTTTTCTATTACACAAAAAGTACTCCCTCAGTCCCTAATAATTTTGCCAAGTTTGACTGGCACGGGGATTAATAAAGTAAAAGCTGTGTGGTTGAGGTTTGTGCAGAGGAGAGAGAATTAACTGGAACCACAAATTCTTTACTTGAAAAGGAAAGTGGCAAAGTTAGTGGGACATCCAAAAAAGGAAAGTTGGCAAAGTTATAAGAGACGGAGGGAGTACTTATTTTATCAAACACTACAAACTTTTACTTTTTCAGAATCACTTTTTTTTCAAACACTACCAACTTTTACTATTAATCACTTTTTCCAAAATCACTTTAAAAAATCACTTTTTTAAAGTAAGCAATCACAAACACTCCCTATGTTAACTGAGAACTTAACCTCCAAAACCTCCGTTTTGAAGGTTCTTTAATTTCATATGTTTCTAGTTTCTCGGAAGTTAAGTAAGATTAACCCATAACCTAGATTTTTTGTTACAACAACAAAAACAAACAAGGTTAACTAACAATTATACCTGTAATAATCTAAGTCATTAAAGAGTACTCCGTACATCTTTGAAATAAAAGGTATGCGGACCATTTAAGTTGTAGCTGGTTGGATATATTTCTTTAAAAGAAGTACTCCCTCCGTCCCATTTTGGTTGTTCTACTTTCCTTTTTGGGTTGTCCCAAAATGAATGTCTTGTTTCCTTTTTTGGATGAAATATGTGGTTCTTATCAATTCACTTTATTATACTCAAATCTCAACCACAACTTTTACTTTTCAACCACTTTATTAATAATCGTGCCAAATTGAAAGTGGACAACCATTATGGGACGGAGTAGTAAACAACAATGATATATGCTCCTCCTGGCCCACCTTGAGCACAGCATCGGCATCAATAATTGTTGTTAGATATGCTCCTCCTGGCCCACCTTGAGCACAGCATAGGCAGCAATAATTGTTGTTAGATCAGTTCGTATACCGTGGGATCATCCCACGGTGAGCAGCATGCTCCACATCCCAAAACGACATAGTTTTAATCAAATTTAAAAAATGCGTGAACAGTACACGCGTGTACAGTACTTTGTTTTTTATTTTTCTCTTGTTCTAGTAACAGAATGATGTCACTCGCGTGTAAAGAAATGTAACTCACATTAAAAAGAAATGTAACTTCAGTCAAATTGAAGTGTAGGTTGTCTAAAACAGAATATAAAAAGTAAAACATTGATTTCAATGTAAATAATGAAAAAAAGGAGTCAATTGCCCAATTATGTTACATAAATAGTGTATTATCAAGGTTATAAAAATGATTTTTTTTTCTCAAAACGATTTTTCTTTGAATAGCAAGGACTTATTGTATTGTCGCTATTGTGTAACACGTATTATATTCTGGTGTAACTCACGTTATGTAAAATGTAAATCACATGTAAGTGTGATGTAACTTGCTGAGAAAAGTTGACATGTAACTCTCGTGTTACAATATGTAATGTTAGCCAAACTGAAATGTAACTTGGGTTTATGTGAAATGTAACTTGAATCCAATAAAAAAAATAAGCATACAAAAGTAACTTGAGCCCAAATATAATCAAAATAATTGAGTGGAAGAGACCAGAATGCATTTTCCTCAGATTTTTAATTAGTCATAGGTATGACTTATTGTACGAAGTATTTGTATTGAATCTCCGCATGGACTAGATGATTGGGATCAGAGTTTGTTGTTATGCTGGTTTATCTGCGCCCCTCTTGAAGCGGAGAGCAGAAATTGACCAGAGTGGAAGAAAACCTATTGTTTCTAAGCACAACATATGCAGCAGCGAAGCAATTGCAGATGCAGAACGGACGAGGTTGAGCAGTGATGGAAGCACAGAGGCAGAGTAAAGGGACCTATTATTTCATTGCTCCAGGCAGCTACGCAATTACAAAGGCGGTGGGAACGAAGCGCAAAAGAGGTTTTGTAATTTTTTTAATAAAAAACGATATCGTTTTGGGATCGGTACACCGTGAGGACGGTGCGCCGATCCCACCATATAATTTGCGTTGTTAGATATGCTACTCCTGGCCCATCTTGAGCATAGCATCGGCAGCAATAATTGTTGTAGATATGCTCCTCCTGGCCCACCTTGAGCACTCGGCAGCAATAATTGTTGTAAATAATAAAATGGGAAAATCAAACTTTTAGTCAAGAAAATGAAATGTCGAACCCGTATTTTCAATTTGGAAATGTCGTCCCTCAATTGTCCTAAATGCTATAAATGTGGTCTTTTTAGGAGTGAAATATACAATGCTTGCGAGAGTTCATTTCACCCCTTAAAGGACCACATTTACAACAATTTAGACAATTGAAGGGTGACATTTACAATATCATAAATACGGGTCTGACATTTACAATATCATAAATATTGGTACGGCATTTCATTTTCGTGATCATTCCCCCTAGTAAAGTACTCCGTAATTATTACTATTTCCTTCTGGAAATGAGAGTCCCATTTCTTTTTTATTCAAAAATTAAGGAAGGAAGGAAGGGTTGAAAAGGTAAAAGTTGAGATTTGAGTAGAAAAATGTGAAATGATGTGGATCACATCTTTCTTTTCAAAAGAGGAAATGAGACTATCAATTTGGGATGACTCAGAAAAGAAATACAGGACTATCATTTTGGGACGGAGGAAATACTATATTTATTACTTCTATTGTGAGTTTAATGCACTGAACCCTCTCGTAATATAGAAAGTCAACGCATTAGCTCCTGTGATTTGAAAAATGCGTGAACTCTGTTGTGTTTTAATTAATCATGCACAGAACCCTTTTTTTGCATAAATTTAACGATTTGAAAATAACTTTTCCTGATATTTTGATTGAATATACAAGTAAATATGTCAAAATCTCTGAATCATACAAAAATGTTAATCATTTTTCAAAAAGGATTTTGCACATAACTAATTAAAACACAGGAGGATTTGACACATTTTTTAAATCACAGGGGCCAAAACGCTGAATTTTCATATCACATGGGTTTGGTGCATTAAACCCCTTGCAGTTCATCAATATCTTTCTTCTCTTCAGCCAAAAAAAAAAAAGATAGTCCGTATCTTTCTTCTCTACCTCGCTAGTCATCCGTTCTTTTCTGTTCTAGCATGTCTTACAACATTCCTCTTATCTCTTCACTACCAAGTTCTTTGGATTTCAAGATAAGGATCATTGGGGATCCAACAGTCCTGCTCTTCTATGAAGGTGTAACAACTTTCCAATGCAATAGTGACCAATTTGGTCAAGTAACAGTCAAAGCGACCCCGACTTGCTATTCACAAAACTTGAGGGCTTCGTTTCTGTTTATTAAGAACTCATTGTGTGGATTACCAAATATCCTCAAGCCACTTCTTATCCATAAAGAGCAATGGATAAGCTATTTCGTGTATGAGGGTTATGAAGAACTTTTCTCCGAGCACCACATGACCAAATTTTTCATAAAGTAAGTATTGTGATATTTTGTGCTATTAATTAGACCTATAATTTTATAAAATGTTACGAGTTGAGCTGTGGTTTATAGGAGTATTGTGATATTTTATAAAATGTTAAGTAAAATCGGGAATGGTTATAGGAGTTTATTGATCGCATATAACTTTTTTTTTTTACTATTTTTTAGGGATCTGATAGAGGTTGTGGTATCTGTTCAAAGCATTGTTGGTAGCCATGGAGGGTTACATAAAAGACAAAATATGTCATTTGCACCGGACATTGGAAACTTGATGGTGCAACTGGGAGTCACAATTCTTCATCTCTGGAAAGGATATTGAAGATTTAGGACAACTTCTCGAGAATTTGTTTGGCAGTACAAATCATGAGTGCCACCCATGAATGCGAAACTTAATCATCATGCTCTTAAGTCAAAGATCACCACTGTAAGCTCACTTTTATTTGAGTTTTACTATTGGAGCTAAACTGTCGGAATTGTGAAGTGTAACAATAATGGTCTTATAATTAGCTGCTGACATCATCAAGACATCAAGAGTTAATTAATAAATCATGATTTATTTTTTCTTGATAATACCTTTGAAACAGGCAAATAAGATTGTGAAGTATAGACTTTGGCACAAGATTTAATAAGAAATTAATAGGGGTAGGATAAAAGGCGTAGTGGGTTGTGTGTAAAGAAAAAAATAGGAAAGAGAATAAAAAAGTAAGGAAGAGAATGAGGATAAATGGGTATATTTATTGAAAAAAAATTACCAAAAATGGAAAGAGAGACAAATAATAGAGAATATCCCAAAATAGAAAGAGAGACAAATATTAGAGAACGGAGGGAGTATATACATAGTATTATATATATATATAAATTTATGATCAAATACAAAGTCATTTTAATTTACAAAGTGCAAATTAATCCTAACCATCCATTTCAATGAGATTATATTGAGATTACTGTGTATTAATTTGGAAGTTCCCAAAAACTCTCCATAATTGGCTATGTATGTGTGTATGTGTGTGTGTGTCTGTGTGTGCGCGCGCACGCGTGCATGGATGGATGTATGCATGCATGCATGGATACATACACCCATATATACATGGATACATGCATGTATATATGCGTGTATGTATCCATGCATGCATGCATACATACATCCATCCATCCATGCACGCGCGCGCACACAGACACACATACACACATACATGGCCAATTAGGGAGAGTTTTTGGGAACTTCCAAATTAATACACAGTAATCTCAATATAATCTCATTGAAATGGATGGTTAGGATTAATTTACACTTTGTAAATTATGATGACTTTGTATTTGATCATAAATTTATATATATATATATATATATATATATATATATATATATAGAATAGAGATCAAATACAAAGCCTTCTTAATTTACAAAGTACAAACTCATCTTGACCGTCCGATGAGTTGATCCAAAGGACCTAAAGGCAAGGTGGCATTTTTGTAATAAAACTCAACTTTTTAGGGTGCAACTCGTTGCACCTTAATGTGCAACTGCTATTTTTATGACTTTATAATGTGCAATACTTTGAACCTCAACATGCCATGCAAATAACGTCAAGGTGCATCGTACAAATATTTGCACAATAAGCACACTTTGTACTTGATCTTTCCCCTATATATATATATATATATATATATATATATATATATATATATATATATATATATATATATATATATATATATATATATATATATAATATGTATATACTCCCTCCGTTCTCTAATATTTGTCTCTTTTTCATTTTGGGATATTCTCTATTATTTGTCTCTCTTTCCATTTTTGGTATTTTTTTTTCAATAAATATACCCATTTACTCTCATTCTCTTCCTTACTTTTTTTATTCTCTTTCCTATTTTTTTCTTTACACACAACCCACTACACCTTTTATCCTACTCCTATTAATTTCTTCTTAAATCTTGTGCCAAAGTCTATACTTCACAATCTTATTTGCCTGTTTCAAAGGTATTATCAAGTAAAAATAAATCATGATTTATTAATTAACTCTTGATGTCTTGATGATGTCAGCAGCTAATTATAAGACCATTATTGTTACACTTTACAATTCCGACAATTTAGCTCCAATAGTAAAACTCAAATAAAAGTGAGCTTACAGTGGTGATCTTTGACTTAAGAGCATGATGATTAAGTTTCGCATTCCTGGGTGGCACTCATGATTTGTACTGCCAAACAAATTCTTGAGAAGTTGTCCTAAATCTTCAATATCCTTTCCAGAGATGAAGAATTGTGACTCCCAGTTACACCATCAAGTTTCAAATGTCCGTTGCAAATGACAAAATTTTGTCTTTTATGTAACCCTCCATGGCTACCAACAATGCTTTGAACAGATACCACAACCTCTATCAGATCCCTAAAAAATAGTAAAAAAAAGTTATATGCGATCAATAAACTCCTATAACCATTCCCGATTTTTTTTTTATAAAATACTTAACATTTTATAAAATATCACAATACTCCTATAAACCACAGCTCAACTCGTAACATTTTATAAAATTATAGGTCTAATTAATAGCACAAAATATCACAATACTTTATGAAAAAATTGGTCAGGTGGTGCTCGCAGAAAAGTTCTTCATAACCCTCATACACGAAATAGCTTATCCATTGCTCTTTATGGATAAGAAGTGGCTTGAGGATATTTGGTAATCTACACAATGAGTTCTTAGTAAACAGAAATGAAGCCCTCAAGTTTTGTGAATAGCAAGTCGGGGTCGCTTTGACTGTTACTTGACCAAATTGGTCACTATTGCATTGGAAAGTTGTTACACCTTCATGGAAGAGTAGGACTGTTGGATCCCCAATGATCCTTATCTTGGAATCCAAAGAACTTGGTAGTGAAGAGATAAGAGGAATGTTGTAAGACATTGCTAGAACGGATGACTAGCGAGGTAGAGAAGAAAGATACGCAGTATCTTTTTTTTTTTGGCTGAAGAGAAGAAAGATATTGATGAACTGCAAGGGGTTTAATGCACCAAACCCATGTGATATGAAAATTCGGCGTTTTAGCCCCTGTGATTTAAAAAATGTGTCAAATCCTCCTGTGTTTTAATTAGTTATGTGCAAAATCCCTTTTGTAAACAAATTCAATCGTCAAATAAAAGAAAAATGATTAACATTTTTGTATGATTCAGAGATTTTGACATATTTACTTGTATATTCAATCAAAATATCAGGAAAAGTTATTTTCAAATCGCTAAATTTAGGGGTGGGCATAACGGTTTGGTTTAACCGAACCGTATGCAATTTGGTTTTAGTTTGGTACTATTTCTTTCAAACCGTATTAAACCGAACCAAAACTGAACCGAAGAACACACACACACACACTTTGTATTTATCTTCACTCTTCATTTTAAGATATAAATAAAAAATTTAGACATGAAAATGCATATTTAAGCATATACTCGTATTATTTTAACTTTTACACATTTCAAACATTCATTATGACAAAGTTAGCTAATACGACATATTTGTATTTATTATGGTTGGCGATATCAATAGCAAATTGTATTTATATTTCTATCTCTGTGTGAGTCTTTGGTTTAGTTTGTTTCAATTGGTTTAGCAGGTGAAGGTAGGTTGTTTAAGCTAGGTTCTAGTATTTTATTTAGTTGGAATTTCAATTGGCAGGTTGTTTAAGCAGGTGAAGGCAGGTTCTAGTATTTCATTTAGTTGGAATTTCAGTGAAAACAAAACATTCAAAATTACTCAAAGTGAATTGTAACATATGAAACAAGACATAATCATTTTCAAGTTTATAAACCGAACACCGAACCGAACCGAATTTTTCCCAAACCGAACCGAAACCAAACCGAAATTCTTTTGGTTTGAGTTTGGTACTATTTTCCTCAAACCGAATAAACCGAAACCGAACCGAAACCGATAAAAACCGAACCGTAAACCGATTCGCCCACCCCTAGCTAAATTTATGCCAAAAAAAAGGGTTCTGTGCATGATTAATTAAAACACAAGAGAGTTCACGCATTTTTCAAATCACAGGAGCTAATGCGTCGACGCTAATGCGTTGACTTTCTATATTACGAGAGGGTTCAGTGCATTAAACTCACAATAGAAGTAATAAATATAGTATTTCCTCCGTCCCAAAATGATAGTCCTGTATTTCTTTTCTGAGTCATCCCAAATTGATAGTCTCATTTCCTCTTTTGAATAGAAAGATGTGATCCATATCATTTCACATTTTTCTACTCAAATCTCAACCACAACTTTTACCTTTTCAACCCTTCTTTAATTTTTGAATAAAAAAGAAATGGGACTCTCATTCTCAGAAGGAAATAGTAATAATTACGGAGTACTTTACTAGGGGGAATGATCACGAAAATGAAATGTCATACCAATATTTATGATATTGTAAATGTCAGACCCGTATTTATGATATTGTAAATGTCACCCTTCAATTGTCTAAATTGTTGTAAATGTGGTCCTTTAAGGGGTGAAATGTACTCTCGCAAGCATTGTATATTTCACTCCTAAAAAGACCACATTTATCGGGTACGACGGATCTGTCAAAGCGTCATGGTCTGTCTGTACGTCACTTTGAGGTCTTGTCTTACTTTCTAATTTGATCCTTGATAGATCGGTGAGTTTAATCTGAAAAATCTCATATCATTTATAAATCTGAGTGAATGATTTAGAATAGATTGGGTCTAGTTAAATTTGTTTCTTTAATAATCTATGCATTTTCCTTTGAATTATTTTGTACATGATTAACTTATCTCATTTCTACGCTTTAGTTCAATAAATTTTGGATCCTTTATGGAATCATTCTGTGGTCATCTTGTTTAGAGCAAGTTGTGACGTATTCAGTGTAAAGTATACATTTCCGCTTCAAGATAGATTCATTGCTTTTACTGACTTAACCATCGGAGGGCCGTTGGTCCAAAGCCAACGGCCAACTTTGACGGTTTTTAATGGATGCAAGACTATCTCGAAGCATAAGACCGAGCAATTACTGAGGCAACTAAGATTTCAACCATGCTCATGCCAGTTACATATTATACACTAACATCAAATGAGAAAGGGTTGGGCTGCCCATGAGAAGATCATGGATAATTGTCCCAGCCAGCCCTTACAACATATATTTTTTTGGCCAAAGCCTACAAACATATATGACAACGCACATGCAACCAAAACATATATGACAACGCACGTGCAACCGAAACGTATATGACAACACACGTACATCAAAAAATACAGAACTACACAACGAAAGCACACGCTCCAACATAAGGAGACAATACAAATGACAAACGTAATGCTATTTAAAGTTTTTGCATGATATGGACCAAGTTCACACAACACATCTCGTTGTCTTCAACGACGGATGATGTTTCCTTCACTAGATGAAGTGTCGACATCAATGTGAAAGATGTTGCAAATTTCTGTCACCGAGTCATCAAGACAATTTTGGAGGAGAGAAGATAACATGTCAGCTTTCAGTTTTCCTTGTTTTAGTTGAGGAGACGGATTCGATCGACGGTTATTCCGAAGAAAGACGGAAACGTTTCATCAACCGAAGTCGTCAATATGTCACAACAAGTCATTGATGAGTCGATAGACGCAATGAACCAAGAGGTGAAGTGTTGCTCTTTCAAAATTTCGACAAGTTACCGCTTAATGATCCGTCCATGCGTTGTACGCGCCAACTTCTCGATAGTGGGCAATTGTTAGTGCAATTATTTGGCAACATATTTTGCATTAAAGAGAGTTGATCACAAAAGTTAATGAGGCTTAATGATGGCCGTTGTAACGGATTTGTGTTTATTATTGGATTTAGCAACGATATTAAGGCAAGAGGTTACTTATTTTGAGCTGGCTAGCATTAATGACGAGTTGTGAAACCGTCGGGTCCGAACCGTCAAGTCAAACCGTCAGTAACGGACAACTGGAGCTGGTGGAGCATTCACAGGGCCCAATGAAAATTATTGTAACGTATTTATGTATTATTAGCCTCCTTAATATGATATTAATTGTAATTGACCGGCCTTTATGACAGATTTGAATTCGTCATAAAACGCGGCGAACCCGTCAGTAACGTACAAAATCATCAATAGGGCTTTAATTACATTTCCTATAAATAACATAGCTAGGGGTGGACTGAACCGGGCCGGTTCGGGCCTCGGGCCTGGGCCCGGCCGGGCCTCGGTTCAGTATATATAGGCCCGAGCCCGAACCGGGGTTTGCCGGTTCCGGGCCGGTTCCGGGCCAGACCGGGCCGGTTCCGGGCCGGGCCACCCGCCCTATTAATTTTTTTTTTTTTGGCTTCTTTATTTAATCCCCTACCCCTCTTTCTCAACCCCAAACCACCCCAAACCATCTCAAATGGACCAAAATACCTAATCTAACCCAAAACATAAAAAATTTTCAAAAAAAAAAAAAAAAAAAATTAATTCCGGCCCGGACCCGAACCGGCCGGGCCGGTTCACCATATGGAAGGCCCGGGCCCGGAACCGGGAACCACCGGGCCGGTTCGACCCGAACCG
Organism: Cuscuta epithymum; assembly: GCA_945859915.1. Classification (NCBI taxonomy): domain Eukaryota; kingdom Viridiplantae; phylum Streptophyta; class Magnoliopsida; order Solanales; family Convolvulaceae; genus Cuscuta; species Cuscuta epithymum. The sequence continues at coordinate 2,561,963 of CAMAPF010000915.1, forward strand.
CCGGTGGACCGGGCCACCGGGCCGAGCCGGTTGCTACAGTGGCCGGGCCGGGCCGGTTCCGGGTCGGGCCGCCCGGCCCGAGTCCAGGCCTAAACATAGCCTCATTGTAATCAAGGCAGCTGAAACATTGAAATAATACACAAGTTTTTATTCTTGTTCACTCTCTTGTCATCTTCTTCTTTATTCTTGTTCGAAACCCATTCTTCATATAAATTTATTTTTAATTAGTTTTAGCCTATCAATATTTTGCTTAAACATATGGCATGCCTCATTATGGCTCATTTATCTACGGTCCTTGTGATGGAATATATTATTTGTACCACAATTACTTTGGTTGTCGGGCTTTGTGGAATCCAGCTATCAATGAACTGAAGGTCTTGCCAGAAATAGTTTCCAAGTATTCCATAGTTAGAGGCTATCAGTATGAAGTTTATGGTTTTGGGCTGGATCCTGCTACAAACGACGATTATAAGGTGGTTGTTATCAAAGAGCGTTGTCTGGCTACCAATGATGATGATGAAAGTGATTCCACGAGGCAACCCCAATATGTCCTGGTCTACTCCTTAAGGACAGATTCTTGGAAATACTGTGGAGATCTTACTAAATATTACTGTTTGGAAATGAATAGATGCTACATTTATGTGAATGGATGTTGCTATTTGTACGGAGCGAACCAATGTTATTCAGGGTTTGTTTGCAAATGCTTGTGCTTAAATAAAAGCACTTTTTGGGAAAAAGTGATTAGTAGTAAAAGTTGGTAGTGTTTGATAAAATAAGTGCTTTTTGTGTAATAGAAAAAGTAAAAAGTAGATTCTAAAAAGTGATTAGAAAGTAAAAGTTGGTAATGTTTGGGAAAATAAGTGCTTTTTTCTTAGAAAAAAGCCACAATCACTTATTTTAAGTGATTGCAAACAGAGCCTCAGATGAAGTGATCATATCTTTTGACATGGCTAACGATGCACAACCCAGTTCAAATTGTCTAGGTGTGTGTGATGATTCTCCTGCCTTTTTGTGTCTTCATGAGAATGAGAAGTTTTGTGATGTTTGGACATGGGATGAGGGGTTCTGTTGGACCAAAAAGTTAAGTGTGGGACCCTTCTTTGATTGTTATCAACCTCTTGGCATATGGAAGGGCAACAGGCTAATACTCAAAAAATCGGGTAAGGTAGTTGTATTTGATCTCGAGTCAGAAGAAGCAAGTGAGCGTGAGTTCCCATGCCCTATGTTTTGTGAAGGTTTTTTCGAGTACATGGAAAGTCTGGTTTCATTCAATCAAACAAAAAACCCTTAGTCATTAATTCATTAATCGTTCTTTTCAATCATGACTCTCTTGCTATTGCTTGTGTTTTCTTTGTGGATCGGAACAGAAGATAAATTAAGGCAACAGAGAAATTGTTGTAGTAGATATCACTACAACAATATGGTAAAAGCTGTTTAAAGCTTTCATCATGCGGCATTATGATAAAAGCTGCTGGCTCGCGCATTATGAAAGCTTGAATGTGCTTATATGGTAGCTAGTACGAACAATATCTTATATCTTTCCTCCTTAAGTCCCTTCTTTATACATAGTCTGGCATGTATGAGTTCACACTGTTCATATAAGCTTGAAAAAACATACATTAGCATTTAGCTCAATAGCTCCAGTATGTAACTACAATGGAAAAAAGGTCAAATAAACTCATATACTCTTGCAAAAGAATCATCTAAGCCCATCTACTCAAAAAACCATCACATGAGTATATTTACTATTTAAAAACGATCAAATAAGTCAACTGACCGGAAATCAACGCCCTGTAGCCGGTTATTCTATTTTTACGTCTTTTTTCTTCTCTTGCGCGCTGCGGACTACTCCAATTGTTTAACTTTTTGTTTCTTTTTCATTTTCTCTTCTTCCTGAATGGCCTATCTTACGATTCTTATATAAATTTTTGCTTTTCCTTCATCCTATATTCCTATTATTTCATGTTTTCAATGTAACTGTTTGTATTTTTAGTTTTTTCTTCCTTTTAATTTCCCTTGTTTCCTTTTTTATTCGCTGACTTTCTCCCAAGAAGTATGTCGTGACAGTCCGTGGAGATGATTTCAATACATTATTATGACTCATAAATGAAATAATTACATACTACTTTTTTTTGGCGAAATATTTCTAATAACTAAAATCAATAATTTTTTTATAAAAATATGACTAGTGACTAGAATAATAATTAAATCGTAGTAACATATATTTATTTTAAACTTAAGTTATAATATCGCTACATTGTAGTAACTATTAGTCATGTTCATTCTTTGAAAAAAGGGAGTTATTTTTAATAAAGATTCTCTTATTTTTAAACAAATTACATTTTAAATCTCTCAATTAGGGGTGACAGCGGGCCAGATTTATACTGGGTGAAAGCTCATCCACGGCCACCCGTGAATTTTTCATATTCCACCAACCCGTCAACCATTTATTTAAAATTACTGCCACATCCAACCCATCCATCACGAACGAGTTATCGACGGGTAGATCGGTGAGTCACATTTATATATGCTACACCATATAACAAATACATATCTATTGATATATTAATATTAATTATCATATACAATGATATATTATTAAATAAATATTATATGTATATAAATATATATATTTATATGTGGGTGAGCGGATGGATGGATGGAGCGGGTCACGGGTCGGGTGATGGGTTGGATGAGTATTCAGTCACCACGCACCCGTCTTTCAACCCACCGTCATCCATTTTCCATCCATACTTTTTTGAGTTTTCGTCCATATTTCCAGTTCGGGATGACCAGGTATCCGCGGGTGCGGGTGATATTGTTAGCCCTACTCTCAATTATCTAATGGAGTCTTATTCTTAAATTTGAATTAACACCGTTAAGATTGTAATTTTGTAATTTTGACACGGTTAAGATTGTAACTTCAAACACAGTAAAAAATTTAAGATTTCCCGAAATATGAGTAAAAATGTTTTAAAATTCCAAAATAGATTTGTCATATTTTTATTACCTAAATAGGAGTGATTACTACAAATTTGGAAGATGCTTCCATATTTGAAGTCTGATATTGTCAAAACATGGAAGCAATTACTTCTATTTAAGAAATAAAAACATGAAAATCATATTTTGGCAGGAATACACAAACATTTTTACTGCTATTTAAGGCCAATTTCCCTTAAAAAATTATACATTCGGAATACTAAGTAAAAAATGTAAAAATTGTATGTAACATTTTTACGAAAAATGTTACATTCGGAATACTAAGTAAAAAATTGTATACTTTTATTCGCATTTTTAAAATTCGCACCAACAATTTTTGTAGGTAAATATAGGCCACAGATAAACACGTCGATTAGAGAATCCAACTTTAATAACAACAAATTTCTAAACAAAAGATATTTCAAACACGAAAAAAAATTGTACATTTTTTGCCACACATTTCTAATTTGTAAAAGTGGATATTGTACTTTTTTATCTTTTCTCTAACTTAAAAAAGAATATTGGAAGAAGATAGCAAATAAAAAAGAAACAAGTGAAAAAGAACAAAAAAAACTAAATATACAAACCGTTGGAAATATGAAATGATAGGATGAAAAAAAAAAAGACAAAATAAACATAACTACGTAAGGTTGTAAGATAGGCCACGATTGAGAAAAAGAAAAAGGTAAAAGAAAATCAAAAAACAAAACAACTGAAGGAGTGCGAAACAAGAGAAGAAGCAAAAAGAAAAAGAAAAACTAAAATGAGAGTAACCTGCTACAAGAGGTAGAGTTCCGGTCAGTTGATGCATGTGATTGTTTTTTACTAGTAAATGCACCTATGTGATGGTTTTTTTAGTGCAAGGGTTTAGATGATACTTTTATAAAAGTATATGGGTGTATTTGACCCTTTTTCCAACTACAATTATGGTATATGCGCTGTCTGGATGAGAAATGCTAGAGGTATCCCATTTTGTACCCAACCCTATGTTTGTGGCTCACAAAAACCCAACCCAATTAAATTAACAAAAATTCTATAGGTACCCCCAAAATGTACCCCATTTTGTACCCACCCCTTGAATTGTCTGTGTACACAGACAATTCATTTAAAAGAGGGCAGGACTTTCTGTCCAAATGTCTGTGTACAAATTAGTTGCTCCATTTTAATGAAGTGTTTTTGTGAACAACAAACATGGGGGGGGGGGGGGGGGTAAAAATGGGGTAGCTTTAGCATTTGTGCTATCTATTTTTCTCGGTTGGACATGGATTATATTCTTAAAAAGTGAAAATAAAGTGAGAATGTATGGTAATTATTGAGTAAAAAAACATTAGATGAATGTTATATTAATCACACAAAACTTTTTTAACAAAATGTGAAGAATTTTTTGAAACATTCCAAAAATGTAAGTGAGAAGAACTTTATGAAAGGAAAAGAGTATTTACTTTAAATATTCAACAATGTCTACATTGGTAAATAACCATGTATCAAGCTTTTCCAAAAATGCAAAAACTAAAGAATAAAGCACTTCTAGTTGTACAAAAGAATGAGATTATTTTATATTTCTTTTTAGTTATGAATTTGAGTTATGAAAGGTGCTTCTTTGTTGGAGTTTTCAGGGAATTATTGTAGACTCTAGAACAAATTATTTTGCTACCTGATGTTAATTTTTAGCAAAGAAATACTCTGTTATAATAACAACAAATTTGTATTATTATAATAATTTTTACTTATCAAAAAAATTAATACGTAAGGGTGTATTGAATATAGATTGTGGTGGACTTTTTTATAATATATGAACTTTAAAAAATGTCAATGGACTTTTAAATCCATACACTTTTTGTGAATGAATTCTATTAGCTTTTAAATCCATAGATAAGTTTATAGACTTTCAAAATGTCCATAAACTTTTAAATCCGAAACGCCACTACAAATCGTCATAATTTTCACCTATATCGCCCCAACAGATCTATATGTTCGTCTTCATCATCGGAGCTCGCCATTGTTGTCATCACAGTGATCTACCACAATTTGAATGGCTTGGGTTATGCAATGGAACTAGGAACACTTAATTATATTAATGAATTAAATTACATGTAGAAATACAATAGTTAGTTGTTGGGATATTGGGCCGAAGCCCAAGTACCCAGTCCAGAACAGCCAAGGCCAAGTGAAAGAGGCAACTCCAGAAGGGATACAGCACAAAGTTATGGGATCCCGAACGGGATCCTAATCATCGAGGAAAACACCGTTCGACATATCCCGGACAGTAGGGGTGAGCGTAAAAATATGTAACCGCGTAATCGTGGTAAATAACCGAAAACCCGGTGTTTTTTGGTTAACCGTACCGCGTTTTTAAAAACTTGTGGTACGGTTAATCAACCGAAATAATAATCAGTTCACGGTGCGGTTATGGTATTAAAATTAAATACTGCCGGTTAACCGATAATGCAAAGTTAAAATATTATTCCAAATTTATATCACAATCAGCCTTAACTGATAGTGTTTTGTCCATTTACTGGAAAGTAAATACAAAGCAATTTTACGTGACTAACGTGAGTCAGATGGTTATGCACAAGAATTGCTAAATGAATTAATAATTGAAAAGTACAAATGCACTCTTGTACGTATTAATTGCTAAACGAACAACAATAAGCAAGCCTCTGGATGGATCATCATGTGGACTGTGCAACTGTTTATTGTATACGGGAAGGCTGCTACCCAGTTTGCTTCTCCACTCCGTATAAAGTATAAATGATGAACCCCAGGTTATTAGAGTCTCTTAACAGTTAACACGAACGGTTTTTTGGTTAACCGATTAATGGTTAACCTATATCACGGTTAATTATTACTCGGTTAACCATCATTATGGTACAGTTAATGATATTATAAACATATAGACCGCAATCTCGGTTAACCATAAATTGGTTAACCAAAATACGGTTAACCAACTGTGTCCACCCCTACTGGACAGTACACTTCTCCAACTTGGAAAAAATGGTGATAACAACAACCTGGTCCATCGGGGAGCCCGAACGGGAAGTCCGCAAGTGGCAGGTTGTAGGGCTGGGCACGGGCCGGGTCGGGGCGGGTAATGCAAAATAAAGTGGAACCGCCGGTTCCTTTATGCGGCTCGGTCCGGTCTGGGTATTGCCATTTTCAAAACAGGAACCGGATCTTACCCGACCCGTTTGAAGCGGGTTGGTCCGGTCCGGGTTTTTCGGTTCCTCTTTAAATGTCTTAAAAGAAGTAAAAGCTTATGTAGTTCCAAAATTCAAAAGTATCGTCCATAAATTCATATATCTAACTTCCAAGCATTCAAAAAACTTCCAAAAATCAACAACATAACCACTGATAAATTCCCAACAACACCACCAAAGGTTTACATGATCAATGATATTCATTCCTAGCTTAAAATAAATCCAAAACTGAAATATAGAGAACTTGAGATAGATTATCATCGGCCTTAACAATCTCGGGACACAAAAAACATAATTCCCAGTTTCCCACGGCTGCTCCCATACCTGAAAAAACACATAATGTGAAGTTTGTTAAATTAGTAATATAGTTTATCACAGTTTTGGTAGAATAATAATTTTAGTAGAGATAGAGTTATCACTTTATCATAGTTCTAGTAGTCTTATTGTTTCCTACTACCAAGAGGCTTTCTATTAGGGGTGGGCAAATATACCGAACCGGCATGATACCGAACTGGACCGGTATGGTACCGGACCGATAAATGGGGTTTGAAACGGATCTCAAAATTTTTGTCCCGAACCGGACCGAACCGGTTCCAAACAATGCCATGACCGGTTCTCATAAAATGAGAACCGGTACCGGACCGAACCGGACCGAAGTATGGTTTATTAAATTTGTACTACTATAGTTTATCTAAAATATATTAATTACCTCATCCGTCCCAAATTGATTTGCAAAGCCAACATTTTTTTGTCAAAGTTAATGTTAAGTTCTTGATAATTAATACAATTTTTAATAATTAAAATTTACATATTTAGAAACCACATTAAAATCTCTCTAAAGTTGCAAAATCCAAATTAAAATATACGAAGTACGGAGTAGTTTTTTTGAAAGGCCAAATTAGAATGTAATTAAAAAGTGAAATTCTAATTAAGTGAATTAAAAGAAATTGTTTGACCAAAAAAAGATTGACTTTGCAAATCAATTTGGAACGAAGGTAGTATGATACTACGTATATGAAAATTGATAAATTGTGTAGATTTTTGGAGGATGGCTAAACTTTAATTTTTTCTTAAATACCTGGAAAAAGTGGCATTGTTTGGTATTGGTATGGCATGGTACCGTCCCGTTTGAAAATGGACCGTACCGAACGGGTTTGGGTCTAAGACCGAACCGTACCGAACCGTTTCAATAGTAACGGTACGGGTACGGGTTCGGCCAAATATTGGACCGGACCGGACCGTGCCCACCCCTACTTTCTATTCCTACAAATCTAGATATGCACCTCACTGTCCATATACTTTGTATTTATTAAACTAGTAAGGTCTGTCAATCAATATTGGAAAGATATGTGCATCGAATTTGGAAAGAAAAATAACATATATACTTAAGTCAATTCGTGTATAGAAGTGAACATTAAACACCAAATGAAACCGTTCTCCGGGAGCGGCGCTCGTTTCCGGCGCTGGTCAGAGCCCCGAACTTCCACTGACTACGGCGGCGGAACGGGTGATGATTCCTCTTCATTGTGTTCCTGCAGCGATTCGAGCCTGGATAGCGGCGAAGACGCCACCAACGTTGGGGAAGTGGACTTCAGAAAGTATGGGTTTACGGTTTTCGACGTCCCCGAAGAGCTGACAGGTCGGCGGCCTTTGGAGAGTACGGCGGCGAGTGAACGGAAACTGGAAGGCGGCGGCGGCAGATGGGAGAGGGTGTTGGGTGGCGTTGGGAGTTACTACGGGACGTTGATAAGCGGCGCGGCGTTTGGGGCGGTCTCTATGGGAATTTTCATGGTTAGATTTTTTGGTTGTTTTTACAAGGTTGATGACCACCTGGGTTCTCTTACTCCCACATGAAAATATGTGTTTCACATTAATGGAGAAAACACGGTAAAAAGTTAAAGTGTAACATATATACTTAAGTACTTAACTATGTTAATTTGGAATTTATAAACCGGTCAGTCCCTTTATAAATCACTCCTTTATGAGTAAACCTCTCTCTCACTCTCTCTTTATAAACCCCAAGTCCCCCACTATAATTGGACCTTATGAACAACTAATAATTACTCCGTAGTACTTAGTCCGTATTTGTTAGGGTTTATATCATCGGATCATAAGCTGCGTAAACATTGATTTTTCGCCTCGCCGATCACGTACGTCCGGACCCCTTTTGATCTTGTTTATACTCCTTAAACTTTCTCTAACTTTTCCTTTTTAGTTGTCCCGTGGATTTTGTCTCAATCACATAGTTTTATTCTTTATTAATCCCTATTAATCCCCGTACCGATCAAGCTCATCCCTATTAATTCTCTTATGGATCAAACTAATACTTATTAATCCCCGTGCTGATTAACTAGATATAGGGTAGGGCTCAGGGCCGGCTTGGGAACTGCGGAGGCCCTAGGCTGAAACACGCTTACACTTTTAATGAAGAAAATATATCATATTGATGTGATTTCTATAACACTAGTCTTAGAAAATTAGTTGAATATATATCTAGAAACAAATCATATGTGGAGTTCATATTCAAAGTGTTTGTGAGTTGTGAACATGAAAATGATACGTAGTAAATTTTTAAATGTAAACATATGCAACCCATATGATGCTTGTAAATAATTTTAATAGGATGTTTTTCCTTTCAAGTAGTTTGTGATAATACCACTCAAAAAAGCTAATATTTACAAATACAATCATTTGTGAAAATTACAAAAAATGATAGCTAACACAGTCACATTAATTAATTTTCTTTGCCCATTGGCTCTGCTAAAATTACTTTATACAACATCTATGACTATGCAAGTACAATTCTCAAAATAAAATCATTCTTTTTAAATCTGGGTTCGATTAGTGCATTCTGCCCATGTGGGAATTACCAATATTTACCCTCTAATGCCCTAAATTTTACACAATTCTAAGATTGTACCCTTAAGAACTAAGCAGCTAAGGTAGAGAAATTTGGAAACTATGTATACCGTCGATCAAGTTTGGAGAGGGGTTTAGGATTTGAGTGAAACGGGAATTACTAGTTAGGAAGGCTACGAGGCAAGCTAAGGAAGCCAATGAAGATTGATAAAGGCTGAACCGCAGACATCGGATCGTTGGTCGGCGGCTGCCTGGTGCGCCGGAGCTTACTTTTGACTCTTGAAGCTTGTTCTGTGTGTGGCTGCTTCGTTTAGGAGAGTTGTTAATACGGAGTACTACGTATGACTAATACTGAATATAATTTTTTTTTAGGCCCTCAGAATTATGAGGCCCTAGGCAACTGCCTAGGCCAACTCCCCTCTTAGCCGGCTCTGGTAGGGCTACACTCTGCTTTCACATAACAGAACGACAAAGTAATGTAAATATACAGCGCTACTTTTCGTTTATGTAGATCAGTAGATGGATGAGCGACCCTATGGTATCTGCCAGGCCCATAATACTCTCTTTTCACCCCTTGCCACGAATTGTCATTTAACTCATTAGAGCGATGACCTGCCCGGCCAGAAACTTTTATGCTTCACGCATGCATACCATGCATATATACATGTTTTTTAGACACACATGGTAGCTCAACCGGTAACCGGTAGAGCGGTATGAAAGTTTGGACAATAACCAAAACCCGTAATGATCTTGCACTTGTGCGCACATTACAACTCATGAGTTCGTTGTGGTGCGTATGAGCATAAGGTTTATCACTATTAGGACTCGTTGACTCACATTGATGTTCAATTTTTCATATGTTCTATAGGATCAGAGCTTAGGAACCTTGGGGTTGAAGATTAAAAAATGGTTGTGTTTTTCCTTATTTTTAGTTTCTAGTCACTACTTTTGACATGATTTGGAAATAATGATTTGGACCAATCTTAACATAAACAATTTTTGTGTGTGTCAATATATGTTAAGATTTAGGGTTTCATCAGGTCAACCTGATAGGAGTATCCCGGATTTTAATATAGCACTTTATTACTTTATGAATTTCCAGTGTGGGACTTGAACACCCCTCCTCACGACCCAGACGCGTGCGACATTTATTTTTTCGTCGGTTCGTCATTGTCTTTTTTATAACCGTGTCATTATTTTTCATGAGGTGGTCTACTGGTCCACACCATGGATCAACCTGGCTCTGATAACATGTTAAGATTTGGGGTTCCATCCTAGAAGGTCAATCTGATAAAAAGAATATATATTGGTGCAAAGAATATTAAATATCCTTAAATCAAATAGTATGTATATATTTTTAATGCTTTAAAATTTTCACTTTATTTAAACATGTAAAAGTAATTAAAAGTTAACACCTTTAAGCTCAGGATCATTTTTGCGAAGTGATTAGCGAGTTGAGATTATTGGTGCGAATATTTTCAAAAGGGAATATTTTGTTTCAATATTACTGTTAATTTACTACAATGAAAAGCAACAGTCTTTTAAACATAGACCCCGGCCCGTTTTTAGATACTTAACAAGTTCTTTCGTTCGCGTGACACATTTGATCAGATTTAGTGTCTTTTCATCTGATTTAGTTTGAAACTTTGTAATCTGATTCGAATAATTGGATCTCAATCTGTTTATCGAATTTGATCTAAACTTGATGAGAAAGTTTTGTGGTCGATTGATAATGATGATGATCACAACAACATATAGTCTTATAGTCTTATATATAAAAACATTCCACAATTGATAATAATGATAATGTTCATAATTAATTACTACGTACTTATTATGAAAGACACGAGCAAAAATAACATAGGATAATGTGATTATTATTTTTAATATTAAGAGAAAGAACATTTGATTTATATCTATAATAATATACATATAATAATAATAATAATAATAATAATAATAATAATAATAATAATAATAATAATAATAATAATAATAATAATTATAATAGTAATAATAATAATAAATATAGAGTAATAATAATACTAATAATATTGACAAAAGTGATGACCAAAACAAGGACAACAATAAAACTAATTCTCCTTCGGTCCCCTAATATTGGGATGGAAGAGAATGTTGTGGTTTTTAAAAAAAATAACTACGTGGTTGATAATGAGTTGATAAAATCGAAGTAAAGTAAGAATTGATTTGGTAATGAATTGATTGATGGATATTTGAACTGTAATCCAGAAATGTTGCTTTCGTTCTCAAGGGCAATTGATATTTGAATGAATAGTAATTCTAGTTGCTTCTATATCAGTTTCAAGGGAGTGGTAATGAGTGGGGTACAAGAAATTAGTGAATTGATTGATTATAATTTATAAATTAACTGATCATCACTGTCGTGAGTCGTGACCAAGTAAATCGTCTTCATGTAGAAATGTTCTTGCTCTTTTTCAAAATATTTATAAAAAACCCTACTTAGTATAAGGTCGTCCATAACCATAAGAATCTGGAAGTAAGCCTGCTCTTTCCACCACTAAAGTTGTTGTTTTCATGTGTTTCTGTTGCAGCAATGGCTCTCTCTTTGAAGCCTTACACTACGGCACATAAGAAAAGGTCTTCTACTCAATTGTTGGAAGAAAGGTACCGAGTATGTTTTTTTGTATACGTAGTATATTGTTCTAGGATAATTATTATCTTCTAGTCTTCTACTTTGCTTTTCTATACTTCTCCATTGACCAGTTTTCTTTTGCTTCCTTTTTTCAGAAGTAAAAAACAAAAAGTGAGGTTAATGGCAAACCCAATGGAGAATGCACACCATTTGCCTGAAAGCATGATCATAGAGATTCTTTCATGGCTGCCAGTAAAAGAACTGTTGCAGTACAAGAGTGTATGCAAATCATGGTATTCAATAATTTCCAGTTCTAATTTCATATCACAACATCTGAGAAACTACTGCAATAACTGTAACAATGTGGATGGGGGTGGGTGTCTCCTAGTCCAGCGTTATGTTTCCCAAAATGAGATTGTGTTGTTTGAGCTTTTGTTGGATGGAACTCCTCGAGTTTTAGCTGTGGCAGAGTTGCATAGGATGCCTATGTACCGCTCATTTATCAACGGTCCTTGTAATGGAATATATTATCTGTACCAATACTCCTCTGGTCAACGTGCTTTGTGGAATCCAACCATCAATGAGTTGAAGGTCCTACCTGAAATAACTTTTGAGCCATCCATTGCCACATTTGCTAACTATGAAGTTTGTGGTTTTGGGCTAAATCCTGGAACCACAGATGAGTACAAGGTTGTTGTTATTAAAGACCGTTGGCGGACTAGTGATGACAATGATCATGATGATGATGGAAGCTTTGCCACTCAGCTACCCCAAACTGTCATGGTCTACTCTTCAAGGACAAATACTTGGAAATACTGTGGAGATCTGGCTAAATGTTATTACTTGGAGATGAATAATTGCTACATTTATGTGAATGAGTGTTGTTATTGGTATGCAAAGGACGAAGTCAAAGAAATGGATGAAGTGATCATATCGTTTGACATGGCTAACAATGCATTTAAAGAGATGGATGTACCAGGCTATGCACAACCAAGTTCCAGGTGCCTAGGAGTATATGATGATTCTATTGCCTTTTACTCTCTCCATGGTAGGGAGAAGGTTTTTGAGCTTTGGACATGGGATGATGGGTGCCGCTGGACTAAGAAGTTAACTCTAGGACCAGGACCTTTCTCTGATGTTTCGGGTCCTGTTGGCCAATGGAAGAACAATAAAGTTATACTACGCAGTGATCGGAATAGGCTACTTGTATTTGATCCCGAGTCCAAAGAAGTAATTGATCTTGTTGGGTTTCTGAGAAATGCTAATTATGAAGGAGTTTTCACGTACATGGAAAGTCTGGTTTCAATCAATCAAACGGGAAAACCGTAGTCATTCATTCATCATTCTCGACTCCCTTACTGTTGCGTGGGTGTTCTGTATTCCTTGTACTAGTAGTAACATAAATCTGGCATATATGTTTTAGTGAGAGCTTTGTTGAGAGAGTAAGCAACTCTAGAGCTTGTTTAATAGGTACTACGTATGTTATATGGCATCAAACAAATAGGTTATGGATTCATGTTTATTGCAACAATCATACTCCCTTACTCCCCCCCCCCCCCCCCCCCCCCCCCACCCACTAGTATTCTGCTGTGATTGGAATCTGACATGCAATCTTTATTTGGGCTTGTATCAATTTATGCCTAAGGAGCTTCAATATATTGATTCTATTGGGTCTTGAGGAAAGCAAAGAATATATTCATTCATAGAGCTTGAATTGAAGCATAGGTTATGTCATCCTTTTCTTAATGTTTATCCCTTACGGTGAGACTTTTGTTGAACCCTTGCCTTGCAGGGAAGGCCAATTTCTCTAGTTAAATTGTTTGAAGGGCCACATTGGGGCTGAAGAAAATTAGCCAATTTCACTTGTTAAATTATTTGAATGGCCACATTGACAATAACTTATTGTAATTTGGATTTCAATTACAGAATTACAGTAAAAGATAGATATGATTTTCATACTACGTACTATGTATAAAATAATTTTTATGTGAAAAAATTACACCAATATTAATACTTTAAATCTCTAATATAAATATGATACTAATTAAAATAATAAAATGACTTCCCGACATTGCTCTTATGTAAATTAATACTCCGTAACAACAGGCTTGGCCACCTTATTATCTCAATTATTTGCCGCCAAATATATTAATATAATCTTTATATATTTAAAAAGGGAACCGTATGTCCCATAACTGTTCCCGCGTAGGCAATTAATTGTTGCTTCTGATTTTTTTATTTTGGAAACCATTTTGGGGATTATTTGTGAACGTAGGTCTTTTTTTTAACCGATTTGTAAACTTAGTTCTAAAGCAGTTTTTTAAGGGCTTCGGACTCTTTCAAACATTAATTTGTTCTCCGCAGGACCACAGTGTAAGTTCTTTGTCTTATTCATATTATTTCAAGTACATTTACAATCACGCATGTGTTATTTCATCTATTTATCGATCAATGGGATGGAGAATTCCACAACAAATGGGGTTTAAAGCTTTGGTTTTCAAGAGCAACCCTGCAAAAAATTATATAAAAAAATGTCAAATAAATATACAACAGTACTACATATTACGGTATGAGGTAGATGGCATATCTTCATAGAATCACATAGAGGTACACATATTGTGTTTGATCATGGCATTTTAAAATAAGATTTAGAGGCCGTTTGGTAACAATGTTTTTCCGCTTATCAGCCTTATCAACCAACTTTTTCACCAAATACGTAACTTTTGTTTTCGCGCGCTGAATTGTGTAATAAGCAGAAAAGGTAAGATTAGAGTTACTTTTTTTTGCTATATTGGCTGAAGTCACTGTAGATAGTCATTTTAACTATTTTTACATACAGAGTATAATTTTTTTTATTTTATTAATAAAGTATATTTTATTTTTTTTCTTAAATCAGCAGAATCAGTCAATACAGCCACTCCAGGCAGAACTTCATAAATTACAGCAGAATCAGCCAAATCAGCCGATTTTTGTGCTACCAAACGAGCTTTTAATTTATCAAATCTCATACGTGGTAGGGGTTTTATATCACGTATATGATAATACATCATTGAAGGTTCTTCTCTATATTGCCGCTCCAACCCCATATTGATAGGGGTGGCGGAAAATCTCAACACCTACAAAGAGGGGAGATTGCTGCTAGGGTTCTTCTCTCTAGAGAGAAGAGAGAGTTCCGTAACTACCTAATTTGCACCTTGTATATTACTAAATAAGAGCTTGTTTGGTAACATTGTTTTTTGGTTTATCATGCTTATCAACTAATTTTTTCATCAAACACATAACTTTTGATTTTACGGGCTGAATTATGTAATACTAAGGATGTTTTTACTTGGACTGTAATTTGTCCCAGACCAGTCCAGACCAGACTTGGATAGTTATAAAAATACAAAGAAACCATACCAGACTAGACCAGACCAGTCCAGACCAGACCAACAAATTACAGTCCAAGTAAAAACATCCTAAGAAAAAGTTAGATTGAAGTTACCTTTATGACTTTATTGGCTTAAGTTACTGTAGATAATAATTTTATCTATTTTCACATATAACTTCTTTATTTTATTAATAAAATATATTCTAAATACCATATGTTTTTCTTAAATCATCATATTCAACAAATTCAGTCATTTCTGTTAGAATTTTATAAATTTCAGCAGAATCAGCCGATTCATCCAATTTTGATGTTGTCAAACATAGTCTAAATATGTACTTGCAGGATAATAATAATATTACGGTAATAAACAATACCAATGAAAGGGCGAGTGTGTACATTCGTACCACTTTTTTTTTCTTTTATACCTTATTTTTATTTATTAAAACATGTAGAGTGTGTGTTTTAACCAAAAAACTACTCTCCAAATGGTTGTATACGAGATGAATTCAAAAAGTGATATGGGTAACGTACAAGAACTAATGAATAAAATATAATAATCAATCTCTTAGCATGAATCACAATAGTGGGAATAAAATATAATAATTAAGCTCTCAATATGAACCACAATAATATTATGGGAATAAACTAGCTAGAGTTATTTAATTGTTGATGGGATGCATCTCCACTACTCAAGCTATACTACGTATTTATAATAGTAAGGATGATCATCTCCACTTGAGCAGCTAGTAATCCTCCGGCTAATTAGCCTTTATCCGTCAAACTCGGCAATTAGTTAGCAAAGTCTATCAGTTCGTTCCAATTCTTCCGCTCCAAGCTCCCTATTAGTATTTGCTCATTAAGTTTGTATTTCTTAAGTTCATGGGCCCCACCTTATTTTATTTCTTGATTATTTTTTGGCCCAACAATTGAAGCGTATGACACACACGTCAAGCCGTCGAGCATCAACTTGTCGAAATTTGAAATAACTTAAACTTGTCGTCATTGCCCATCAACTCGTCATCTCCCTGACATGTCGTCAACCCGTCACTCGTCGGGATGCTTCCGACAACTCGTCAAGACGCTTCTATCAATTTGTCACTCATTTGACGAAACGCTTTCTTTAACCCGTCAATCCTCAGATAAGACGCTTCCGTCAACTTGTCACTTCCCTTGCAAGAAGTTTTTGATTGAAACCGTCTCTTTGCCTGAAACAACAAAGATTGAAAGCTGACATTTTATCTTCCCCCGTCCAAAATTGCATTGACGACTAAATGACAGAAATTTGCAACATCTTTCATATTGATGTCGACACTTCAGCTGGCAAATGGAACATCATCTGTCGTTGAAGATAATGAGTTGGGTTGAGTGAACTTGGTACATATCCTGCAAAAACTTTAAATAACGTTACGTTTGTGGTTTGTGTTGATGTTGTTTGTATTGTCTCCTTATGTTTTGGAGATTGTGTTGTCATGCTTTTGGAGCACATGCTTCTGTTGTGTATTTATGTAGTTTATCATATATGTTTTGGTTGCACGTGCGTTGTCATATACGTGCGTAGGTTTTGGCCAAAAATATATGTTGTAAGGGCCGACTAGGACTGTTATCCATGATCTTCTCATGGGCAGCCCAGCCCTTTCCCATTTGATGTTAGTGTATAATATGTAACTGGCATGAGCATGGTTTAAATCCTAGTTGCCTCAGTAATTGCTTGGTCTTATGCGTCGAGATAGTCCTGCATCCATTAAAAACCATCACAGCTGACCGTTGGCTTTGGGCCAACGGCCCTTCGATGGTTAAGTCAGTAAAAGCAAGGAATCTATCTTGAAGCGTAAATGTATACTTTACACTGAACACGTCACAACTTTCTCTAAACAAGATGACCACAGAATGATTCGATAAAAGATCCAAAATTTATTGAACTAAAGCCTAGAAATGAGATAAGTTAATCATGTACAAAATAATTCAAAGCAAAATGCATAGATTATTAAAGAAACCAAATTTTAACTAGACTCAATCTATTCTAAATCATTCACTCGGTTTTATAAATGATATGAGATTTTTCAGATTAAACTCACTGATCTGTCAAGGATCAAAGTAAGACAAGACCTCAAAGTGACGTACAGACTGACCATGATGCTTTGACAGATCCGTCGTACCCGATATGTCATGGACTTATTGTGCGACGTATCAAAGAGATTTACCCGGCGCCTCATTCGGTTTCCTGTGCTCAAAATGTCGTTAGGATTGGTCGTTGGCCTTAAGCCAACGGCCCTCTGATGATTAAGTTAGTAGGTGATCGTTTATAGATAAATGAAAATAATAGATTAAGAGTATGTATACCAATCTAGATAAGTTGTCACCATAACATGTCTACCGTAAGACGATATGCCCTCCGTATGACGATTTCAATCATTTCGTCACCGAAGGGACTTATCACGAAAGTGACTCGTCACGGAAATGACTCGTCACGGAAATGACTCGTCACGGAAGTGACTCGTCACGGAAGTGATTCGTCACGGAAGTGACTCGTCAAGAAAGCGATCCGTCACAGAAGTGATTCGTCACGGAATTGATGACAATGTGCGAAAGAAAGTAACAAACTATACATAAAACAACTTTTAAGGGTACCGTATTACAGCTCTTTAGAATCTGTCTATCATCGGACGATGTGCCCCCCGTCTGAGATATCAATCACTTTGTCTTGTTCATCTCGTCATGGAATGACGACTGGTTCCTCGGGTCTTGAATAAGGTTTCCCAAACTTGTAATCATGCCTCCTAGGAGATTCTGATTTCTCGTGCCCCCATTCATGCTCAACATGTCCAAGATGGGATCGTAAGTCTTCTTCTAGACGGATGAAAGCCAACGCCTTTGCTTGGACATATTCGAAGGATCGACAAGGGTATTTCGTCAATTCTCGGTATAGCTCTGAATCTTCATATAAACCTCTTCTAAATGCTTCAATGACGGTAGAGATGTCACATTTTGGGATCGACACCTTATTTACGTTGAATTTGTGCAAATAATCTCTAAGTGATTCACCATGCCTCTGTGTGACTTGATACAAGTCATTGGTCCATCTTTCCAATACCTTACTACTCGCAAACTGTCGATTGAAAATATTGACGAGTTCGGCAAATGAACCGACGCTTCCATTCGGAAGATTGACAAACCATGTCAAAGCGGGACCGGTCTAACGGAGATGGTCGACATCACTTGCTTATATCGCGCGACATGTTCTCCGGGATCTGTGGTTCCGTCAAATGGCTCCATGGTTGGTACGTCAAATTTATTAGGCAGTTGGACACGAATGATCGAAGCGTCAAAAGGTGAATCTTCATAACACGTTCGTGATGCTCTTTCCAAGGGCGGGGGTACCCCTGGCAATCTGTTGATCTTGTCCTGCATCTGACGCACTTGCTCCATCAACATGGACATCTAATCTGATATGGCTGGGTGGATTGGTATTGGGATAGAAGACGTTGGTCCTACCATTTGGGTGACTCCAGGATGGGTTGGTGACGAGATGAAATTCACTTCGGGGCGTCGCTCCGGAAGCGTCGACGTTGATGTCGTGACAGGTCTGCCAAAGCATTCCGTCAGAGGCTCTAGAAATGATACACTAGGCTCATTCCGTCTGGCGTACTGCATGAAACTTGATGGACCAGGCTCCCCACAAGTTCTGCTCCTGTAATGAGGAATTGACGGCTCTGTCGCGGTTGAGGACAGAGTTGTCGGGTATGCATTGGGTCGCCGAATATAGGCCAGATCCATTTGATCTGACCCGAAGGGATTCCGGGAAAAAGCAAGCCGGAATATGGAGTAGTGGTGTAGGTGACAGACCTACATGAGGGAGACAGGATCCGTCACTGTTGCAGGTGGATCCGTCAATGTTGCGGGTGGATCTGTCGCAGCTGGGGGGAAACAAAGATTCAGCCGTGCTGCGGCAGTCATTGTGTCACTTTTCCGATTGATTCTTGATTTTGAGGCTATTGACACCGCAGGCTGTACTTGGGACCGGAAGTACATCATTTTCCCGTTGGAGATGAGCCATCTTCTCCGCCATCTCGCGCTGGATTTCATCTCGGACCATCTCTAATTGCTCATGGAATTCAATCAACAATTGATTTGCTCCTTCCATATGTGATCTTTTTCTTGCACGGTTTCCCACAGACGGCGCCAAATTGTATTAACCAAAAAACTACTCTCCAAATGGTTGTATACGAGATGAATTCAAAAAGTGATATGGGTAATGTACAAGAACTAATGAATAAAATATAATAATCAATCTCTTAGCATGAATCACAATAGTGGGAATAAAATATAATAATTAAGCTCTCAATATGAACCACAATAATATTATGGGAATAAACTAGCTAGAGTTATTTAATTGTTGATGGGATGCATCTCCACTACTCAAGCTATACTACGTATTTATAATAGTAAGGATGATCATCTCCACTTGAGCAGCTAGTAATCCTCCGGCTAATTAGCCTTTATCCGTCAAACTCGGCAATTAGTTAGCAAAGTCTATCAGTTCGTTCCAATTCTTCCGCTCCAAGCTCCCTATTATTATTTGCTCATTAAGTTTGTATTTCTTAAACTCATGGGCCCCACCTTATTTTATTTCGTGATTATTTTTTGGCCCAACAGTGTGCATGAAGAAGATTCCAATCATCAATATTTCGAATACCAATTTTATTGGTACTTGATTTAGTTTCCGACCAACTAAAGAGTTTAATTACCAACGAAATTCATGAACTATTCAAAAAAAATTGACGGAGCAAAGAGTACAATCAACTCATATTTGAGTTTAAAAAGTACATCAACTTATTTTCTAGGGATAAGGGTCAGATAGGGTCTCGAACTCGAAAAAAAATGTCAAATAAGGTCATATTTAGGATGCTCTGTCCGGCTGACGCCATTTGGGGCTGTTCCCGATGGAATATTTTGATGAAATTTTTTGAGCATCTTCCTCGTTAAGTCTAGTTTACCCATACCAAATTTCAGCTAAAAATTCAACCGGGAAGGTAGTGAAATGAATTTTTGAAGATAACTGTGAAGTTAAACAATGCCGTACATTTCGGAAAATCATTTGACTACCTTCCCGGTTGAATTTGTAGCTAAAATTTGGTATGGATAAACTAGACTTAATGAGGAAGATGATAAAAAAATTTCATCAAAAAATTCCATCGGGAACCGCCCCAAATGGTGTCGGCCGGACAGAGCATCCTAAATATGACCTTATTTGACATTTTTTTTCGAGTTCGAGGCCCTATCTGACTCTTATTCCTATTTTCTATGTAACATTATACTACTTCTATCCCATATTATGTGTCTTGCTTTGATAGTTTGGTTAGACACAATTATTAATAAAGTAGTTGAAAAATAAAAGTTGTGATTGAGATATATGAGTATAAGCTTCCAAAAGAAAAAGATATATCAGTATAAGAAAGTGAAATATTGTAGACCAAAAAGAAAAATGTGATACTTATTTTGGGATAACTACATGTAAGATGAGACGAAGAGAGTAGTACTTCTCTGATCTACACATTTAAGAAATCAAACGTAGTTGATTTTTCAAAATCACTCTATACTAAGCTAAATTAAAAACAAAATAGTATTGTCAATTTCTTTATGAATACAACATCCAACATTTACAGCAAAAGTACACTAGTCTATTCTATCAAATGCTTCATAATTCCTAATTTAATAGCATTTCAATATTTTCAATTGAAATATTATAAACGATCATAAACATAATATAAAAGTAAGCACCAGAAATCTAGTCTTTTTTACCTTTTAAAATTTTAATTAATTTAAATCAAAAGTTGACAAAGCATTCAAATAATGTTTTCCAAGTTTTCTCTCCATATTTGACGAGTACCATAATTTTACTACGAAAAAAAGTTGAAGTAACCCTTAAACTCTAATGCAAGCTTAGTGTATTTTGAAATAGGTGGAGCAAATTGTGAACTCCAATGTAAGTTGATATGTAGACAAGTTTAAGTCCCAAATGAACACTATTCTAAGAAAAAAATACTCCGAAATCCGAATATCACAAAATATTACTTACTAGATTTCTGTATGTACAATTATATCACAATAGAACTACTAAATTGTTGTCTCTACGTTATTGTCAATGAATTAATGACATGTATATTTTGACGTGAATTTGATAGTCTAGTTTGATATACTTTAATTTAGTTTGGTCTAATATGATATGTTGTGAACCAATTCGATGAGGTATACTCTAGTTTGATACTTTTTAGTACTATTGCAACTCTGATTGTCTAGTTTTGCCTATTTTTCAACTCTCTATTTTGTTTTGAATGCATAAATATAATTTAATCTAATACAATCCAGTCCGATCTGATTTGTGACACATATAATCACAAAACATATATCAAAAGGTTCAAGAGATGTTGATCCTATATTTGAAAGAGAAAAAGATGATCCTTTCGAGCTAAGACTGAAGAACATCAAGCACTTCATGAGCCACTTGCTTAAAGCTCCACTAGGGTTTTGTCAAACTTAAGGCGTATTTGAAAACGTGACTTTTAAAGTGATTTTAAAGGAAGTTCTTTAAAGCAAAAGTTGATAGTGCTTTACAATAGAAATGATTAAAGTGAAAAAAATAAAATTGGAGTATTTGATAAAAAGTGGTTTTTGATAAAATATTTAGTTTAACTACAAAATTATCAGTATTTTTTTTTATCAAATCCTCATTTCAACGTTGCTCCTGGTCTTTCGAAGTAGGGGATGGGGCTCCATCTCTCCTCAAATTACTTCGCCCAATTCGGTTAAAATTACGGCATCGAAAATCGCAGCTACAAAGGCATGACAAGCAAATGATAGACATCTTGTTGCCAACCCTACCTCCATGTATGTAGGCAATTGAATGTATGTAAAAAATATTGGCAGCCCAAGAAGGCATTCCCACAAGGCGAGTGAGGAATGTTCAAGAGAATTGAACTTGTGGCCTCAGTCACACAATAACATCTTAATCGGAGTGTCAAAGCTCTCCTTCTACATTTTAAAGTGTATACTATTATAACTATTATAATCTATATGTATCTATAAGAGAATCCAAATCTACCGGCATAATTGAAAAATGCAAATATAAGAGAGGATAAAATGAGAGGCAGTCGAGAGAGTTGAGTAAGGAGGGAGAAGCAAAGTGATATGGAAATAGCTTTATAGAAAGTGGAGTTATGGAGATACCCTTAAGAATGAGCGGAGAGAGACTTAGTTCATTTAATTAATATATTGATAGATTATAATAATTAATAATAACAAATAACATTAATACTAATATTAATAGGAGAGAGAAGGGGGGGTTTTGGAGAGGGGATTGTCCCTTTAGGTATAGTTTGATTTGATTTGGTTACAAGACTAGTGTTCCTGTCAGGACCTCCAAAAACAAACCTCCGTACGGACCTCGGCATTTGGGCCCCTTTTTCGGTGAAATTTTCTGATGAATTTTTTTGAACATGTTCTTCATCAAGTCTAGTTTACTCATACCAAATTTCAGCTAAAGATTCCATCATGAAGACAGTCGAATAATTTTTGGAAGTTAACTGCATTTTATATGTTACCCCACCGTAGGTGGGAGCCTTTGCGGCACTGGGGTAAATGAAAATGATGAAATGATGATGAACTGCATTTTATATGTATATAAAGTGCTCAGTTAACTTCAAAAAATCATTTGACTGTCTTCCAGATGAAATTTTATCTTAAATTTGGTATGCGTAAACTAGACTTGATGAAGAACATGCTCAAAAAATTTCATCAAAAAATTCCACCAGGAAGAGGTCCAAACGCCGAGGTCCGTACGGAGGTCCATTTTTGGAGGTTCTGACATGAACTTTCCTCTTGATTACAAACCAATAAGAGAATCCAAATCTGTCGACATTTCCAAAATGCAAATAGAATGAGTAAGGAGAGAGAAGCAAGTAACACCAAAATAGATTAATAGAATAGGGAAAAATAATTAAAATACTCCATACTTTGAATAAGTGTGAGATAAATAACTCAAACTTTCATATGTAATTTATGTGCCCCAACTTTATATTAAAAATTATTTTAGCACCATGATCATATACGGAGTATTATTTGCTAAAAAATGTAAATTTATGGTGTTAATTGCATAATTTAAAATAGTAAATTAAATTTGTTGCAATTATATAGAGTGGGGGTGGTATTATTTATTTTACAATGGACCCGAAAGATAGATTAACTATCAATTCAGGACCCGAAAGATGATACGTATCGATATAGAACCGGAATGGTGGAAAACTATCATTTTAGGACCTAACATTTTATAGGTTTTGATTTATTTAATTTTGTATTAATTCCATTACTAATTTTTTAAAAACTATTCTTCACAAAAGTTTATTAGTTTAAATAAAACTAAATAATATTTAAAATTTTCAAAATAAAAAAAAATTACAAAATTTATCACAACTTAGGTCCTAGATTGATAGTTTTCAATCATTCGGGTCTTAAATTGATAGTTTTACATTATTCGGGTCTTATCAACGCATTTCATCTTTCAGGTCCCAAATTGATAATTCGTTTATCTTTCAGGTCCTGAATTGATTAAATTCCTTAATTAAATCTTCATGAATGCTAAAATATTTTAAATTATGAAATTAACACCAAAAATTAACATTTTTTAAAGAAATAATGTATGATTGTGATGCTAAAATAACTTTTTTATATAAAATTTGAAATATTTAAATTGCATATACAAGTTTGGAGTGTTTACCTCACACCCCTTGAAAGTTTGGGGTATTTTAATTATTTCCACCGATAGAATAGAGTTACAGAAATACCCTTAAGAATGAGCATGAAGATACTTTAAGAATGAGCATGAAGATACTTAAATAACTTAATAGTTATAATAGTAAATCAAAACTTTAGTACTGGACGATGAGTGCTAGTTAAATACCAACTACACAAAAGTGTTGTTAGTGTTGTCATTTTAACAATGTGATTACGAACAGTCAACTAGCTGTCAAAATTAAAAGTTAACATAATTATCCGAAGCCTAATCAATTAAAATTAAATATAAAAGTTGACATACTATTCCGCCTTAAAGTAAAGCTGGCATTCAGTACTATGAGAACTTTACTATGGAACAAATATAGTAGTATTTAATGAAAATCCTCCTTCCTCAATGCACTTGATATTATTTAGGTTGGGGGAAAATAATATTTTGTATACTACATACAATACCGTATGAAAGTTTAAAACTTTTGCATTTGAGTATCATTTACGTGTTTCGATGTATTAATATTTTGTCTGGATACAATAATGTGTTGGTATTACCACTTCTAAAGGAGGTGGTTCTTGAATGCCGAGAGCATCTTTGGGGAAAAGAGCAAAACGAACGTCAAAATAGAGCCCAAAAGCATCTTGGTTATGTACCGCAAGGGATCCATGACAGCTTCTTCAGTTGGAGGGGAGTTGGGTGATGTTGTTGAGACTGTTGCAATGGCAGACGGAAGAGCTTCGATCACTGCATCTGCGAGGTCAGTTATGAAAGTGGAGGTGCAGTTGAGGGCTGGGACGCGGCCCCAATTCACAATTCCGGATGCAAGAGCCAACTCTCGGTATTCCATATCAATCTCTTCAAGTGTCTCTATGTGCTCACTCACAAAGCTGCAATCACAAGGATAATGTGTTAAGACCCCTCTGTTGTACGAAGTATGATCCAATGAATGATAGAAATTCCCTATGTTTTCCAACAACAGGAAGGATGGATTTTTAGGGGAAAAGAGGACAATAAACGAAAACAAACTACTACATAAGGGTGGGTATGTCAATTTTACGGTTCTGTTTGGGTCGGATATGCTCAGGCTAGTCGTTTGACCCACTGCTTGCCCTTTTAAAAAGGCAAAACTCTTCTTTCATAGGGCTTCCACATGTGCTTTCCATTTTTTCACAATTCTTCCATTGGTTCCACAACTCGCACGTTTTCACAAATATTACTTATTTACCACTACCCATTATTCATTCCTCATAATAATAATAGTAATAACACATTACTATTTTACCACTTCACCTTAGTACATATAGGCAATCAAGCACACTTCTCTAAGCTTTATTGAGATGAATTTGTGAAATTGTTAACAAGGATGTTATCAACCCAAATGTGGTTTTTAATAACTTTTTGTAGTCAACAACAATAACAACAACATTGTCACAATGCCGCAAAGGCACCACCTACGATGGGGTAAAGCAAGCACAGAGAGATTGTTTACGAAGGATTCATGATGAAAATCACGTCGAAAATTGCATGGACTGACTGATGCTTCATCATAATATAGAAGCACAAACAATTTAGTGAGCCATTTTTCTTTATTCCATCATATTCCCAAGCCAAAAAATAGTGAGCCTTGGAATTCATTGAAAATGATGGAAATCTTTTTGTTGTTGAACTGTTAAAATCATGTAAAAATATTAACTTATTACTTCATTTGTGAATTTGTAGAATTTGCAGAGCTAACTTTGATTAGTATATAGTGATGACAAGGATTGACGTTTTCCATTTATTGATAGTGTACTCATCTAATTTTGGATTTTGTTTCCAATTATTTTTTAACTTCTGAATTTATTCTGATTTATATTTTGCTAATTTCATTTTCCCCCCTTTTATTGCAATCCAAGTATCTTCCGGAAACCGCCTCTGTGTGCTTTAGGATGTTTTCTTTGAGACTGAAATGTGCTGGTATTTGGATTGGTAAATGTCTGGTCTTTGTGTATTTTATAACTATGGAAGTCTAGTCTAGTCTGGGACCGAAAACAGTCCAGCAGAAAACATCCTTAGTGCAGGGGTAAGGCTGCGTATTGCCGACCTCTCCTTACCACACTGAAGGTGGGACCCTTTGCGGGGTAATGATGATATTGCAATCCAAGTATCTTGAAAATTAGGAAATATTCAATCCATGTGTTCCTGCCCCATCTGAGTGCAAATTTTATAACTAACATAGCAAATAATTGATAAAGACCAAGACTCATGGGCTTAATATTTTTAATAAAATGTAATAGTGGGCTGGGCCAAGTAATTAGATAGATTGAGGGAAGCCTCATTTAGAAAAGAATAAATAGAAGGGATAGAAGAGAGGAGGGGTGGCTGGAATTAGTTTGGGACTTGTCTTGGGAGTGCGGGAGACTACTCGAAGTGTCTCCAGTGTATCTTTCTTCTTTTCAGTTTCATCAATTTCATCTTAATCTACTTCAATTTACCGTCATATTTCTGTGTACCTATCATTGGTATCAGAGCCGTCGACCCAGGCGATCTTCAATCTACATTCAAGCGACAAACAATGGAGCAGCGCAGGAAACAGCAGGTGGTAGCCTCTGGTTTGTGCGTGAAAATTGAGAAGAGCGTGTCTACGCAAGGCGGAAAGGAACCGCGCAGGCAGCATGGAAGATCCGATCAGGATGCTACGCGCGGAAAAGTGGAGAAGGTTGCGTAAAAGGTTGGAAGTAATTGGGCAAAGGAGATGCGGATCTGGTTGGACAAGATGCGCACCAAGCTGCGTCAACAACGGCGCCGGCGAGGACGATCACGGACCGTGCGTCGCTGCCAGAATATCAAAGGTTCATCCCTATTGCAGACTGAGTCGCGAACTGCTTGTCCTAGTTCGCAGTCGCAGACAGCTTCTCTGAGTTCGCAGGTTTCATGTAAGTCGCCAAGCTCTTCTCCCAGTACACCAGATTCATTGCAAGCAGAATATATCAGTTCGCAGGTTTCTTCGCGAACAACTTTCACCAGTTCACAGTCGCCCGAAGTTTCTCCCAGTTTGCCATCTTCGCCCCAAACAGTATCTTCCAGTTCTCATTCTCCATCACAAGCGCATTCCTACATTTTGCAAGCTTCCTCGTTCCAGCAGGAGTCTGTTAATCAGCGGCAACATTTCCCTGAAGATGCATACACAGATGGCGGCGATGCAGGGGAGGAGCAAACTGAACCTAAAGTGGGAATAATTGCTCGATGCTGTACTCGTAATGTTTCTTCCAAGTACGATGTCATTAAGGACTTGGAAGCCAAACTGTTCAAACAGATGGATCATAGAGGTTCTGGAGAAGAATATATAAACCAATACATGATGATGACAGAAAATAGAAGAGCACAGGTGGTGGGGAAACTCTATGAGAATTCTCTGACTGAACCTCGAGTCCTTGATGCAGACAGGTATGCACAAATGACAGCAGAAAATTACCACAATTGGGCTATCAAATTGGGCTCAGGATCATTTCACTATATACAAGTTGGAGACAATAGAGGAGCTAGTGGTATTGATGGTTTCAGATTATATGTTGTTACTTCTATGATGTGTAATCACCTTGGGTTGGTGCTAATATTTACTGCGGATTACAATGACTATTTTGGACATGCTACTAAAGTGGATGTGGTTGTGTATCGGATGCTTGTCAACAACCTCATTCACAATTATCCAGTAACTAACTCCGAACTGAGTGTGATTTCTGGGAAAACACTTGAAACTGTAGGAGCTACAATCAATATGATGACCAACTTCCTCATCAGTTCAAGAGTACAGAGGGGCTTATGCAAGTGATATGTTGTAAAGGTGTACATTTTGGGGTTTATGTGTTTGAAGCACACCTGGCTTCCATATTATGCTACTGGTTGCTTGAAGAGGAGCAGTCAAACATTGTTCTAGTTCACGACAGGGAAGTAAAGGGTAGCAGAAGGAACCACAGTCATGCTCAAGAACCTCCATTAGCTATCCCCGCTTGTCCAGATGGTAAAAGAGATGTGAACAGCTCTGATGTGGGCATTACACTTGGTAATCTTATTCCGCAACAATATTATTACCAAACAAAAGCACATGCTACACATGCGGGTAGCCTTAACAGTGCTCAAGCCTCAGGTTATGAACAAGCTAAAACAGCAGTGCACAATCAACTATCAACTCCTGGGATGCACTCTTTTACTGAGTTTCTAGCAATCATGAACCCCAAGGGTGAAGATGAACTTTCTGCTCCTTATTTTCCAAGCTACATCTTAAATGCTCATCAAGGCCATTTTCCAGCTGTTTCCAAAATTCACTTTCCACATCTCAGTGTGTTGTAATAAGCAAGATGAATGGGCAAGTGAGTGTTATGATTGGTTTCACAAAAGCCCTAGAAGAATGGGGGGCAACTTAGGGTGAATAAGTCATGGTTGTCACGGCGTCGCCTAGGCGTCGCCTAGTCGGCGACTAGGCGTCCAGGCGCTGGAGGAAGCTCGCCCGCTTCACTCGCCTCGCCAGAATAAAATCGGTCGAGTCTGGCGTCGCCAAGTCGTCGCTATGTCGCTGTGTTGTCGACAGATTCCTCGCCTAATTCGTATGTCGCGGAAAATTGGGCCAGAACTCCCAAACCCAGTTAAAAAGAAAAATAGATTTAGGCCTTAATTATTTTTAGGAAGCTAATTTCTTTCGTTTTTAAGAAGCTAAAGCCCTTTAAGGCTTTAATTAAGGCTTCAGATTTTAATTAAAAGCTACGCCCATTACCCATACTTACCTTACGAGTTACGACCTTACGGAATACGGACGAAGAAGCATCGCAGGAAGCAGTCAAGATAGGAAGAAGACAAAGTCACAGAGTAGCACTGTAGCATACGACTTTCTTGCAGAGTATATTTAAGAGTATATAGTTCTCAGGTTCTGGATACTTCTATTTTAATCTAGATATTTTTATATGGCAGAGTATATTTAAGAGTATCTTATTTTCTTAAATATACTATCGCAGGTTCCCGACTTTTAAGGCTTCTGAATATATATAACTATACAACAGTGTTTTTAAAATCTAGATATTTTAAAATAAGAGTATATAACTATACAACAGTGTTTAATCTATTTTCTGTAGAAGCTTTACTTATCGCAGAGTATAACTATATGATAGAAGGTTTTTAATTATTAATTGTGGATTTCAATTCTAAGTTATACACATTTTAGTTAGTAATACATTATACATAATATATAATTAAAAAAATGATTTTATAAGTAAATATATAATTATATACGAAGTATATACGGAGTAATATATAATATAATATACACATATAGGCGACTTGTCGACTAATTGTCGCCTAGGCGACATGGCGGTCAGCTGGCGCCGCGACTTGACTTACCGCCGTGACAAGCATGGAATAAGTCAAACTATAAAAGCGGTTTGTGGATTCAAAGGCTGAACAGAACCCAGGTAATGAATGATCTGGATGTATCAAAAGGTGAGGATTGGGAGTTGAAAGTGGTTTCCAGGATTGGTGGCAGAATAATATCCATGGAGAATCTTCCTACTGGAACTCAGTAGCTTTACAGCCGAGTAGATATAAACGGCGATGCAACATATAGTGGATTTGGGTACAAACCTGCTGGATGCATGAAAGAGTATTATGTCATTGAAAAGAATCAAGAGCATGCAGGAGGAGTCAAATCTTTTGCATTACAAGGAAATAAGGAAGTTTTGGTTCAATGGAGACAACAATCAGATTTGGAAGATTTTTGGGAAAGTTTCAGCAAATGCCAGGAAGAATGGGTGACAAAGGTTCAAGTACCGAAGCTAAAGGCACTGAAATCGGTGAGGTACTCGGAAGGAAGGGGCACGAGGATGAAGCTGGATGGCATGGCTGCTCTTACTCCCCACCTTGAGGACAATGTGGTTGTCAAAGGGGGGAGTGATGATAGAGACCTGGACTCATGGGCTTAATATTTTTAATAAAATGTAATAGTGGGCTGGGCCAAGTAATTAGATAGATTGAGGGAAGCCTCATTTGGAAAAGAATAAATAGAAGGGATAGAAGAGAGGAGGGGAGGCTGGAATTAGTTTGGGACTTGTCTTGGGAGTGCGGGAGACTACTCGAAGTGTCTCCAGTGTATCTTTCTTCTTTTCAGTTTCATCAATTTCATCTTAATCTACTTCAATTTACCGTCAAATTTCCGTGTACCCATCAATAATGAACCATACAAATTCTGCAAGTTGAATATTGACCAATAGCAAGAGCAGTATGATCATTCTGGCGCATAAAGTATAAACTAGGTAAACTAGGCCCATCAATATCTTTCTGACCAATAGCATATTCATACCTCACTGGAACAGCCAGCAGAGATTTCACTCCTTTCTTTCCAAGTTCAACAAGAACTTCATCAGTGTAAGGTTTCAACCACTGTACGGGTCCAACTCGGCTCTGATATGCAGGGTAAAAAAGAACCAAATTCAGTTCCAGTAGGTAAAAAAGTTTTATTAAACCCAGGGAAGAAACAACTAACAGCCACTTACAGAAGGTAATTTAAAAATATTTTTCAATGGTATTATAAAGAAAGATGGAATGAAGAGAACCTGGTAAGCCAAAGTATGCTCATTGTTAACTCCTCTTGATTTCAGTTCTTGAATTATCAATGAAATGCATTCTTCCATCTGATCCCTGTATGGATCACCAGCATCCTCAACATAACTGACAGGTACTCCATGTGCACTGAAGAATATCATTGCCTAGAAGAATCAACATACCATGTATTACGACTAGACAAAAATATCCATAAGGAATAATAAACCCGCCGTACCAAGGCTATGTTTGGAATTCAGCATATGGAAATGAAAGGAAAAAAATATGAGGAGAATGCTATTTTTTTCTTGGAAAGTGGGAAGAATAATAGAGTTTTGATTATATTTTTCAGATATAACATATATTTAGATTTCATCTTCATCCCTATGAGTTTATGACTTCAAACAAGTATCTTGATTTAATTTACTTGAACCATGTTGTTCCCTCAAACTCTCTTTCCTTCTAGATTTCCTTTCTAAATTGATTTTTATTTTATTTTCCCTAGCATTTTTTCCAGATTCCAAACTGACCCCAAATAGGATGGAGGAAATCAGGGGGGGGGGGGGGGGGGGGAAGGCATTTTAGCACCTACAAATATGTTTGAGATAACAAAGGGTAAAAAACAATTTACCTCATCAGGCTGTGGAAACTTTTTAACCTCTTTCTCAATCAAGTCAGCCATGGACGTGATGTAACCCTGTCGTTGATACCATGACTGTATGATAGCCACAGGTAGTCTACTCAAATATGGATCTCTCCTGAAAGTGCAAAGGTTTATCTTATGTACAAAATTTAACAAAATATAGATTTATGCATAGTTTATAAATCAGACACCAGCTAAGATGGCTTTACCCAAACATATTCTGAAGAACACGGATGCTTGATCCAGTCGTCGAGATGGAATATTGAGGATATAGGGGTAACACAACTAGTCTCGTAATTCTATCTCGTTTGATCTGCCAGAAAGGCATAAAGTTGATTTAAAAAATAAAAGGAATGAAGACTTATTCCATAGCTTTCAGTACATGTGCCATTCTATAACATAACAACAGAAGTGAAAAATTCACAGTTACAAATAATCTAGATAAACGCCTAAATGTACTTTCTTTCTTTTATGATCATCCACAGAAAGTAACATTCTGTGAGAAAAATAAATGCAATGAAAATCAGACATCCTACTAGGTTATAAACAAATAACACATGCATTATTTTCAAATGTAAAATCTTAAATCAGACACCTGAAGGTCCTGAAGTACCCTGGGGTTATAAAACCAGCAAACAACTCATATTTAGCTGACCAACATGTAGTCGAAGAAAAAGGGCACAAGATCTTAAGCATTGCCCATAGTTTCAACTCAAGATATAATCATGCATACATCCACTATACTTCTGAGAAGGAAAGCAGCAGCAAAAGAATTTTTTTAATGTGTTGGGAAGATAACATAATAGGTAAAAAAAAAAATACAACACCTTGAAGTCAATTGTGACTTAAAGTTCTTCATTAAAACACGCAGTAAGTGATATGAAGTATAGCTCTTTATATAGTACTGTACTATTAATTTACAATGCACTATATTATAGTAACTCACTTCCAGGGATTGACATTATTTCTTTAGTTTAGAATTTAGATACATCATGTCATCAAGTACACAAGTGTGATATTCACAGAACGTTAGCTGCTAAAGTATAGATTATTAATTAGTTATCTGAAGCATTATTTAAACCTGCCTGTTGAACAGCTTCCTCAGTAAATGGGTGCCAGTATCTCATAGCAACGTAGACATTAGCAGTGACTTCCTTCTCTTTTAGTGCCATTTTTAAAGCATTTGCCTGGAAGGATAAAGTTGTTGAAATTGAAATGCTACAAGCACAGTTTGTATCACAGATATAGACAGTTTTCCGCATAGATTTTTAAAGCATTTGCCTGAAAGTACTAACTACGAGTAGCAGAATAAGTATACCTGATCATCCGTGATTCTTCGCAGAGGTGAACCGCCTCCAATTGCAGCATAGCCTTCCTTACTTTTGGGAGCTCGTAGAACAGATATTAATTGTGCTAATGGGCGCTGTAGGAATTGAAATAACCTGGGGAGGCGTATAATATCCTAGCACAGACAAGCAGTTTTATCACGCATCAGCATAACAAAACTCCATGCACCTTCCACATTTCAAAGTCAAAATAAGGGTCCATTTGAAACTATGAAAATGTTAGGGACATAAAATAGGGAGGGGGCTATTGAATAAATTAGGAGGGAGAGAAAATGTGAGGGAAAAGAAATAGTTGTTCATACTCAATATTTGTTTTTATTTTATTAAGCTCCTTTTATTTATATAGACTTGGAAGTCTGAAACATATGTAAAAAAAAAATACTCAGAGTAATCACATTTCATTACCATATTAAAACCAATAAAAAACCTTCCCGTGGCATTTTCTGGGATACAAACATACCCTAAATGACATGGACAAAAAAGAGACCAGTAGCATACAGGATCAGCAAACAGATTGAAAAGGAATGGTTGAACATCGTGAAGTGTATCTGGCCCTCCAAGGTTCAAAAGAAGCACCCCTGTCTTCTCTTCATGTGTATGTGATGGAAATTCATTAACACTTTCAGGATATGTACAGATCCCAACAGAGCAAAATGTCTTGCCAAATTGAGCTCTCTTTTGCAATGGGAAATGTAGAGACGATCCTCCAAGTGTGTGACTTTTGTTAGCAGCCGGCTTGAAACAAATGCTTGGAGGAACCTCAAGAGAGCTACAAGGCTTTTGGTGTTGTCTACGTGGGATATTGAAAGTATGAGTCAATCTAATCTGAGGAGAAACGCTGGAAAGGAAAAGGACAAGGAGTTGTAAGAATTAGCTCAATAGAAGCAACTGAATGACCAATGACATGGAATAGTATAGTTGCATCACATAAGTTGGTGGAAGGAATTGTGCTCCCCTCCCCTTTTATGGCTATACAAAAAGTTCAAATAAGCATCCTCTAAAATCATTAATAGACAGCAACTACCTAATGCATATATGTTCCTTGTGAATTATGTTTTTTGTAATGGTAAGAGAAAACCTTCAATACAACAATTATAATCAGTTTCAGAACAATAAGGGAGATATTATTTAATTGATCACAAAAAAAAACTGCACACGGAATAAATGAATGAAGATCGCGCCAATATTGCAGCTTACGAGGGATAAGAAACAGTGGTTTTGAAATTGCGGAGGTTCATCTTGAAAACGACGGAAGAGCTGCTTGCGACTGAGTCCATGTTCGGATGTATACGGAGGAAATGGCATATAATTATTACTCCGTAATAATTTAATAGGGTTTGGGGTTGCTCTGCATACCGATTTTTGGACAAGTATACGGTTTTCTCTTTTTTTGCTGATCTTGTATGCTACTAGTCTCTGTTTGAAGTTTCCTCTTTCTTTTGCCTTCCGAAGTGACGCGGCTCGTTAGTTCTACTTTTCCTTGCTAAAAATCTAAAATCTAAAATCAAACATATACGGAGTAGTGTTTGCACCGAAGACATAATCTCTATGGGGTACGTGTCACATTCTCCACATTCTCTATGGGGACACCCTGCTGGAGGCAGTAGTGTTTGCACCGAAGATTTGGAGAATGTGACACGTCTCCCCATAGAGATTATGTCTTCGGGGCAAACACTACTCCGTATATGTTTGATTTTAGATTTTTAGCAAGGAAAAGTAGAACTAACGAGCTGCGTCACTTCGGAAGGCAAAAGAAAAGGAAACTCCAAACAGAGACTAGTAGCATACAGGATCAACAAAAAAAAAGAGAAAACCGTATACTTGTCCAAAAATCGGTGTGCAGAGCAACCCCAAACCCTATTAAATTATTACGGAGTAATAATTATACGCCATTTCCTCCGTATACATCCGAACATGGACTCAGTCGCAAGCCGTTTCCAAGATGAACCTCCGCAATTTCAAAATCACTATTTCTTATCCCTCGTAAGCTGCAGTATTGGCACGATCTTATTCATTTATTCCGTGTGCAGTTTTTTTTTTGATCAATTCAATAATATCTCCCTTATTGCTCTGAAACTGGTTATAATTGTTGTATTGAAGGTTTTTTCTTACCATTACAAAAACATAATTCACAAGGAACATATATGCATTAGGTAGTTGATGTTGATTAATGATTATAAAAGATGCTTATTTGAACTTGTTCATTATAGGTGTGGTTCTTTCATTTTTGTATTATAGCCATAAAAGGGGAGGGGAGCACAATCCCTTCCGGGGGTACTAAGATGTACCGAGACTTGAAAACTATCATCTTTTCTAGCGGAAGCTCTCTCAAAATCAACATCATCATCAAAGCGTCACCTGTACAAAATCAAGTAGAGAAAGAAAAACAAAAGAAAACAAAAATTAGCAACAATGCTAAGTAAGTTCCACATAACCCCATAAAATAATATAATTTAATATTTTTGAAAAACATTTAGGGGGAAAAATCTTTTTAAAACAATTTATATCAATCGTAAGTAAACGATATTTATAAAAAAAACAATAGTACTTCAAATATAAGTAAATATTTCCATACCACAATAATTACAAAATTACCAAATATACATAAAACTACCAAAAATCATTACAATAATTCCAAAGCATAAATCAAACTCCAAATATTTATCTCAAAATATTTATAGATACTCATAAAGGGTATTCAACATAATCAAACCGAATCAAATCCAAAAGTACTTATACTCTAAAAATTTCAAAATTAATTTAATAATCCAATGCAACTCAAATTCAATCCAAAGATAATCCAATCCAATCCAATCTCAATCAATCCAAGAATTCAAATTCAACGCAAGTCCAATCCAACCAAAGAAATATTCACCTCTAAGTCCAATAAGTCAAGTTCACCTCAAATCCTCAAAACCAATTCAATCAAAATTCAGTGGAAGCCGAACTCCTACCTTAAGTGTGCACACCTCTAAAAGGGATTCCAAGCCCTCCGGGAAGTAAGAAGCCCTAGTAGTCGGGATTTTTCTACCAACTACACTACAATTAAGCTGGGATGCTCCGCTTTTGGGAAGTACCCCTGGTGGGTTTAGTCTTATAGCCGTTACCACTCACCAATACCACATTTATCCGGATGTGGCAAACCGACACCACGGATCTCTCCGGGTGCTCACCAAAAATCACAATTCATTCTAAAAGTTCCAAACCAATATCACAACCTCAACCAAAACGGATATGAAATCCAAAGTCCACAAAATAATCTACAATGTAAAATATTAACTCCAACAAATTACACTCAAATGTACGATACATTAAAATTTCGTAAAAGAGCCGAAATATAGAATACTTCACAAATAGCTCACATCCCAACAATAATTCACACGATAACTCAAATACTCAAAATATATCCAATACCGAATACTCAAATCTCAAATATAATTTCTCAATAACAATTCATAACAATTTCCAAATACTCAAATAAAATCTCAATCGCAACTAATTTAATACGTAAAATGTAATTGCTAGAAATCTCATCAAATACTCAAATAATTCAAATAAATAATCATAAATAGATTTGCGAGGAAAAGTTATAATTTTGGTTGACGTGAAACTTACCTTAATTCGCGATAACTCCTAACCGAAATTTATACATTTCTCCAAATTCACCTTCTAAAGATATTAATAATAAATTTTAATTAATAACTATTGCCCAAATATAGTTTAATTATCGCATTAATGTTATTATTATTACTATCTTAAATTGGCAGTTCGGCCAGTCCAATGATATACATAATAATATTATTTTGTCCAGGTTATGAATAGATCCAGCCCAAAATAAAAGTGAATGGTACGTAGCTTCAAAAATTCTTCTTCTTCAGAAAAGAAGAATATACATACGTACTTTTCTCAGTCGTCTTCGCCTTTAGCAAATAGACGCAGTTCCAGGCGCAGCAGCGGCGACTTCGACTCCTTCCAGCAGAGGGTGACGGCAGCGATCAGTAGCCCCTCGACTCCGGAGAAGGTGGCAGTGGTCCAGATGATTGATGGAGGATCTAGACAGCCCGACGCAAGCTCCTTTTCCGGTGATGCAGCGGCGTTCGTTTTTCTCTGCCGTAGAAACAGACTGGCACACCGGCAGTGTTGCACCGGCGATTCTTCTTCTGGCGACGCTGGCAGCGAACGATTGGAAACGACGTGCGCAGTCTGGCGTTTTTCTTCCTCCTAGCGATGACCGGCTTACGATTCTGTTCGTCTTCCGTTTGTATCCACGGATTCCACGCAGCGCGAAGGTCGTAGGGTAGACGTTTCTCTTAAGCGGCGGAATGAACGATGTATATCTAAAATCTTAAAAGTGTTGTGTAACACTAGAGCAATTTGGTACATTTAATCCTTCTAATCCTTCTATATAATAGAAAATTCATTTGAGATCTGCATATTTGAGATCTGCATAGTACCAAATTTGGTATATGTAGTACTTAATTTTTGTCAATTTTAACTTTTTCTACTAGGATTTCTTTAATTTGATATGTTATACTATATAAATATTCTTGGAGTATCTTTAATATATGTAATTTGGATGATTTCTTTACTATATGTCATTTGGATTATTTATACTTCCTTCGTATTTTTTTGTTTGCTACAATAGGTGTTGGCACATTTTTTAAGAATAAAATAGTAAAGGTAATGAATAATGTGGAAAAAGTAGGAGAGATGGTAAAAAAAATATGAAAAAGAAGATAAAAAACATAAAAAGTAAGGATGGTTGAGTATTTTTAAAGGAAAAACTTACCAAAAAAGGAAAGTGTGACAAAATTTTGAATCCATCTAAAAAGGAAAGTGTAGCAAACATAAAATACAGAGGGGGTAATAATTAAGATTCAACTCCTCCTAAAATTTGTATTTTTAGCTGAAATTTGGACTGGACTTGAACAAATTCCGGACCAGTTAACTTGAAAAAATCATTTGACGACCTTCCCGATTGAATTTTTAGCTGAAATTTGGTATGGATGAACTAGACTTGATGAGCAACTTACACAAAAAATTTGAGCAAAAAATATCACCGGGAAGACCCCCAAATGGAGGAGGCCGGACGGGGGGAATGGTCCGGCCTGGCCGGACCTGAATAGTTGTGTGTGTGTGTGTGTGTGTGCGCGCGCGCGCGTGTGTGTGTGCGTGTGTGTGTGTCTGCTTGGCCGATGTTTATATACCTAGGGTTTGATGCATTAAAATCGGTTTTGCAGTTATGTATATTCATCACAAATAGTAGGGTACGTGTGAAATATATGGGCATGTCGCAAGAACTCCGTCTGTTACCCAAAATCTTTATTACTCCGTATAATACTAGTATTGTTGTGAAATGAAGAAGATGAAGACCAAGTTTCAGAGATAGATATTATTAATAAGCTCTAAATTTCTTCTTCTTAATATAACTGAGATTTTCTGAATTTCTAAGTTCTGAATTAATTTACCAGAGTTTGAGCAAGCCCTATTTATACTAGCCAAGCATGAGATGAATCATCTAGGAATGATTCTACGTGATGGTGGCAGTATTGAATCTAGCCATGTGTGTGATTACAAGGACTTGTGTTTGATGAGTAAGGATGAGAACTAGCTAGGTGTCCTGATTACAAGGATGGACAATTCACACATGTCATTCTAGCCATTTTAGAACACCCCATTGAATGTTCATCCTTGAATAGGTATTTGTTATGTTAAAAATTTATTGTGAAAATTAGTGTGAATTTAAAGGGGTAAAAATTACGACTTATAATGTCGTTGTATTTGGATGTACTACCTCTTTAAAAACCTTATCAGGAAAAACCCAGTGGGATAAAAACCTGATGAAAGGAAAAAGAGTGCAGTGCATTCAAATACCCCCCTGAAATTAACATAAATTATTAAGGCGGCGCATGCCGATTTTCTGTACAAGTTCCATGAACTTCTTCGGGGGTAATGATTTGGTGAAGAGATCAGCTGGATTTTCACTGGATCTGATTTGTTGAATGTTGATTGTCCCTTCTTTCTCGAGGTCATGAGTAAAGAAAAACTTTGGAGATATGTGCTTCGTTCTATCTCCTTTGATGAAGCCTTCTTTAATTTGAGCTATGCATGCGGTATATTTGTCTTTGTAGATCACAGTCGGGTGACAACTAATAGCTTTCATACCACATTCATCTTGGATGTGTTGAATCATAGATCGCAGGCACACACATTCTCTCCCGGTTTCATACAGTGCAATTAATTCAGAATGATTTGATGATGTAGCTGTCAATGTCTGCTTCATAGATCTCCATGAGATTGCGGTGTTATCATAAGTAAATACGTACCCGGTTTGTGATTTCGCCTTTTGAGGATCTGATAAATATCCGGCGTCTGCATACCCGATTAAAGAAGCTGTTGCATCTTTGTGGTGGAATAGGCTGAGATCAACTGTACCACGGAGATAACGGAATATGTGTTTGATCCCGTTCCAATGACGTCTTGTTGGGCATGAACTGTTCCTAGCTAATAAATTTACAGAAAATGCAATATCTGGTCTAGTATTATTAGCTAAATACATTAAAGCTCCAATAGCACTCAAATATGGTACTTCGGGACCAAGTATTTCTTCGTCGTCTTCTCGGGGACGGAATGGATCATCGTGTATATTGAGAGATCGAATGACCATTGGTGAAGTCAAAGGATGAGCTTTGTCCATATAGAATCTCTTCAACACTTTCTCGGTGTAATTGGATTGGTGGATGAAAATTCCATTCTTCAAATGCTCAATTTGAAGCCCGAGACAAAATTTGGTTCTCCCGAGATCTTTCATTTCAAATTCTTTCATAAGATATTTTGCAGTATTTTCAATTCCATCGGGAGTTCCAATAATGTTTAAGTCATCAACATATACTGCAATTATGGCGAATCCCGAATTTGATCGCCGAATGAAAACACATGGACTAATCGGATCATTCTTATATCCTTCTTTGAGAAGGTATTCACTGAGACGATTATACCACATTCGTCCAGATTGTTTTAGTCCATACAATGACTTTTGTAATTTAATGAAAAACATGTCTCGAGGTTTTGAGCTATAAGCCTCAGGCATTTTAAGGCTATGTTTGGCTAGCCATTTCAGCTCAAAATGGGCTGAAATATTCTAAATTCAGCTAATTACTTTCAAAGTAAACATGTTTGGCAACGGGGCTTAAAAGGGCTGGATGTAAAATAATGGAGCTGAACCATAACGCTATCCATGCTAGCGTTTCCGTTCAGCCTGTTATATGATTTACTTTCTTTCCCAAATTATCCATGTTCCTGTCTTTAATTTCTTTTCTCCTCAGCCGATCGTCTGGTCTTTCTCTCGCAAATCACCTGCCTTTCTCAGTGTATGTACTCTAGCGAAAGAGGGAGAGGACAACGGATGATGGTGTGAGCACTGAAGATCGCCGGATGAAGAAATATAGCACTGATGTTGAATTTGTACGTAGTTAGTTAAGAACATTTTTTTGAAGCATGATTCATTGTTTCGTTTTATCATTTTTACATACTTTAATGTTTTAGAAAAAAACATAACGCTTAATATTTACTTCTAAAAACTACTACGTATAAAAATATTTAATATTATAAATCATTATAATACATACGAAGTATTTTATTAAGAATATATGCCCTTTTATGTAATTTCACATGATCCGGATACCTCTTCAGCTATTCTTGCCAAACGAGTTTACTTTATTCAGTTAGTAAATCAGATTCAGCACTTCAAAATTCAGCTCCAGACAATAATCTCTGATTCAGACAATAACCTCTATTTCAGACATTAGTCTACAGTTTCAGCTCGTTTTGCCAAACATAACCTAAATCCACCGGGAACTATCACATAAATGTCTGTATCAAGTGAACCATATAGATAGGCGGTCACTACTGTAACACCCCGGCCCCACCGGACCCGAGGTAGTTACTCCGGACCAATAGTACTGTCCCCACAAACCACCACGAGCCTTTACCGCGCACTTTGTCCTCACTCATGCGCGCCCTGAGAAACTTCCCAGGGGGTCACCCATCCCAAGACTACTCCCGTGCAAGCACGCTTAACTTTGGAGTTCTTGGGTGATGAGCTCCTTTAAAAGGAGATGCACCTCTGTTGGTATGAGTAGTACTATTAATCTGTTTATATTAAATCTCAAGTGTTACAACTACATCCATTAGGTGCATTTGCAGCCTTTCAAAAACAGACATGCCAATGAGAAACCTTAATGTAGTTGCATCAACTACTGGAGAATAGGTTTCTTCATAATCGATTCCCGGCATTTGAGAAAAACTTTGGGCAACAAGTCGGGCTTTATATCTAACAATTTCATTTTTCTCATTGCGTTTACGCAAAAATACCCATTTAAAACCCACAGGTTTTACGCCTTAGGGCGTAGGGACTATCGGTCCAAAAACATCACGTTTTTCACGTGATTTTAATTCAGCCTGAATAGCTTCATTCCATTTTGGCCAATCTAGTCGTTTCCGACATTCTTCAATTGATGTTGCTCATTGTCATTGTTTTCATTCATAACATTTGTGGCAACGACATAGACAAATATCTCATTAATATCAATATCTTTTCGATTCCATTGCATTCCAGTAGAAACGTAGTTTATTGAAATTTCATAATTATCAACGTTTCTATCATTATCTGGAACATCTTCCTCATTTAAGGAAGTTGGATCATCATTTGAGATGTTTGTTTTGTCAATATCATTTTCTATGCTAGTATTTTCAAATTGCTCATGTTCTTGTTTAGAAGGATGAACATCTTTGACATCACAGATCGATTCTTGCCTTTTAGTTTTTCTTGGTTTTATGTCTTTTGATCCAAGTGGCCTACCACACTTTTTGCGTATAGAAGAATCATTTGCAAGAGATTTTTCAAAATTCTCTGCTGGAATTTCGATTCTGCCAGGGGCATTCATAGCAGGAATATGTGACTTTGTCACTTTCTTTGTATCTATGAATGCATCAGACAACTGATTTGCAACATTTTGTAAATGGATTATCTTTTGCACCTCTCACTCACATATATTTGTTCTAGAATCAAGGTGTGATAATTCTGTTGCATTCCATGTTATTTCTTTCGTACTTGGGTCCGATTTATTAGTTTCTCCCCCTAAGGTTGGGAATACTGTCTCATTGAAATGACAGTCAGTGAACCGTGCGGTGAATAAGTCACCAGTCATCGGTTCAAGATATTTGATTATCGAGGGAGATTCAAATCCAACATAAATTCCCAACCTTCTTTGAGGACCCATTTTTGTACGATGAGGTGGAGCAATCGGAACATAAACAGCACAAACAAATATTTTTATGTGTGCTAAGTTTGGCTCTTGTCCAGTAACTAATTGCATTGGGGAATATTCATGATATGCAGTCGGTCTAAGCCGAATTAAATTTGCTGCATGCAAAATAGCATGCCCCCAAGCTGATGAAGGTAAATTACACTTCATTAATAATGGTCTAGCGATTAATTGTAATCGTTTAATCAAAGATTCAGCAAGACCATTTTGTGTATGGACATGAGCAACAGGGTGCTCCACATCAATCCCAATCGACATACAATAGTCATTAAATGATTGGGAAGTAAATTCTCCTGCATTATCAAGTCGGATTCTCTTTATAGAATGATCCGGAAAATGAGCTCTTAATCGTATAATTTGAGCGAGGAGTTTAGCAAATGCTAAATTTCTAGTCGATAAAAGACTAACATGTGACCAACGTGTTGAAGCATCAATCAACACCATAAAATATCGAAATGGTCCACATGGTGGGGCTATCGGCCCACAAATATCTCCTTGAATCCTTTCTAAAAATGCAGGTGATTCAGTTGCAATTTTGTTCATGGGAGGCCTGATGATCATTTTGCCAAAAGAACAGGCCTTACAAGGAAAATCACTTGATAATGGAACCCTAATATTCTTTAATGGGTGTCCAAGTGAAGTCTTAATGATTTTATGCATCATTACTTGGCCTGGGTGACCTAAACGGTCATGCCACAACATGAATGTTTTCTGATCATCTAACTTTGCGTTAGAAACCAAATTTATTTCAAATGGACTAATATGAGTGAAATATAGTCCTGAGGAATATGCTGGCATTTTTTCACAAATACATTTAGTGCCAGATTTAGTTGTCGTTAGACAAATATATTCCTTTTGGTTTTCATTCATGATTTCTATGTGATAACCATTTTGACGCATCTCTTTAAAGCCTAATAAATTTCTCCGCGATTTGGTGGAGTATAGAGCGTCATTTATAATTATTTTTGTCCCGTTAGGGAGCATCACATATGCTTTCCCAGAGCCTTCAATGAGCTTCGCAACACCTGATATTGTATTGACTTTAGCTTCAACTAAAGTCATTTGAGAAAAATATATTTTATTTCTCAAAATGGTGTGCGTTGTGGCGCTGTCTATCAGGCATAGCTCTTTATCATTTGAGTGATCCATATCTTCAATATATGTAAACAAACATAAGTTTGATATGAAAATATCACGAATTATTCATCATATATAACATCAAAGTACATACGTAGTATATTACACACTTGTTTATAAAAAAACATAAAGAGAAATAAAGAAAAGTACATAAAAATTTTACAACATAAGGAGTAATATTTAATTTTGTAACATTTTGGTCTATGGTAAAAGCGTCATCCATAATGGCATCATCCATTAAAATAATGCCTCCAAATGTCAATGTATGTTGTATTTGATTCAGTGGCTAAATTATGGTCAGATGGACCATAAACAGAAGGACTATACCCGGTGGATCACAAATTGTGGTGCTTCATCAAAAGATCATTATTTTGCTCAGCTACCAGCAATATTGATATTAGGTCAGAGTATTTTTTAAAACCCTTTTCTCTATATTGCAGCTGGAGCAACATATTAGAAATATGCATAGTGGAAAAGGTTTTCTCTAACATATCAGTGTCAGTGACTTTTTGTCCACA
Source organism: Cuscuta epithymum (assembly GCA_945859915.1). NCBI lineage: Eukaryota > Viridiplantae > Streptophyta > Magnoliopsida > Solanales > Convolvulaceae > Cuscuta > Cuscuta epithymum. The sequence continues at coordinate 2,605,295 of CAMAPF010000915.1, forward strand.
TAAATTTAGTTTGGATGTTATATGGGACATAGCAGAGTTATAGTCACTGATTGATTTAAAATCCTGGAATCTTAGATTGATCCAGTCATACTGAGCTTTAGGCAAAAGGACCTTGTGTTGGTAGGCGTCCACATTCCATTCCAAGTATTTTTGCCCGGACATATCAAGGACGTTGAATTCTCTTTTGCTAATATTTGCCATTATATACTACAAAAATTATTGATTTAAATTATTATCGATAAAAAAAAAAGATTTAAATGTAAATTATACTCCGTATATGATAACTAGTTTATAAATACTTTGATTTCGGCGTTTATAATTCATGAGATCACCTCAAATTCGAATACATAGTTAATACTCCGTATGAGACTAAATAATAGTACTACGTATGTTATTTAGTCAAGTTTAACTCCAATCAGAATATATACGGAATAGTTTCTAGACATGTTGTTAAAAATGATTGTGATGTACAAAGACAAAAAACCTTTTATTGATCTGAGAATAACAACAAAGTTCACCGATCAAGGTTTATATAGTCATGTGGTGATTTTTCTGAAAGCATTTATTTCGCTTTACTTTATTTATTATCTATCTTAATATAAAAGGAAAAGAAGTTTGGTGAATAGTATTCCCTCCCAAAAGTGTCAACATCATGCATTTGTTCATTTTTCTATCAAAAAAATTGCAAATTCAATTTTTGTGCTCATTTTATAAATGTCAACATCAATTCTTTATTTGTTTACCAATCAAAACAAATACAAAATAATAATAATCTGAAGATTTAGGATCGGCCAATACATAAAGTTTTGTGAGTAAGCAATCCTATTGGTCCAAAAGGAGGTGTGAATAGTTAAATTATGTTTCATGTATTCCTATTGGTCCAAAATAAAGGTGTGCACTATTGACATAAAGTGCTTGAGTTGGTGTTGAGTCACTGCTTTGTTTTGATTGGTTGAATTGGGTGGTGAGCATAGTGATTGAGATTGAGTGTATCTCTTGAGATTGAGTGTATCTCTTTCCTAGCAAGAAGAATGGCAAACGCTCCACTATAAAAGCAAGACTCCGGCATTAGACTTTTCACATCCATTCGGGCATCAAACTGTGATAACAAAAAAGCAATATATTTATGTCAGGGAACAACACACAGAATGCATGGAAGACGAAAACCAAAGCTGTTGAGGTGGAGATGTGGACTCAGACGTTCATATTTGTTGTATCTTTAGACATTCTTATTCATAATGAAGAGTTTTTTTATTTTTTGTGTGTATATTGTATGCTTATTTACTCTAACATTCATTAACTTATTTATTAATGATGACTTTTTCCTCATGTTTTAACAACTATTTTTGTTTACACAGCCAACCACTGTTGCAGAAGGAGTTGATTCAATATCATTTCCTAATAATAATTGGTGCACTTAAATTAATGAAAGATTACATAGTCCAAAAAACAATTTAGTTGCAAAAAATTAGAGTAAATACCTTTTGCTGGCAAAGTGCAAATGTTCATTTGGTTCTTCCGATGAGCAATGCTTCTTGGTAGTCCATTGCTCCCATGGTGGTTTATAATAAAGAAAATATTACATTGTTAGAGGTTTGAATGCATGAAGAAAGTAAGAACAAAAAAAAATAAAGAATTGTAAACATGTTACCGCGTACCTATCTCGATTGTTGACTCTTCATATTCTATGGCTTCAAAATTTATAAACATATATGCTGAATGTAATATCTTTGTAAGTGGTGGAATAGATTAAAGGTAATAGTTTGGTCTAGAGGTGGGGAAATAATGTTAAAGCATGTCGATGTTTAGAGATTAAAGTCATTAAAGTGTAATTGTATAGATGAGTTGGTCAGAATAACTCATGGTGGGTATCTTTATCTTTATTCTTTAATGTGGTGCACAACTCCAGTATGTGACGCGTGGAGTATTAATGATGCCACGTGACTATTTGTACAAGCAGATGTGGTGTTTTAATATTCATAAAATAACCTGGAATTCTAATTTCTTATTTTATTTATCGTTCTAATTTCTTATTTTTAAAAATTAGGTTTTTCATGTGTATTTTATATCACAAAACTTTTTAAAACATAAAAAAAAAAATATGACTTTTTTATGTGAATATTTTGAAAAAATGTGATTTTTTGTCCAGAAAATTTTAAAACTTCCAGAGAAATTGTGAAAAATTTGAAAACAATCAAAAACAATAAGAGAATGATCGGTTCTGGGTTTTGGATTTATGTTCACTTTGAAGGAAGAAATAAAATCAATTTCACCACATGCATATAACAGGGAATATGTATGAGCATCAATGGAAAATAAGAAAAATCTAACATGACGATGATTACCTAGAGATCTGTCAGATCTAACAATGTGAATCGTGGGTTGAATATAGAGTTCCTATTAGAGTTCTTTTTTCAAAAAACTACTTCATCAAAGACATGGTAGCATGTAGGAGAGGATTTTGTTCTTACTGTTTGTCAAAATTATTTCATAAAAGCCTTTAGCACAGATTGTCAAACTACATATACGCATTTAACACACAAAACTTAAAATTCGAGAAAATTGCACGTATAACAGAACCTTCAATTTTCGGGTGTTGCTTCCGTGCGTATTTTTCACATAAAATTGGGAAAAAAAATCGAGCAAAAGAAGTCCTCGCATAGATATAGTCATTTTACAATCAGATCTGTTATAAAAATGTTTTGTGAATGATTGTGCCTTATTTAAACTTTTGGATAATATTTTATGAAACAATATGCTTTTATGTACATGAGATCCATGTGTAATCAATTACAATTTTTATAAAAAAACTTTCAAGTATTATGGCAGGATTAATTTCCGATTCGTAAATATATATATACCAACAAAGAATAAAAAAATGTAATGAACCGTATACACAGATCTGCTAGATCTATGGGTTGTGAACGTGGTGATTTGTAAAAAATTATGATTACGTTGTCGTAAAACCCTTTAATTGGTGAGATGGTTGGGTGTAGTTGGGGGATTGTTTTATTACCGTTTTAAGAGCAGCAGACGCGGCGGAAATCAGCAGAGGAGGCGGACTGCGGACATGGTGGATTCATGAATGGCGGCTGAATATGTTGGTGAAGAATCAATAGGAAAATGCCTGAATATTCCGCAAAGGAGGCTGAATATGCTTGGCTGCCTTTTCATGACCGGCATATGAAGATGTGTTTGGGGTGAGCCAGTTGATCAATTGGCTTGCTGGGAAGAAATCAGGGGTTTCCTTCTGGAAAAGGACTTCTATGTTTTAATGATACATGATGTATTTTATGGGCTTGACATACTCACAAATAATAGGCTATTTTATTCCCGGCCCATTTAAATTGAAGGTGCTTGGGTTTTTTGTTAAGAAATACTCCGTACCCAACACTCACATATGGGTTAGCTATATTGGTTTAAATAAAAACTATTCCATAATACTCCCTCCGCTCTTTATTATCTGTCCTCTTAGGCTTTGGCACGGGTTTTAAGAGGAAAATAGTAGGGGTAGTGTAAAAGGTGTAATAAGTAGTGGGTAAATGAAAAAGTAGGAAAGAGAAAGGGGTAATGGTAATAAAAGTGGGGGTATAAAGGTATATTTAAAGTAAAAACTTTCCTTAAATGGAAAGGAGGACAAATAAAAAAAACGTCCCAAAAAGGAAAGAAGGACTTTTATTAAAGAACGGAGGGAGTAATTTATAGTTAGAAATAACTACTTTTTAACAAATAAAATAAAGATTATTTACAAAAATGTGACTAATGACTAGAGTAGTAACAACATTATAGTAATTTATGTTCAATTTTTAAAATTAAGTTACAATGATACTACATTTTAGTAATTCTTAGTGGTCTATATAAATAAATTTTATTTTAGAAATATATCAGCAAAAAAACTTATAATTATAGTTAAGGTAATTGACTTTAAGTTATACCAAAGTTCACCTATATACCAATAGTAATGCGTATTAGTAAAGTACTATGTTTTAATAAATCTTTTCAGTAGTTTTCACTATGGGTCAATTTATGTAATTTTCGTCGTGATTTTCACTATGGATCATTTAAAAACAGTCTCTCAATGCTATGGTACAGTGGTAAGCCGTAGGTGGAAGCCTTTGTGGCACTGGGGTGATGATGATTACATTTTTTTTAAATCTATTTTAAAAGTTTTATTATTTACAAAACACAACTAATTGTAATTTAAACATTTCTGTATCAGGGGAACAGATTAACAAGCAAGATGGTGGTGGCAAGATGTTTTCATGGCAAGTCATCCGCGCATATATTGTGTCAATGTGTCATTATAAATGATATTAATGATACTACATTTGTAATGTAAAGATAATTTCTATTTCATTCTCCTTTCATTAGGGAAAGTGTAATTTCCCTAAAGAAGAATGAAGTTAAATAATTTTGGGGTTGAATTTTGTTTTGGTGAATTTAGATAAGTAAAAAAATGAAAGATGTAAACAAGTATTTTGTCCGTAGTAACTATGCTTAACATGTCACATTTTCATAAACAACCTTTATTATAATCATATTTATGTAATCATTTTAAAAAGTTATATACATATATACCTAAAACAATTATATGCATAAATACTTATTTGAAGATTTTCTCATAAATTTATATTTTATTATTTGTCACATATATATAGATTTAATTATTGAATGTGTTTCGAAAACTATTGTGCTTAAAATGATAGGATTACTTTTCATATACGGACTCAACTAATATTTTCTCACAAATTCATATTTGAGTATTATTTAATAATGCCGTAACACACTTTCACACATTTGCACACCCCCTGATTTGCCAATTTACCCGGGCAATTCGTGTAAAAAATGTAATTCATATAGATAAAAACATAACACATTTTCACATATCTGCACCCCCTGATTTGCCAGGTTACATCAACAATTCGTATAGATAAAGACATAATACATTTTCACATATATGCACACCCCCTGATTTACCAGGTTACATCAGCAATTCGTCTAAATAATACAATTCGTATAGATAAAGACATACGGAGTAATACATTTTCACATAACTGCACACCCCCTGATTTGCCAGGTTACATCAGCAATTCGTCTAAATAACACAATTCTTATAGATAAAGATATAACACATTTTCACATATCTGCACACCCCCCTGATTTGCCAGGTTACATCAACAATTCGTCTAAATAATGCAATTCGTATAGATAACGACGTAATACATTTTCACATATCTACACGCCCCCTGATTTGCCAAGTTACATCAGCAATTCGTCTAAATAACACAATTTGTATAGATAAAGACATAACACATTTTCACATATTTGTTGGAAAAATTTGGAAAATTTGCATTAAATGGCTATTTTGGGGCAATTTTTTGAGTGGGGTCCACTTCCGATTTGGGTCGGGTCAAAGTGGTTTCGGATTGTACTTGTTAAGGGCTACAATTCGATATATGGTACGCTCAAAACGGATAACGGGTGAATGAGAAATCGCTTTTCGAAGTTTACCCGTTAGAATGGAAAAACTGGGAAAAAGGATGGGTTTCTAGTGTTAATTTCCCACACCGGAAAACCCAAGGGATTTGCAACCCTTTATAAAGGGACTCCCCCCTTAAGGAGTTAAGATTCCTTAGGGTAGAGGCTCTCTCCACGCGCGCAGGGGGGGGGGGGTGCAAATCAAATCCCGAAATCGGAGAAGAAAAACCGCGACTTGCGTGCGCGGGCGACCTGCGGACACGAATGTCGTCCAAAAATCTATCTCTCAAGAGATACGATTAATTTTTGTTTTCTTCCCGAAACGTTTAATTTTTTCCCAGCGGCAGAAGTGCTCGGATCAGAACCCCTCTCGTTGGTATTCTGATGGCAGAACCCCTCATGGGGTATTCTGATGGCCTTCGGGCAGAGATGCTCCGGTTCTGATGACCGCGCATCAGAACTGCTCCAGTTCTGATGGCCTTCGGGCAGAGCTACGTAGGGGTCTTCTGATGGCTTCTGAACCGTTACAGCAATAAATGCCCAACGTTTATATCTTTTAATGCAGCGTTAAATGGACAGTTCATGGACAATTCAATGCCCAACGGACTGGTCATTGATGTCCAACGTTCAGGTCCATTAATTCACTATTTTCATACAACAAATCCTCCTATATAATGGCTGGCAGGTGGTTTGCAACACACGTTCTTACACGCATTCTTGCACTCCATACACGTTTTAGCTCTAAAAACACACTGCTAGCACTCTGAAAATTCCTTCTGTGTTCAGTCTTTGTTCTCGTTCGTTGCAACTCTTGTTTGTGTGCTCAAACATTAGTTCGTTGTCATCGTATCCTGGGAAACTATTGTTGCAACGCTCCTAGCACCGTGGGAGGCAACAAATACGTTTTAAGGACATCGTGCGTAGCACGAGCTTTGACAAATTTCTGCTCCATCTCATTTCTGTTTTCTTTTGTCATTTTATTTAATTAATTTCTTTTAATTAATTTTCTTTATTTTCCGAAACACACCCAACAATATTTGCACACCCCCCTGATTTGCCAGGTTACATCAGCAATTCGTCTAAATAATGCAATCTGTATAGATAAAGACATACTCCGTAATACATTTTCACATATCTGCACACCCCCTGATTTACCATGTTACATCAGCAATTCCTCTAAATAACACAATTCGTATAGATAAAAACATAACACATTTTCACATATCTGCACACTCCCCTTATTTGCCAGGTTACATTAGCAATTCGTCTAAATAACGCAATTCGTATGGATGTAATGCCACCATATTATTCAGTAATTATAAAAATTTGTACCTTCACTTAACATATATAGATCTTTGATTTAAAAATGAAAAAAATCTTTGTCATGCTTGAAAAATATTGTCATGCTTAAGGTCCAATTTTGGAATACATAAAACTTTTTGTGTCCTATTTAGTGTAATTTCCCTTTTAATAAGGGTTAATGATAGACAGAAGATACAAAGAAGTGTTTCATAAAATTTGTCATGAAATGTAATTTGTTTTCAAATGATGTTTATATTGCGTGTTACTTACTATTTTGTGGGCCATAAAAATTAATGTACTACTCTGTAATCATTAGTAAAATGTATTTTATATGTTTCATTTACGTCAAGTTTTATTATTGTATGGAGTATAATTCTAAACAATTCAATTAAAATTACAAGTTTGTTTATTTTTTAATCAAAATGTTGGCTAATGTTAATTATACCCGCAAAATTTCACCAATCGTGCATCGCACGAGTATTGATGAAGAAGGAACCACTGACAAGACTTAGATGTTGTATTCTAAAAGTGTTCAACAATATTTAGGGTTACATGAAATGTATATTTACAATGTTATGGTTTATAAGTATTTATAGGATGTGTTTGATCTTTTAAGTAACGTTTGGTGCTCTCTTTTTTACTATAATATATATATTATAAGTGTGTTTTGTTTATTGCTTGAAGTTATATCAATATTCCATGGAGATAGATGCTTTCATCAATTGATAGTGTAATTTGAATTAGTGAGCACAAATAAATTTGAAGAAAAATTCTTTGGTCGTGCATCGCACGGGTGAGTTTACTAGTTTTATTTAATATATACAGTATGAAAAGACTCCTGACATGAATAATGTGGTGCTTGTGACTAATGAGTTAAGTATTATTTCAATGTATTATGAGTTTATGACTGTTGTAAAAAAAACAAATGGGGTAACTGCATGAATGACACATGTCTTAAAATCTACTAATCGATCATTATTATATTGCATGTCTGAGATGTACTCCCTCCGTCCCCTCTTAAATGGAACGGGAGATGGTGGCACGGGTTTTAAGAAAAGTGAGTTTGTATGGTTGATATTAATTGATAAAGTAAGAATAAAGTAAGAATGATTTTGAGCCACACAAAGTTTACCAAATAAGGTATGTAGCAATTAAATAGGGACATCCCAATATGGTAAAACGGAACATTTAAAAGGGGACGGAGGGAGTACTTCGTATATCATATATTCATATATGTAGCTTCGGCCGGTCTAAATTGTTCTCTATGACTATCTTCTTTCATCTTTATTTTATACGGAGTATATAGTATATTGTGTACCGCTATTCTATTCTTGCTGAGATCATAATTTGTTTCTGCTTTTGTTCTATTACGGAGAGCTTATCAAGATTGGAGAACACTTAAGGAGGTAAGCTCTATTCCTTTTATTATTATTATTATTAAATTAAAGAAACTCCGTAAGTTTTATTTTGGAAACCAATTAGAATACTTACTAATAACTTGCGTAGTATTATATTCTGAAAAGTATTTTTTAATGACTTGAGAACAATAGCGTAAATAATTAATATGGAGTACTGATGTTCTTACCTGCAGGAAGATGATTTCTTGAAGAGTTTTGAGCAGATTCGTGCTGATAACGTGTTATGAAATGAAGAAGATGAAGACCAAGTTTTAGAGATAGATATTATTAATAAGCTCTAAATTTCTTCTTCTTAATATAACTTAGATTTTTTAGAATTTCTAAGTTCTGAATATATTTACAAGAGTTTGAGCAAGCCCTATTTATACTAGCCAGGCATGAGATGAATCATCTAGGAATGATTCTACATGATTTGCTGGCAGTATTAAATCTAGCCATGTGTGTGATTACAAGGACTTGTGTTTGATGAGTAAGGATGAGAACTAGCTAGGTGTCCTGATTACAAGGATGGACAATTCACACATGTCATTCTAGCCATTTTACAACAAGTATCATTTATTTGTGTTATAATGTAGAATAATTGCCTGGCCATGACTAAGTACGAACATGTGTATATGCGTTTTTAGTTTTTATATGTTTAAAGAGAAAAGAATCAACCTTTGTTGTTGTTGTTATTGTTATTATCAATACACTTTGGTTTAAAATTGTTAAAATGTCACTTTTTCACAAGTTACATTTTTACCTAATTGATATCTTAAAACTATTATATTTTATTTAAATTTTCGAAGTATTATAGGAGTACCCAGGAATCGGGCGGTTATTCTCAAAACTCGGTTATAGGGTGGAGTACCCAGGGATCAGGCGGTTATCCTCAAAACTCGGTTATAGGGTGGAGTATCCAAGGATCGAGCGGTTATCCTCAAAACTCAGTTATAGGGTGGAGTACCCAAGAATCGGGCGTGTATCCTCAAAACTCAACTGTAGAGAGTGGAGTACCCAAAGATCGGGTGTGTATCCTCAAAACTCATAAATTACTATTTTGTAATTCAGGATCGGGCGGTGTCCTCATGTTAAGATGATTTGAACCAGGAGGAGTTCTTTACACTCATAGGTATATGGGTGGGTTGGGGTTTAAGTCAAGATATTGACTGTACTATTTTCCCAAATAAACAATGACCTACGGGTCGGGTATTTCCCAGTGTATAGATATATTGATATGTATTTCAGAACTTGGGGGAAAGAGATATATGTATATGTATCACCCTATGTTTTGGTCTTGTACTTGAAATGTTAGTTATTCTACATTTAACCTGCTACTCGCTCGGTACTTGTACTGACCCCTTCGGGGGGGGGGGGGGGGGGGGCACCATTTCAGGTTGAAGCTCAAGCTTGCTATTCTCACCTTGCTCGGTGAAGTGATCTAAAGGAAGATGTGGTTCGTGCTTCCTTTACTATTTAAAACTATAAACTATGCTCATGGATACTTTGTAATAAATACATTTGTTTTGGGCCTGCGAGCCTACGTTTTGGCCATGTGTGGCCCGTGATTGAATGTTGAATATTTCTCATATTCGTTCAATCCAAATATGTGATGTTGTTATGTATGTTTACTTACTGAGTATGGTATGGACTATGTTCATGGACGTCTTGTATGATTAAGTTACGTTGACTTGCGAGTGACGTCATTAAGTCATACGGCGGTTGAACACGCGCTTAGATGCGGTCTGGGACGTGACAAAACACAAATGGTTTTAGTTTGGTACGGTATCTCCTAAATCGAATAAACCGAACCGTACCGATGAAAAGCGAGCCGTAAACCGAATTGTCCACCCCTAGCATATAGTATAGTTCTTTTTTTAATATAGCTTAAACGAAGTAGTATAGTTCCTTAGAAAGTCAGAAAGTAATAAAATAACGATTTTTTTTAAACCGAGACTAGTCACTTTATTACTGATTGAGAAGGTCATTCGCCAAAAGGCTTACAATACAATTTGGCACTATATCATAACTACAACTATGATCTGAGATGGAAACATGTGCTCTAGCAAGCTTGTGAGCAACATGAATCGCAGACCGTGGACATTAAGAGACATGAAAATTGCTCTTTGTACTTAACATGGATCAAATATCATCAATAATGAGGTCCAAGTAGGCTAACCCACCCCCTCCCTTAATACCTCGTATGACCGTCTGAGCGTCAGACTCCAGTTCTATGTTTTCCCAGCCTTCCTGATTACTCACCTTGAAAGCCTCTCTTATCCTCATAGCTTCAGCCTCCGCTGGACTTCCAGTCAGCCGATATTGATCCCCCTCCACCTTTGACAAAATTGCCTTGTTCATCCCTTGCCACCCAACCCCAAGCTCGTCTACCCCGGTTCATATCTGTTGCGGCATTCACATTTATTTTTAAGCAGCCCGGCCTTGGTTTTCCCCATCTCGGATTCCCCCTTCCGCCCCTTCTTCCTGACAGATTCGGCTCTCCTTGAGCCTCTCGCCAAGCTTGTAGCATATAAGCACAACTGTTCAACAAGCTGGCCGACTCTTGCATCTCGTCCTCCCAAACAAATGAGTTTCTTCTCTTCCATAAGCCCCATGTGATCATAGCTACCTTGGAACTTAAGCCTTTATCTGCACACGAGAGAAGTCTTTGGAGCCATACCTGAAAGGTCATCTCTCCGTTTCCGAGAAGCACTCCCGCTTCCTCCCATGTCTCTGCTGCCTTCGGACATGTCATCAATGCGTGCTCCGTAGTCTCATCAGCTTGGCCGCTGATCTTACACAGCCTCAGGATGGGCACCCCCCTCTTCTCCAGATTATCTGCCGATGGTAAAGAGCCATTCAGAACCTGCCATAAAAAATATTTTACCTTTGGCAGGATTTTTAATTCCCAAAAGGATTTCCATCCATCCCAGCCCCCTGGTTCCTCGATCTGCATAAGAGATTTGTAACAGCTCTTCACCGTAAAAAGACCATTATTCTCTTTGCTCCACCAGAAACCGTCCTTTCTGTCTTTGAGGCTAATCGGGATACTGTATATAGCCCTCCTATCTTCTTCAGTAAAGATGTTTGTAATCCTCCCTATGTCCCAGCTCTTCCCTGAACTGTCCCTCAGTGCCGCTACATTCATGTCAGCTATCCCAATGGGTCTTGGGGATTTAATCTTCCCATCCCCCTGGCCCAGCAACCAAGCATCGGCCCAAACTTGAATCTCCCTACCATTTCCAGCCCGGCTTCTGATATTTGCTTTTAAAATATTTTGGGTCTCCAAAATGCTCCTCCAGATGTAAGAAGGATTGTTCCCAAGATTTGCCTGTAAGAAACTGGTCTTAGGAAAATATCTAGCCTTAAGGATACGGCTCATCAAGTTGTCAGGGTTGGTGATAATTCTCCAGCCTTGTTTAGCGAGCATAGCTAGATTAAATTCCCGGATCTTCCTGAATCCCAAACCACCCATATTTTTTTGGTTTACAGAGTAATTCCCATCTCTGCCACCTTATCCCTCTCTGCTAGAACTTCGTGCCTTTCCACCAAAAGCCATTCATCAGCTTCTCCATTTCGTCGCATAAGTCCAGAGGTAATAAAAACACATTCATAGCATACGTTGGCATTGCCTGAACCACATTCCTAAGAAGCACAGCTCTCCCTGCTCTGGACAGAAATCGGTTGTTCCAACTTTTTATCTGGTTGAGCACCCTGTCTCTAATAAATCCCAGAATAGCTGTTTTATTTCGTCCCACCAAACTTGGTAACCCCAGATATTTTTGTTGTCCACCTTCCTGCGGCACGCCAAAAAAATTACAACAATAAGTTTTAAAAGTCTCGACCACATTTTGACTGAACGTGACCGAAGATTTTCGAAAATTGATCTCCTGACCCGATGCCATCTCATATTCTTCTAGGATATTTTTCACCACCTCACACTCCGGTCCGGAAGCTTTGAAAAACAAGAATCTGTCATCTGCAAAAAATAAATGAGATACCCTGGGTGCCTCCCTACAGACCGCCACCCCGTGTAAGTCCCCCCTATGCTCGGCCCTGCTAAATAAAGCACTCAGACCCTCCGCCACAAGGATAAACAAATAGGGGGACAAGGGATCCCCCTGACGTAGCCCTCTGCTAGGCGTAATAGGGCCCAACAAGTCCCCATCAAACTGGACATAATATTTTACATTTTTCACACACACCATGACCATCTGAATCCACATTTCACTGAAACCCATTTTGTTTAAAATACCTTCCAAAAAAGACCAACTCACCCTATCATACGCTTTACTCATATCAAGTTTGAGCACCACAAATCCCTCTTTTCCACTAGTCTTCCTCCTCAGAAAATGATTTGTCTCAAAAGCCACAATTATATTATCAATAATAGACCTTCCAGGAACAAAAGCACTTTGACATTCCCCAACCAAAGTATCCAACATGCCCTTGAGCCTATTCGCCAGAATTTTAGAGAAAAATTTGTATACCACATTGCAAAGCGCTATGGGTCTCTAGTCCCTCATATTATCCAGTTTCTCCACTTTAGGAATGAGCACAATATTAGTAATATTAATATGATCGGCCAAATTACCTGTCTCGAACATCGACGATCATAAAGCACATTTAATGTTTACTTAGTGTCTTTTCAATGTCTTTTTATTGCCTACTACTTTCAGGTTTGATTTTGTGCATACATGCTCACTCGAAGTGAGACAAGGTCCCCCACTGCCACCGCAGATATATTTGTTAGACTCATCAAACACCGATATGTAGATGCATATAGGGAGCCATATGCTTGTAATGATATTCTTTGAATGGAAAATTATTGCTAGGTCGGTCTAGCTCTTGTATTCGAGCTATGCGCATAAGATGTTCTGGCGCACCCTCCGTTAGTTTTGATAGGATATCAGCCTCACCATTTTGGGCCCGCGGGACGCACATCAGGTCTGATTCCTCAAACTGCTTGATGAGTTTCAAGGCCGTATCCCTGTACTTCAGCATGCGTTCTTCTTTGGCTTCGTATTCCCCTCTATGTTGTTTGATGACCAACTTAGAATCGCTTTTGACCCTTAACTTTTTTGCTTTGAAATAAATCGTTATTTTGAGGCCTGACAGCAGGGCCTCGTATTCAGCTTCATTGTTGGAAAGTTTAAATTTATACCTAAGGGCATGGTAAGTTTTGAAGCCTTCGGGGGTGATGAGGACCACCCCTCCTCCTCAACCTTTGGATCCTGATGATGATCATCAGTCATAAGGGTCCACCAATCTTCTTCTTCATGTCTTTTTCCTTCAGCCAAATCTCGTGCAGTTCATTCGACTAAAAAGTCTGTCAAGGTTTGTCCCTTGATTGATGACCTGAGTTGGAAACTCACCTGATACTGGCTGATTAGTAAGAACCATTTTACGATTCTTGCTGATTTTGCCGTTCTGAACAAGGTACCTACTCCCAGGTCGTACAATACCCGAATTGGATGGGCTTGGAAGTAGTGTGCCAATTTCTTGGCCGCCGTGTATACTGCGAGCGCGTTTTTTTCCAGGGCTGGATATCTGAGCTCAGCCCCATGGAGGACTTTGCTAATGTAATACACTGGCTTTTGCACTGTTCCTTCTTCACGCACTAACACGGAACTGATGACACCTTGTGTCACCCCAAGATAAAGGGTGAGGATCTCGCCAGGCTCTGGTTTACTTAACAGTAGATCTGATTGTAAGTATCTTTTTAGGTCTTCGACGGCCGCCTGACATTCTAGTGTCCATTGGAACCCATTGCTTTTCTTGAGAATCTGGAAGAAAGGCAAGGATCGTTCTGCCGACCTGGATAAAAATCTTCCCAGGGCTGCCAACCTCCCAGTCAAGATCTGGACTTCTTTGACACTTCTAGGGGGTTCCATGTTGAGGATGGCTTCTATCTTTTCTGGGTTTGGTTCAATTCCTCTGTTTGTCACCATGAATCCCAGAAATTTCCCCCCTTGAACTGCGAAAGTGCACTTTTTAGGATTGAGTTTCAGGTTTACCTTACTCATGATGCCGAAAACCTCCCTGAGATCTTCTGCATGATCAGTGGCTTTCTGGCTCTTCACAATCATGTCGTCAACATATGCTTCCATGTTCCTACCCAGGGTTGTTTGGAAAACCTTGGACACCATCCTTGTGTAAGTAGCCCCCGACTTTCTCAATCCAAAAGCCATGACCAGGTAGCAAAAAACTCCTTCAGGTGTGATGAATGAAGGCTTCTCAGCGTCGTCTGGATGCATCGAGATCTGATGGTATCCTCTAAATGCATCCATGAATGAAAGGAGCTCACACCCGGCAGTTTGATCTACCAGCTGATCTATACTTTGGCAGAGGGAAAGGGTCCATTGGGCAAGCCTTGTTTAGATCGGTATAATCAACGCACATTCTCCACGTAGGCGGTTTGGGTGCCAAAACCACATTGGCAAGCCATTGCGGATATTGCACCTCTATAATATGCTTGATACCTAACAGCATGGCTACTTCCCCTTTTACAAATTCATTTCTCTCCAAAGGCAAGTACCTGCGCTTTGACCGGGGCAGCTTTTGGATCCACGTTTAAGCGATGGACTGCTATGTTGGGGTCGAGCCCTGGCATATCCTCAGGTCCCCATGCGAATATCTTTCTGAATTCTACTAAGACCTGGATTATTCTTGCCCTCAAATCGGTCTGGAGTCCTGTACCGATTTTGACCAGTCGTTCCGGCCGGGTTGGATCGACTCCGATCTCTTCAAGCTCTGAGGTAGGCTGGGCTCTGAACTGCCCCTCCTCGAATTTTGATAAATCCTGCTCAATGGCATTCACCCTGGATTCATTCCTCCCGTGGGCCTTGCAGGACCTTACGTAACAACTTCTCGCCATCTTCTGGTCACCTTTCACTGTGCCTATTCCTGCAGGGGTGTAGAATTTTAGGCACAAATGAGCCTGGGAAATGATGACCCCTAGGTCTTTCAGGAGAGGTCGGCCAAGAATGGCCTTGTGCACACTTGGTAGCTGTACAATCACAAAGTCCCTTTCGACAGTCCTTACGCAGGGTTCCGATCCGAGTTGGATCTTGATGCGTCCGTAATTAGACACGCATTTGATGCGTGTTCGGGTCGCATTTTGATGGTTTTCCTAGCTTTAAGGCGTTGCAAGTCTCAATTTTAGCTCAAGTTGTGATTATAAGGCGTTGGATCGAGTTTCGTTGCAATTGGAGTTGAATTGAAGAAGTTAGAGTCCGACAATCGGCGCTTGAGAGGCATTCAGGAAGGATTTGAAGGTATTCAAGAAAGATTTGAGAGATTTGGAGGTCACCAAGAGATTCACGACGAAATTCTGATGCAGATAGAGCATTTGGATCGACCTTGTAGGCATCTGGGAGCATTTGGAGCAAGAAACGAAGAAAAATGTTGAAGAAAAGGCCAGGCACGACCGTGCCTGGAAGGAGATAACACGGTACCTTACTTCCATCCAGACACGATCGTGTCCTGGCCAGGCACGATCGTGCCTGCACCCGAGTCACGCGCATGTTCCGCAGGCACGGTCCCAGGCACGATCGTGCCTCGCCCCGATTTGTCTTGTTTCAGCTCAAATTCTTCAGTTTTCTATAAATAAGGCTCTCAGACCCCTTTTGAGAGGTTACGAACTTTGTGGAGAGGCCTAGGGACGAGTTTTATCTGCGTTTTTACGTTGTTTACTTCAAGAACCTGGGATTCTTTGTAAGTTCAATTCTTTTAATTAATGACAATTTATTCTATTCATCCCAATTCTGTTGATTCGTCAATTATGAGGCGTGAGTAGTTTAATTAGGGATTTGGGGTTGATGAAGGGGTTAATCATGATGTATGGCTAGATTCCTTTCGGTTTAATTGCATGAATGTCGTTTAATTTGTGTTTGAACAATTTAATTGATATCTTTTGTAACCTAGACTGCAGCTAGAATTACAATTGCATGTAGAATGAATTAAGAGAGATCTAATTTGTTCTCGGACACATTCACACACACTTAATCGTTCACTAAGAGATTAGTAGCGATTAAGGGGCCGTAAGCTCGCTCGTCTTGGCAATAATTTAGGATCCTGTCGCATGAGAGATCAGCCTGGTCCCCTAAATTATTGTACTCTACGCCGCGAGAGCGGTAAGAACTTAGTAATGATTAGCTAGGCTCAATTAAATTAAATTCATGTAATTAAGCATGTTCTGCCAGAAATCTGGTTAACCCCGGAATCAATTCATGTTCCCTTCGTCGTTAATTAAGGAAAAATCCAATCTTTTTATTTGTTCATTAGCATTAGTTTTATTTTACTCAATCAACCAATCTCGCACAATTGCATTTTATTTTATTTATTTCTTTTGAATCGCTGAATTTAGTTAATCTTTAATTCCCTTTTGTCCGTCCCTGTGGAGACGATACTCGTACTTCAACTACTTTACTACATCATATTTTAAGTGCGAGAAAACACACATCAGTTTTTGGCGTCGTTGCCGGGGACAGTGTCGGATTTAAGGGTTAATTAATATCAGCGACTTGTTTTAGTTTTTCGTAGGATTTTTGTCTGGTAACTTTGCAGGTCAGATCTGTTTATGCAAACTCGCTCTAAGAAGGGAGAATCACTAGTCCCTCTTAATCCTGAGATTGAGAAGCTCGCCAGACAGATTCGCAAGGCTCTTAGAGAAAAGAAAACAACCATGGATCAACCAACATAATCTAGAATAGCTGGGACGTCTGAGGTCCAAACCACTTCTGGTAACCTGGATTTTTATGTCAATACCTCTCCCCAGTCTTCACGAGAAAATTCGCCTAGAAATTACTCGGGATTTCAGAATTCCCGCAACCCGTTCTTTCCTCAAAATCAGTCCACTCCACAATTAAATCTTCCACCACTCTATCAGCTCTTCCAAAATACCTCTATTGCTCCCGAAAACACTTTTCAAAACCAAACTTATGGGATGCAAGGGATAGGGCAAAACATTCCGGTCTTTCAGCCGAGACAAAACCTGTATCAGCAGTATCATCAGCCTCAAGTGCAGCCCCAACCACAGCCAAAATAGTTCATCCACATCCTATTAGACTACAACTAGTTTTTCAGCAGAGACAACAGGCTCCTCCATTCCAGCACTATGTACCGCATGATAATCCGCTCTATCAGGGAGAGAGCATTGCAGATTTCCTCACTCCGGACATCACAGAGTATGACAACATTCAAGTGCAGAGAATTACTACACCCCACTATGAGATCAACCCAGCAGTGATTAACATGGTATCCAATAATCAGTTTGGAGGGAGCCCTACAGAAGATCCAGTGGCACACATTACAAAATTCTTGAGGATGTGCCAAACTTTCAAGATCCTTGGGCTAGATGACAATCAGGTACGGATGCTATTATTCCCTTTCTCATTGAGGGATGATGCAAAGGTGGTTGGATAGCAATCCACATCACCACAATCAGACTTGGGATCAGCTGCATAAGGCCTTCATTAAAGAATACTTTCCAACATCAAAGGCGATAAAGCTGAAGAAGCAGCTGCAAGACTTCAAGCAAGACTCATTGGAGACATTAGATGAGGCATAGAAGAGATTTAAAGTGTTGAGAAGAGCTTGCCCTCAAGGCAAGATGACCGATAGTGAGATTCTATTTTGCTTCTATAGCGGTATCAACAATGAAGGGAAGATGATGCTGAATGCTTCGGGTGGAGGAGCTTTTCCTCAATTACCATCTGAGGTGGCGGAAGAATTAGTGGAGAAGATTGTTTCTAACAACGCTTCATGGTACAGCTCTCGGGACACACCTCACTAGAAGGCCCCGGGCTTGTACGAGATCAGTGATAATTCTGCCCTTTCTGCGAGGGTAGATGCTTTGACTAGTATGATTCAGAAGCTTGCTACCAGTGTGGAAGATAATCAGAGAAAGACGGATCTTGCTCGCTTGGTGCGCAGTGTTCATATGGTAGCCCCCGTTCTGATTAGTCCCTCTTGTACTTACTATGTGTGGGAGACTCCATTCGCCGCATGAATGCACTATGATGGCACACTCGGCATCCCCTGGAGTAGAGCAAGTGGATGCGATGTATTATCAGCGACGGGCTACTACAATCAGCCCTATGGACAACAACAACAACAACAACAACAAGGGAATTACGGGCAAGGAAATCAGCAGCAGCAATCTAGAAATTTTAATCAGCCCCAGGCACCTCATGGCCAACAACAAGCACCTCAACCGGCGCAAGGGAGCTTTAGAAAAGAGACTGAGCAAAGATTTTATAGCTTGGAAGAAACACTCAAACAATTAGCACAAAATCAACTGAGAGTAGACTCAAGGATGCAAATGATTGAGGCAAGGATGCAGAACATGGAGACTCAAGAGCAAAGATTTTATAGCTTGGAAGAAACACTCAAACAATTAGCACAAAATCAACTGAGAGCAGACTCAAGGATGCAAATGATTGAGGTAAGGATGCAGAACATGGAGACTCATATGGGGCAGATCTCAAAGGCTTTATCTGAGATGTCAATTAGGTACCCATTAATAATAATACGAAAAATCGGGAGGGGGGTAAGAATATGAAAAAACAAATATTAAAAAGCTAAAGGGGCATTTAAACAAATGATGTGCCAAATTATAAAATGGGTCTGCTGGGATGAATGCACTATGATGGCATACTCGGCAGCCCCTAGAGTAGAGCAAGTGGATGCGATGTATTATCAGCGACAGGGCTACTACAATCAGCCCTATGGACAACAACAACAAGGGAATTACGGGCAAGGAAATGAGCAGCAGTCTAGAAATTTTAATCAGCCCCAGGCACCTCAAGGCCAACAACAAGCACCTCAACCGGCGCAAGGGAGCTTTAGAAAAGAGACTGAGCAAAGATTTTATAGCTTGGAAGAAACACTCAAACAATTAGCACAAAATCAACTGAGAGTAGACTCAAGGATGCAAATGATTGAGGCAAGGATGCAGAACATGGAGACTCAAATGGGGCAGATCTCAAAGGCTTTATATGAGATGTCAATTAGGTACTCATTAATAATAATACGAAAAATCGGGAGGGGGGGTAAGAATATGAAAAAACAAATATTAAAAAGCTAAAGGGGCATTTAAACAAATGATGTGCCAAATTATAAAATGGGTCTGTTGGGAGTCAAACCCGGGTCTATTGCTTGGAAGGCAATTATCCTAACCGTTGGACTACAGACGCAACGTTGATATCATCGTTTCGATTATTTTATTGACCTTTGATTTATCGGTTTTTTCTGCAAAGAAGAAATCAAAACCAAATTACCAAATTGATCTAAATAAATCACGCACAAGCTGGAACAAATAAAAAAAGTGTAATCAAAAGTCTCAAAGATATCCCAAAAGAAGAAAAATCAGAACTATAATTATATTATGGGGTAATGATATTACAACCAAATATTATTTTTGAAACGATATTACAACCAAATATTTGAAAATTAGAATTATTTAGAATTGTATTTTATGTAATTAATTCGACTTTAACGCTAATAGGTCGATGTCAGTCTCCTGCAGGTCGACTATCGATGCACCCCTGCTGCCCGACGCCCATGCAGGTCGATCTCCGAAGGTTGATTTTCTCTTTTTGGTCGACTTCGTGAAGGTCAGCGTCACAATCTTGGTCCATTACCCCTTCTTACTCAACATTCTATTAGTCAACTTCGTTATATTAACATGTTAATCTAACAAATGTACTCAATTAACACTAAAATTCTAAATTTGTGCACTTAAAAAGATCAAATGTGTTGAGGTTTATTCCTTCAACCCCGGGTCCAACACGTAAGCCCAAGGATCTCGAGTGGAGGGAGTGTGTAAGTATGAAATGCAAGCAAATAAGATGAACTAAGAAATGTATGCAGTGGTGGGCTGAGTGTTATTCAGATCTAATAACTCCCCTTTACACTGCATTATGCTAAGGTCTGCGGCTGTTTGTCTCACACTCGAGTAGAAGAGCTGAGAGTAATAAGCTATGAACTGGAAGTAAGCTAGAAAGGTAAGGCGAGTAAGTTCCCAACCCTTTACAAGGAAATAAATGCGGCTACTTATACTACCAAGGAGTAGTTGAATGTGCTGACGTGGGAGGCTGTGGATGGCTGAAGTCCCAACCACCAAACCTTCAGCATTAAATGCGCTTCCCGCCAATAATCTTGGTTTCCCGCCCAATTGTGGAGACGAGCGCCCCTTGAGACAGGGTCTGCTCTTGGCAATACTACGAAGGGTTATGGGTCAGGCGTCGTCTAGACCTTAATAGAATATGTTGATCCACCCTGGGCTAGAACCTTTTAGAGCTGCGGGCTAGGTAGTGGTGACGTACGTCCCCCAGGCCTTGGGCCTCGATACTTGGTTCCCCGTGGTCCATGGAGACGTTCGTCTTCACTTGTCCGAAGAAAGGATTAATGGATCGATCCTCTGATTGGACCATAAACCGAACAAAATGCAATATAGTTTTTTTTACTGCACCTCATCCAAATTGATATACTTTATTGACCCTTTCATCGTTTTGTTCTAGTCGGCATTAGAGATCGAGAGACTTTTATTCTTGCAAGGTTACTCATCTCTATTCACTTGATTTTTCAAGACATTGCAATTTCCCAAATCTTCTACAATAGTTTCCCACTTTCCCAGTAATCCAGTATGTGTGGCTCCCAAGTGAGCCGACCTTTAGGCTACCCGCAACCCTTATCAGTCAATAAATCTGATTTCCCCTCACTTTATACGTATTCATCCAGTCAATTTATTTTTCTCTGCAATCCAACACCGTCAATATATTCACTCTTCAATTATTTTTCTTAATTAAAACCTTTGTTTTATTACTATACATTAACTCTTTGTTTATGTTTTTTGTGAATAGTTATGCTTTTAAAAGTCATACATTCCAATGTAGAAATATATAAATTTGGAGTTTAATTTTTTTGTCACTAATTCAGAACTAGTTTTGAAATAAATAACTGAAAGATATAAAAAAAATTATTCCAATCATGAGATTTTAGTTTTGGCATTTAGATCAATTTTACAAAAATTTTAAATCTAAAAAGTCTCTAGCTGATAAAACTTATTTTTTTTTACAACTGTACATATGTTATATTGGTGTCATATGAAAGATAATAAAAAATTATGAATTTTAATATAGTTTTTTAAAAAAATAGTTTACAAATAAAAAAAGTTATAAAACATTAAAGAAATTTGGGTATTTTAATATATTTGGCCCCACATTTCTGCTTATAGCAGGTCCTTGCTTACCTTGCTCTCTCTCCGTGAATAAGGCTGGGAATTCCCACTAGAGAAGGTTGATATAATCACTTTAGCACCTCATAATACATGGATTGTAGCATATTTGGGGTTGAAAAGATCACATTTGGCTATTCACCCAGTGGGTTGCAAGCAGCCTTAGACAGCAGTCCTAGTTCATTCCCACACACTCTCCTGGCCTGCCAAAAGTAAAAATGGCTTTGCTGCAGCCATTTTCCGCCATTGATCTTTATCTTCCCAAACCTCCCCACACATATCAGACCTGCCCAACCCTAAAACTCCCAAATCCATCCTCTCTGCACCCGCACACAGCTCCCTTTCCCCATTGCCACAAAGCACTGAAGAAGAAGTTTGCGTTTGCAGAGAAATCTGGGGGCGGAGGAGTTAGTGTTGGTGAAGGTGATGATAGAGTGGCGGTGCTGGGTCCCAATTCAGAAGAATCAAGAGATGAAGGGGAGGTGGCGAGGTATGACTGGACGGAGGAGTGGTACCCTCTGTATCTGACGAAGAATGTGCCTGATGATGCCCCTCTAGGCCTAACTGTGTTTGATAAACAGGTGGTTTTGTACCGTGATGGCAGTGGAGTGCTTAGATGCTTTCAAGATCGATGCCCCCATAGGTGTGTGACTCACCAGACTAAATATGTTTTGTTTTCAAAATAGGACTTGTTTAGTTTTAAGAAAATGAGTAAAATCAGTTGAAATTTTCTTTTAAAAGTGAATTAATCCTATTTTGGGAACATTTTATATTTCAAGAAATATGTTATGTTTTCCATTACTTGGAA
Source organism: Cuscuta epithymum (assembly GCA_945859915.1). Lineage (NCBI taxonomy): Eukaryota > Viridiplantae > Streptophyta > Magnoliopsida > Solanales > Convolvulaceae > Cuscuta > Cuscuta epithymum. The sequence goes on from CAMAPF010000915.1 coordinate 2,627,520, forward strand.
AGTTTGCTTCTTTATTTGAACTTTATGTAGGAAGTATAAGGTTACTTCACGAGTTTCTTTTGTAGAGCTCTTGGGCAAGTGAATTGGATGAACATGGGCTAATATCTGTTAGTTAGATCTGTATATTAAAAAGAAAAATATGAATTTATAGAACTTTGAACTGAGCTAGCTAATTGATTTAATTCAATTTGACCCAGTTGAGTGATCCCGAATTTCTGCCACATTTTGACCTGTAGTTGAGTTGAAACTCCAGTGACCCCAACTGTAATCATTGAATTCTATCAAGACTTGAGCAAGAAGAGTATCACACAGGGAATCTAAGTTAAATTAGAATTTGGATTAGATTCATGGAAAATGGAATCATAAGCTCTGTAGTAGGAAACTGAGAAAATAGTAATATAAGTGATAGGGATATCCAAAATTACAGAAAATTCACAGAAAAGATATCAAGAACAACTGCACAACTTTATTGATGATGAACAAGAAACATGGCCAAAGCCCCAAAGAGAGAGAGAGTAATCTCAATCTTCCCAGTCCCAAGATCCAAAGTCTAAAACAGCCTCCTCTCTACTTCTAGCCTTGTTCTATTTATAGCTATTCAGTACAACCGAATTAGTTAATAGCTAATAACATACTACCTCCGTCCCTTAAACTTTGCCAAGTTTGACCGGCTCGAGGATTAATAAAGTAAAAACTGTGTGGTTGAAATTTGTGTAGAGGTTTTTACTTAAAAGGGAAAGTCACAAAGTTAATGGGACATCCATAAAAAGAAAGTTGGCAAAGTTTTAAGGGACAGAGGGAGTAAAACACTTTTAACTAACTAGTCTATTAAGGCTATGTTTGGCCTGACAAGCCGAAAAGATCTTTTTTATGCTTTTTAGTAACTGTTAGCTTTTTTGAGCTGAAAAGCATGCAGACGGAAAAGACCGTGGTTGTGGCCGACCGTGGTTGTGGCTGTTTCATAAAAGGTATCTATTTTAAATAGCCATGTTTGGCAGAATCAGCCGTTGTAAGTAGCTGAAATTATAAAATTTCAATTAAGGGTATGAGCAAATATTATAATTAATTATTGAGAAAATAAAATACATGCACATAACTAATTTCAATTTAAAAGAATATATGAAAATGTAGGATATTTTTTTAGTTAAAAAATTATTATTTTTAGGTTTCTTAAACTTCGTGGTTTATAAAATAACATTAATAAAAATAAAAATAAAAAACCGAAGTAGGTCATCTGGAGAAGTATTCATTATATCTCCAAAAGGTGATCATGATTTACCCAAAAAAAAGCAGCTCAACACCTGCTTTACCAAAATTGAAGTTAGCTGATGCGTATACAAAAATTGAAAACAAATCTGAAAACTAAAAACAGAGCATAAAACATACAAGCAAACCCAATGAAACCTGCACTACAATGAATAAACAAAACTTGTAATGACTTTGAACAAAAAAACAGAAAAAATCCCATAAAAACAATAAATATGAAAAAAAACAGGGAGTAACAAAACACAGCACAAAAATCTACCATGGACTTGAAAAAAACAGATAAAATTCCCAATGAAAACAACAATCAATATATCAATCATCATTTACCCCAGTGCCGCAAAGGCTCCCACCTACGGTGGGGTAAGGGGGGGTCGGATGTACGCAGTCTTACCCCTGTACTAAAGCACATAGAGACTGTTTCCGGATGACCCATAATGAAAATCGCGTCCAAAATTGCATGGACTGACTGCTGCTTCATATCAAAGAATCGCAGACAGTTTGGTGAGCCATTTTGCTTTATTCCATCATATTCTCAAGCCAAAAATAATGAATCTTTGGCTCCATTGCAAATGATGGAAAATCCCAACGAAAACAACAAACCAGTAAAATTACTAGGCACAAATCATATTCAATAAAAGTTCAAATAGACAAGGTATTTGTTGATAATAACAAATATCAAGAATAAAATCAAGAAATTTATTTCAATTCCTAAAAATATACGGAGTAATAGAGATTTAAAAAATTAAAGTCAAAGTTAACACAAATTTCGAGGACAAATTTTACCAGATTTATACAGAATATTACACAGATTTTGGTTATGAATTGTTAATCAAAACTATAAATAAATCAAGAAACATCCGCTAAGAGCTGATATAGATGAAACGGTTTAAAAAAATAGAATAGGAAGAAGATTGAACATACCTGCTTGGAGAGAGCACTGTTGAAAGAAAAACTTGCACCCCAATGGGGTGCACTGTTGAATGAAGTTGGAGAAGAACGGCAGTTATTCAAGGAAAGGCAGAAAGAAGAAAAAGGGGCGCGCGGGGTTATTAGAGGAAAGGCAGAAACAAGAAAAGGTCTTTCTTATTCAACGCTACGTTGGCTAGCGTTCAAGAAAAGATCCGAACTTTTTAGAAAAGTTACTGTGCCAAACACACAACTAGAGTCTTTTAGGAACTTTTTTAATAATTAAGAAGCTAGAAGCTACTGACTTTTGCATACCAAACATAGCCTAAACCTGATTCCTATCAATAAGACTATAAGAGCAGGAGGATTGACACACATATTTGAGAATTATCTTACCTTATTTAGAATTTACTCGAGTTGAAAGCAACAAGCACCTTCTTTTTAAGTGGAGAAGTCCAAAATGAGCAGTGAAAAGTGGGAAGTGATGGTTCAGCTTACGAGCTTATTGAGTTTTAGATTGCATGTGTGTTACTCTTCTTGCTCGTTTGACTTCCCTTATCTAGATATAGATAACATCTGAAAGTTTGAAAAAGTCACACTTTTCACATGCGAGAAGATGTTTTCAAGGTATAATATAGGTCAGTTCTGAGACATGCTATGTGTCTAGGACACTTTGAATGATGTTCTAAATGCCCCCTCATTATAGTCCCTGCCCTGGGAGGGCATTCCTGAATGGAATGGTCCATTATGGTCCAGAACTGTCGCAGTTAGGTCTTGAATGCAAGGAAAGTTGCATCTATTGATATATTTCCTTTTGCTAGAGGCATATCTGGATTAACTGTGTTGACTGTGAATTTCAGCCGTTCACAAACTTACTCACCGAAGTTTAAATCGTTAACAAGTTTTATCACTTTGTCAAAACAGCAGCTCTATGGTGTGTCCAATATAAGTTATAATGATGAACCAGAAGTTTATCCTCTTTAAATATGGCATTTCTCTTATCAACTGCATATCCTCTTAAGTCACCTCACTTGACACTGATTTTAAGAAAATACGAACCAACATAGAAAGAGGAGCCTTTGCGGAAACAATCAGTATATGCAATTTTCGACGCGTTTTTCAATACGGGTCATTCGGAAACAGTCTCTCTATGCTTTAGTACATGGGTAAGACTGTGTACATCCGACCCCCCCTTACCCCACCGTAGGTGGGAGCCTTTGCGGCACTGGGGTAATGATGATGATGACGAGCAACATAGAATGATAGAAACCCCAAGAATCCAGACAATTTACAGAAAGAAATCAAGAATTCAAACTGAATTTTATTAGAGAAGAAGATGAACAGTACAGAAATCCAAGGCCGAAGCCCCCAATTGAGCCGAAGCCCCCCAAAGAAAGAGAACAACTCTCAATCTTCCCAAGTCCCAGACTATACGTCCAAAAGCCTACCCTTCTCCCTTCCTCCCCCTTACTATTTATAGTATAAGCCCTCTGATCATTCTCTATACTAATAGGCCATTATAACAGGCCCACTAATCAGTATCTATTATTAATATTCTTTCTATTATTAGTCTAATAAGTGGGTTCCTATCAATACTCCCGCCCTAAACAACCACCTTGTCCTCAAGGTGGGTGATAGGAAACCGCTATGATCTTCCGCTTCCTCTTCTTTCTTGCGCCTCTTCCTTCCCAATACTTGACTGGTCGGTGGACTTGTAGCTTCAGTACTTGAACCTTTATCTTCATGTTCATCAGTGCAAGTAAGAGCAGAAACAAAGTCCTGGTAGCAGAATGCTCTCTATACTTAGACTAGTTTTTCTTTGAAGAGAAATTTTAGGATGGAATAACCAAAACCATATAGATCGGAATGTGGTTTTTACATTTGCTTGAGATGACTTAAGGTGTCATGCAAGACTGGCGACTCCTAGGAGAGACCAGTCCTTCCAATATTAATGATTAAATGCGCACCATAATGCTTCAGGTTGGCAAAACTGTCTGAAGGTCAGTTGTTTGAAGGAAGACTAGAATGTCTATATCATGGCTGGCAATTTGAAGGGGACGGGAAATGTGTAAAGATACCCCAGGTTTGATTCCCAACACCCCCCTAGGCCCCAGTGATTTGAATGGTGCAAATTTTGATGTAGTTATATAGTAGACTCAAAAACTATAATTATTGTATTAATGATAAATAGAGGATGTAGAAGTTTATATAGGACACATATTTGTCTTTAAATGGGAAAGTGAATCTCAATGTATTAAGGAATAACAATATGATAAGGAATTAGAATTGGGTATTACTAAATATATAAAAATTTTGTTCCTCATACATGTGACATTTTAAATAGGGACCGATTTTCATGTTTGCAGTTGCTGAAAGGTGCAAAAATCCCAAGGTCTGCTTGTGCCAAGCCCTATGAAATAAGGGACTCACAGGGAGTTGTATGGATATGGATGTCCCACAAAACGCCACCGGACCCTGCAAAAATCCCTTGGTTCGAAAACTTCAATAGGCCCGGCTTACGGGACGTGTCCACAACGCATGAACTCCCATATGACCACTCTATCCTTCTTGAGAACCTCATGGATCCTGCCCACATCCCTATATCACATGACAGAACGGATTTCACCGCAAAGAGAGAAGAAGCTGGACCACTCTTTTTCGAGGTAACTGAAAGGACTGGACGGGGATTCGCCGGGTGGTGGGGCCGGGAAAGGGATCAAGGGAAACCTAACTACAAGCCAAACTTTTTACGGTTCGAAGCGCCGTGTGTTCTTCAGAACAACAGGGAAATCATTGAAGAAAATGGGGCGAAGCACTACTTTTCCGGTCTCTTTCTTTGCAGACCATCTGGCCAGGGGAAATCAATGCTCATCGTGAGGTTCGGGAGCACAAAGGAAATCAGAGGTGTGTTAAAATTACTCCCCAATTGGTTCTTTCATCAGAATGCAAGTAAGGTTTTTGAACAAGACATGGGTTTCCTGTCATCACAAAATGAAATCCTCATGAAAGAAAAGGTTCCAACCAAGGAGCTCTACATGAACTTGAGGTCCTCAGACACTTGGGTGCTTGAGTATAGGAAGTGGATGGACAAAGCCGGGCATGGGATGCCTTATTATTTCGGGCATACAACTGTTTTGCCCCCCGAAGTGCCCGCTGTCGTAGAGCATGCTCCTGCAGGTTTCCTTGCTAACCTCTCGGCTTCTCAGCCTGCAAAGGGCGGAATTGGAACAATGCATGCTCCGAATCTTGCCAATAGATACTTCCGGCACGTTATACACTGCAAGGAATGCAGGGATGTGGTTAAAAGTTTTGGGATGTGGAAGAACGTGTTTTCTGCTTTTGCTCTCGTCTCCACCGCTTTGGCAATTCTGGCATCTGGAAGACAGTGGAAGGCTGCCTTCTTGTTTTCAATATCGCTGTGCTTGGCCGGAATATATGCCTGCTCCACTGCGATTGCAATGAATACAACTAACTTCATAAGGACACACAGAAGATTGTGACCCTCCAAGTGGTGGATATGGGTCTGTGTCTTGACTCTTGAGCTCATCTGTTTATAGTTGCTTTCCTTTTTCAAGATGTTCAAAATATGAAGAGATGGTTATATGCTCGAAGTTGTCTATTTAAAGTTTACAAGAAAATGAGATTAGTTTGTGGTGTGTAGAGCTGGAGTTCTTCATTAAGCATTAAGGTGGTGGCTTCTGGTCAAGTAACTTTTTTATTCTGTATTGTAAAGTCAACTAAATTCTTTTTTTAAGAAAGTCAACTAATTAGTTATGGTAACACCAATTAATCATACATACTACATATATAGTACTCGTCATTAGTAACTATAAGTCTATAGTATGCCATTAGTAACTATAAGCCTATAATGACGAGTAATAATATGGAGCCATATATAATTCCATTATTGAGTAATATGGCTTAAGCGCCTCTGTAGTAACCACTTACTCCCTCCGTCCTGCTATGATTGTCCCATTTTACATTTTCGGGAAGTCCCACTAAGATTGTCCCAAACCAAATATGGTAAAGTTTGTGTGGCTCTAAATCATTCTTACTTTATTTTTACTTATCAATTTATCAACCACACAAACCCACTTTTCTTAATAATCATTCCACCTCCTCTTGTCCCAATCTTAGTGGGACGGAGGTAGTATTTTTATAATAGAGCCACAAATTATTAAATCATTAATTAAATATGCGGGGATCATGAGGCCACCAAAGTTTTACATAGTGGAATCATACTAGACTAAAATTTTTGCTGTAATGACCGTAGTAGTTCACTCATGCGTTGGACTTGGGAGTAAAATTTACTTACTACAAATATTATTGAAATATTAGTCGTGTGTTATTTGTGATATAATCATTGAAAAAGATAAATTGTAACTTTTCATTGAATTAGACTAGAGGTTATATGCATACAGAAAAGTAGTCATTATGGAGTTAAAATTTGGCCAAGTTTAACCGGTGTAAGGATTATAATGAAAAACTGTGTTGTTGAATTTCGTGCAGAAAAGATAGAATTAATTGAAATCACAATTTTTTTTACTTAAAATCAAATGTAACAACGTTTGTGGGATACCAAAAAAATTGGCAAGGTTTTAGAAAACGGAAGGAGTAATGGTTAAAATCTCTATTTAATTCCGGTCTAATTTGATGTATTTAAGTCTAGTCCAATATGTTTAAGTCTGGTCTAGTATAAAATGAAACTCTCTCCATCCCTAAATTCTCTTTTAAATTTCTTTTTCCTTTCATACTAAAATTATCTTTCATTTTCCTTTTTGGTGAAAAATTTGAAATTCACAACCCTTCTTAAATCTTAAATATGTTTCTTTCACATGCACAACTTTCTATGATAGAATATTCACTTGTCTTAAATTCGTGTCAAAATAATTTGGGGATGCAATTAGCAGTAATTTTGACCTAACAAGCTCAATAGTAATATCCCAAACACTAAAATCTCACCCCCGCTCAGTTTGGTTTTGGAATTGCTTATTCTACAAACTACACTCCCATGATTATGGGGCATTCCCATGATTATCATCACCAAGCAGTGGATGGGTTGGTCGCCCTCTTCTCCAAAGCACACCACGACCTTAATCTTGTCTCCTTCAAGCTCGAGAAGGAGTTCCAGCAAGTCTATTCTGACAAAGTCTGGATTCAATCCCGATGCTTTCCTAAAATGCTGGATGAATAACTGTCTTCTTCGACCTGGATTTTTTTGCTAATTATGAAGCTCTTATTTTCAGACGAATCCCATGAAGCTTGTGTCACGGATCAACAAAATACAACTCGAATTGGGGTCCATACAAGAGAAGTGTCGCGAGGTTCTCGCTGCCAAGCAGGTTTCGATCTAGCATTTCTACTAAGCCAATATTTTTTTCAGGTTGAAGTTTGTATGAAACATAAAAAACTGCCTGCGTTTAATTTTGTCCTTAATTTGATTGCGAATAAAGAGGAATCATTAGTTGAGACTGAGTCATTGACATCGTACACATATACTTCGTTCTTTTGTATTTTCTCTAAACACTTTGACTCTCACTTTTGACAACACACTTTGACCATTCATATACTTACTTGCTAATTAGTGTTAAAAAATAAAAAGAATCATATTTGAAAGTTTACATTGAGATACATCTAACAATGGTTTAAAAATATGAACTTCTTAATGTATATAATAAATGAAATTTGGTCAAGTTAAAGTATGTGGGTAGTGCAAAATTTATAGTGCAGCTTATAAAGAATGTTGTTCAAGTATCCACGCATTTGTAAATACTACAATAATTACAAGTGATACTTAAGTATCAAATAGTCCTCTCTTGTTCAGAGATGTATAAAGTGAAAAAGATAAAAAATAATCTGAATATATCGTTGACATCAGATATAATAAGTTATGTAGTCTAATATATTTAAGATAAATTGCCTAAATCAGACTAAAACATGGTTAAAATTCCTAAACAGGAGTCCATGTTTTATATTCCCAAAATAGGATTAAACGTTATATTTATAGCCTTAACATAATTACTTGCCCTCCCCCAGTTCCCACCACATAACTAGGGCAGGATTCAACGGCCCGGCGACCGCTTGTGGCGGTGGCAGTTCAACGACCGCATAGTTTGGTGACCAGGATTCAACCCCTTCTAGGGTGTATTTGTTCAATCACAAATTATTATTCCTATTTAGGAAATTTTAAATTTTAAACATTGACTCATATTTTTGAACTATGAGTATGTTTTACTTCTGCTTTGGGAATTCAATCTGTTTTAAATAGGCATTCATCTTTGATAGCATGTATGTTCCATTGCTACGTGTTTTTCCAAGTGCAGAAAGCCAAAAAGTTTCACTCTTGTTTCATTTTGATGTTCGGTCAATAGTGCATTATGAGTATGTGATTCTATATTGATCATTAGGGGCTGTAGGGCTATATTGAGTGGTTTGTCATTGATACTGTGCTTTCCATAAAATAACAATAGATAGTACTCTGTAATAATAAGTTAATGACAATAAAGATCGGCCATCAAATGTTCAATTGTATCCTCTTTACTTTTGTTTTATTTATTGAAGTAAAAGCAGTTTCACAATATTTTAAATTGACATCATTGTGCTAAAATAAAATTAAAACTTCCCCTACTGGTGATGCCAACAGGATTTAATTGACAAAGCCAGGGCAACCTTAGTTTGGAATCGATCATTGCTACAGAAACTTCAAGCTCATGCAGGTTTACCTGTCACTGATGACAATAATGATCCAGCATTTGCTAATTTTAACCAGGTAATAAGGCTATTGCATCATTATCCTTTTTGGGTTATGTTTTATTCAAGAACCAAGGTTCTCCTAATTACCTCCCAAAATAAATGACTTTTCATGTATTGTCAAGCAGAATATCTCTGTTTCAAGAACTTGTGCTATTGGCATGTCAAAAACTTTTTCGAAGTGGTTGAGTGTTGTTCTGTCAAGTCTTTTTGAGCAGTTAACAATCTACTTATCCTCAACAATTTACTGCTATGGAAAGTGCCAAATCATGTGCCTTTTTTACCGACGCTGTGCATAGAAGAAATACATGAAAAGCTTAAATATGTTTGTCTTCCTTGCAAAATTTAACATTTTCTGTTTTAGGTTCTTCAGTTCTTGTATTTTACTCCGTCTTTGTTATTCATCCTCGTAATATACATTGTTTTACTTTTAGCCTCTGTCCTGGAGTTCTATATACCCATTTGTTTTTTTTCTTCAATCGGAGGTTGATGGAAATGGATTAAAAAGAAAACCTCTTCAATTACATGAATGAATAACAAAATATAACCTTGTAGTGAACTAAACAGAAAATCATACATAGTATATTTTTAGTGGCAAAGAAACAATATATTTTACCCCTAATGAAATTTACTGTGTTTACATCTCAACCTAAGAGCTGTTAAACATTGTGTAGTTTCTTGGTCTAGAGTTTAGTCACAACTTACAAGGTTCAAGGTTGCCTATTTTCCAAATGGTGCTTAGAGAACTTGCAACATTTGCCAGCAAGCAACCAATATTCATTAATAGTGGCGAGGTTTCTAAGATCTTATGCCCTGGACCAGATGCTTTTTCCTTGGTATTCCTCGGCCTGGCCACATATTTTTACCTTGTAACCTTAAGTATTTAACAATGTCATCTTTTATCTATTATTTGAGGGAAGTGGTAGTTCTCTCAAGCTCTTGTAATATTTTATGCCTTTTTAACTGGCTGATGCTTACATCCTAACATATAACATATTGGTATGTAGATTATTGATGAATGGACAACTCATGTAAGAGCTGGGGCAGGTACAGTAGTCATGAACACTCAATGTTTCGTAAATGTTTTCTTTGTTTATGTTTTCATCACCTTAAGGCTTGAAAGAGTGCATCTTACATTTCCTTGAGGGATAAAACCTGTTTTTCTTGTAACTGATGTCAAGTTCATAGTTCTTTTGTGTGCAAGTCCAATTAAAGAGCTGAATGAAGTAGCGAGGGTATACCTCTGTTACCTTGGAATTATTTAACATATTATCTAATCCAAGTTCCTTCTAATTAAAATTGGACCCAGTTATCTTTTGTTTAGATTTTTTTTTTTGACTTTGCTGAGAAACCAATGTTTGGTTCATTGATGATACTCATAAGTACTAAATGTGTGGCCCTTCCTAATCCCAAACTTTCAGATCAAAACGAAGATGTCAAGACGTGGAGAGTGTCTTGTTCCCAATTTTCCAATATTTAGCCTAAAGTATATATAGAAGAGATTGCTAATCCCTTTGCTAGCCACTTTTGAGCCAAACAATACTTTAGTATTAGTGTAGCACTATTGCTGAGCGAGATAGGCAGGGATGTGGCTAGGGGACCAGCGTAGGCCCCGGCCCATCCCAATATAGGTGTGGCATACTGGCATGGTCCGCATGGAGCATGTAACAAAAGGTACTGGTAGTAATGCATCATGGGGTGTTTCAGAAGCTGATCCACTGGGGTTAACACCTTATATTTATTAAATAAATGGTTGAACTCGTTGATGTAACCTAAGGTTGAACAAGAATTGGCTTGACAGCATGTGTAGCTATTGGAATTGGCTGTACACATGCTGTACAGATTACACAAAAATCAATCAGGAGATTCAGGACTATACAGATTATTGGATCATTCTAACAGTTTAATCATTAACAGCCTGTCTTGGGATTAAATGCACACTTGATTTCATTATTAATTGTTTGTAATTTCTAATTTGTAGATAATGAGAACCTGGAGTCAGTTTCTGAGGATGTAAATCACCTTCTGTTTGCAGCAATTGTTCCTGAGAACTGAGCCCAAGTTTCATGAGATTTGAGCTAGTATGGGTGGAGAGGTGACATCCCATTTTCCTGGGGTATGGATCTTAATGCGGAAAAGAAGTCATTTCATCCTTGTTATATATAGCCTGGTCATACCTATTCTAATGCGAAACAACAGTTATGATGAGATTGAGGAAGTAGTAGTAATTATAGAAGACCCCACTCTCCTAAAATGAGGATAGAATGAGGATGATATGTGAAACGAAATAGACAGTGACTGACATGGCGTGGTTGCTTGAGCATTAATATAACTGGATATGTGATGGCTTCAGCCTTGAGGATTTTTAATACTCCCTCCAATGTTTGTCTCATTTTATCTTTTTTGTCTTTCTCCCTAAGTTTGCCTCATATCATATTAGAAAAATTGAAAAAATAATAATCTCAATAATATCATTTTACTTTTATCGTGACTGGTCACTGGTTTTTGATTAAAACTGGATATCTAATTCTAATAATTCGAACTATGGTCGGACCATTTTTAGTAGTTTCAATGTTATTAATTAATAATGTCAAAAATAAACAAAAAAATAGTACCCATCCTTTTCTACTAGATTTCCATCTATACTTTTATGGAAATATTTTATTACATGCACCACTTTCATATCTTTATAAATATTTCATATTTTCATTCATACATACATAATTTTCCTTACTTTTCTCACTTTTTACCCTTTATTCTTACGCTTTCATCTTTTTTTCAAGCTATTTAACGTGTCTCTACATTTTTTACAATTTCTATTATACTCCCTTCATCCCTAAAAACTTTGTCAAATTTCCTTTTTAGGACGTCTCAAAAAAGTTGCCAGTTTCCCTTTTAATCAATTATTTTGTGGTTTCTGTTTTTCTCTTTCCTCTACACAAAGTTCAATCACATAATTTTTATTTTATTATTCTCCGTGTCGATCAAATTTGGAAAAGTTTTAAGGTACGCTTAAAATTATAATATCAATATTTTCTAATTATTCACATTCTTCAAATATGTATTCAAAAACCTTCTAAAAAATAAAATTAAATACTTTTTGAATTATATAACAAAGAATTAGATGAATTCTTTTAGCTGGGACAGTTTTTTGTCCAAAACAAAAAAGATGAAAATACATTTCAGGGATGAAAAACAAAAAAAATAATTTTGTAGGGATGTAAAACAAAATGTACTTTATTTGTAGGGACTAAAAGCATATTTAGAAGAATAATATGTATACCTGGGCTGCAATGTACTCACTGCAAGTCAAAGATGGGGAGAATGGAGGAGACTCACTCTTCATTTGGATTTTGCAATTTTATGCTCCAGGAGTGTGGTGTCTCCAAAAAATTAATAATTTATTCACAATTTAGATGCAAAATCTAACAAAATTGATCATTTCCATGAAGAGAATAAATTGGGTTTACCATTTCATTGTAGATCCTTTTAGCATTCAAAGCCGGACGAGCCTTTTGTGGAGCATTTTTCCCTGTTGTAATTTTAGGGTATAGAAGGAAGAACAAACTATGCTTTTGCACTGTTAACTTTCACACCAAATGAGGTGAGACTGAGGCTGACGCACGGCAGAGGTGCCTTGCGCAATCCAATGGCCAACAACACCAAATGAGGAGAAATTGGGGAGGGGAAGCTTGGATCCTGCGGCTGTAATTCGCCAGGCACCCTACCTGGCTGCAAGAATCCTGATCCGAGACTGAGGGTCTGTATATGGACCTCTTACAAGACCGTCCATTTATTTTATGATTGCCAAGTAAGCTTGACTAGGCCGATATTTTTTCCGGTGATCCGTGATATGTTCAAACTGTTAAGAAATTGATGTAACGTACCTCGAAAGTACAGCAGCGGAAGTTTAAAATTTTCCCAAACAGATCTTCCCTGATTATGACAAAACAACGAATATAATAATAATAACAGATTTGAGTTAGAACTTATAGATCTTCCAGCCTAACGGTGATAATCCTTGACCTTAGGTATCCACGTGATTTCTCCTTCTCGAAAGAACGGTTAGATCTCCCATAGAGAAAGGCTAGGAAATCTCTTCATAAAGAAATAAACAAGTAATACTGAATCTGAAAACTTGTCTGTCAGTTATGAAGGATGAGGATGAATTTATACTAGTTCCAAACTAGCTTCCTAATCACAATGAAAGTCTTACTCATTAATGAAATATGGTCTAACCAGGATAAAGACTTATCATTATAATTTAATCAATTAAATAAATAAATTAGTTAAACAATAACATTAAAGGAGAAGAGGTGCTGCACGTATGCCACCTCTCTCCAATCTTTATTTAGGGAGTGTTTGCAACAGCTTCTGCTTTAAAAAAAGCACTTTTGGAGTGATTTGGAAAAAGTGATTATTTGTAAAAGTTGATAGTGTTTGAGAAAAAAGTGATTTTGAAAAGTAAAAGTTGGTAGTGTTTGGTAAAATAAGTGCTTTTGGTGTATAAAAAGTGGAAAAGCACTTTTGACACGAAAGCCGAGAAAAATAAAAAATTGGTAGTGTTTGGTAAATAAGTGCTTTTTTAAGCCAAAAGCTGAGAAGTGCTTTTTTTAAAGTGGTTGCAAACCAGCCTTTATTATTCAAAACTCATTCTCTTTAATTCTAAATTAAAAGGAATCTTTATTTATTTAAAATACATCTTAATTAAGTATAATAAATTTAATTTATCACACTTAATTAATTCTATCAAATAGAACAATCCTTCAACATGATGAATTAAATATATTAATTTAATCTAATTAATAATTAATTCATCTTAGTCTCAGTATTATGAATTAGATATTATTTAATCTAATTAATAATATTTAATTCCTTCTAACAATTCAATTGGAAGGTATAATCACTTGTTGTGTGATCTATAGGGCCTTATATATTAAGCACTAATCAAATTAAGGTCTTAGTAGAATCCCTAGACGATTTACCAGACAAACTTAATATATAAGGACGTTTGCGAGGACTATTCAAACTCCCTGTAATATAGAGCTCATAGTGATACAGTCTTTTCATTCAACGAACATTCAGCTAAGTCTAAAACATGATATTGTGTCTATTCTAATAACTTAGTCGTTGTCTCTCAATCTTTCTAGATGATCCATAACGATCATATTCGATATCTAAAATGAATATATCTTTGTATTGGCCAATGACTTTATGATCTATCTAGATATGAGAAGTAGAATGTTCTCTCTTAATCTATTATGAGGAATGAATCCTTTCTTGGCTCAACTACTACTCCATGTGCTTCGTGATGTACCCAACACATGTCGTGTCTACCCCGATTGGAGTGCAAGCATTGGTCATGGTCAAAGTACATCCCTCCGCACATGTAGTACGTATTGACCTCAAGTCGGAGGACTATTACACTACTCTATAAATCTCATTAATAAAGATAGAATAAATCTAATTCTGGTAAACTAGATATACACGGAAAGAAAATATTCTTCAACACTCGATCCCCCTCAAGCTTGGTGTAGATGTTAATCAATCCAAGCTTGTTGGATAAGAACTGAAATGTGTCACGTCCGAGAGCCTTGGTCAGAATATCAGCTGCCTGATGCTTGGATGGAACATAACTGACTATAGCAATACCTTTGGCAACATTGTCAGAGATAAACTGTCTATCAACTTCAACATGCTTAGTTCGATCGTGATGGACAGGATTCTTTACAATGCTGATAGCTGATTGACTATCTGATAAGAAATGAATAGGCCCTACTGATCCAATCTTCAATTCATTTAGAACCCGTCTTAGCCATATTCCCTCACAGATGCCTAGAGCAAGAGCCCTATATTCGGCTTCAGCGCTACTTCGTGCCACCACATCTTGTTTCTTGCTCCTCCATGTTACAAGATTTCCCCAAACATAGTTGCAGTATCCTGTAGTTGACCTTCTATCTGTCAATTCCCCTGCCCAGCTGGCATCTGTATACACAGTAATGTCCCGGACTTCAGTCTTCTTGAAGTGTATACCCTGACCAGGAGTACTCTTCAAGTACTTGAGAATTCTAACCACCATTTCCATGTGTTCCTCATTCGGAGCATGCATGTGTTGGCTCACAATTCCAACAGCAAATGCAATGTTAGGCCGAGTATGTGCAAGGTATATCAATCGGCCTACTAACCGTTGATAGTTTCCCTTGTCTACCTGTGGAACATCTTCAGTTGCACTTAGCTTTTTGTTCTGCTCCATTGGTGTGTCCACTGGCTTGCAGTTCGTCATGCCAGTGTCATTCAGCAGATCCAAGATGTACTTTCTCTGAGAAATGACTATTCCCTTGTTTGATCTTATAATTTCAATTCCGAGAAAATACTTTATACTACCAAGATCTTTGATTTCAAACTCTCTGGCAAGCTGATCTTTGAGAAGTTGTATTTCTTCAGCATCATCTCCCGTTATTATGATGTCATCCACATATACAATGAGGATTGACACATTCCCTTGATTTGAATGCTTCACGAAGAGTGTACTATCAATTTGACATTGATAATATCCCCCCTCTATGACAGTCTTAGCAAACCGTCCAAACCACGCTCTTGGGGACTGTTTCAAGCCATACAAGGCTTTCTTTAACTTGCACACCATCCCACTTCTTAGATGCTGAATTCCTGGTGGAAGACTCATGTAGACCTCTTCTTCTAGGTCACCGTTCAGGAATGCATTTTTTACGTCAAGCTGGTATAGTGGTCAGTCCAAGTTAACAACAAGAGATAGAAGCACACGTACCGTTTTGAGTTTTGCAACAGGTGCAAAGGTTTCCTCATAGTCAATACCTTGAGTTTGAGTGAACCCTCTTGCAACCAGACTAGCCTTGAGTCGTTCAACAGTGCCATCTGCCTTGTATTTCACTGTAAAAAGCCATTTACAGTCAACAATATTCTTTCCATTCGGCAGGCGAACAATTTCCCATGTTCTGTTTTTTTCCAAGGCGTGAATTTCTTCCATCACTGCTTTCTTCCATTCAGGTGATTTCATAGCCTCATGAATGTTGTTTGGTACAGTAACATTATCAATCGCCATTGTAAGAGCTCTGTGAGTATCACTTAGACGATCATATCTCACTTGGTTCCCAATCGGATATCTTGTGCAGCTACGCATTCCTTTCCTTAAGGCTATAGGAATATCAAGATCGTCATTAGGAGCTTGACACTCCTCCATCGGTTGAACCAGGTCTTCAGCTTCATCATGGAGTGTAGAATTTCGTTCTTCACTACATTTCTCAGTCTTATTGTCATCTTTGTTCTTCCTCCTTTGATACACCAGTAATGGTTTCAGCACTTGATCATGTCCTTGCTTGGGTTCATCTGACACGGGAGGAAGGTTCTCCCCCTGCACTCCAACTTGTTTGTGCCCGGGTTCATCTGAAAAGATCTTAAAGAAAAAAAAGGGGTAGTTGTTTGTAAAAAATTAAGCTAACTGTTTGATTTAGTTCAGTTTGGTAAAGAAGT
Organism: Cuscuta epithymum; assembly: GCA_945859915.1. Taxonomy (NCBI): domain Eukaryota; kingdom Viridiplantae; phylum Streptophyta; class Magnoliopsida; order Solanales; family Convolvulaceae; genus Cuscuta; species Cuscuta epithymum. Next base: position 2,643,951 of record CAMAPF010000915.1, read on the forward strand.
TGTTAGGGCTAATTAATGTTCAAAGTCATACACTTTTCTCAGATGCTACTCACTGTAGCATCTTAAAAAAGATCTTTTGTTTTTTGAAAAACTTTTAAAGATTGTCATGTCAAACTTACAACTAGAAGCTCTTAAAGACTTAAAAAAAAAAAAATGAAGCCAAGGCAACTTACGGAAATTCATCGAAGCATGTTTTTTTTGAAAGATTCAATGAAGCATTTAGTCATGTAGATTTTATGTTGAGTTGCGGAATAGATGGTGAGAAACGAATAGTTGAGAAAATACTATGATGAGAGAGAAATTAGATTGTAGACAAATGTGATGTTCTTTGGAAGTGTCTATTAATTACATAATTTTAATTATTGGAATTTGTGAAGTTGTGAGATAATGAGTATATTTTATTACTTCCCCATTCTCTTCCGTTCTTTTGTTAATTGCAAATTTTCAATTTGAAGGCTCAAGCATGCCGAGTCATTACTTTCACTGTTATTGTATTAATTCTTTATTAGCAAAATATTATAAAAACCTAATCATGAAAATTTTTAAGGAGATGAATTCAACAACTTTTTGTAAAAAAATAATTTTCAACATTATTAAGTAAAATATGGTCAAAATATAATGTGTGAATAATGTAAAATTTTTCATGTTACAACTAAAAAGTAACGAAGGATAGTATTATCCAAGTTTCATCGGGTATAGTCTGGTATGATCCATTCTATTTAAGTGTCATATATTTTGGAATGTTTACATTTGATATTATCTAACATTGAAAATAAGCTAATTAAAAAATCATAACAAAGATAATTAATTATATCTGCTAACAGATGATCACAAATAAAATCAGTCTAAATTTAACTAAACAAACCTTATACTACTTATTTACTACGTATAAAATGAGTTTTATTCTCCCGTGCATCGCACGGGTAGAATACTAGTTACTATAATAACAATTATAGTTAGAATGAGTCTCCTAAAAAATTATCAGACCTTACGGCTAAGAAAAAGAAACAAAGCTAAAACTGGCGGGAAATGAAAATAATGAGTTTTGAGAATTGAAAAACCTCTCCGCCTATTTGTGCCTGGTTACAAAATTAGATAATTATGTTACACAAATAACTTCTCAACACACACCTTTAATTCAAATAAAACATTATTAGTCTGCACACACCAACACTAATTGTCGGTGAAGTCAAGGAGGATGACACTATTAGTCTGTACACACCGATACTAGTTGTCGGTAAAATCACTCAGAAAACTTTCATTTGTCTGTGCACACGGACATTGTGTTGTTTACTTACCTGGCCAAGCTTCGACTTTTGATATAACTCACACAACAACCTCACAGTCACTTCGCGACTCTTACATAACAACTCACAGAGAACTTTAAGCCAAACAATCTTGCCCCACAAACATTGCAATTCGAACACAAACACAATCAATTATTGGTTCATTTTTTCAATTATACCTCTGTTTTCCACCGCACCTCCGTTTCTGGCTGCATCTCCTTCCCCGTTTCCGGTTGTAGCTCCTTCTCCGTTCACAGGTGTGTCCTTAGTCGCACCTTTGTCGTCGTTCGCACCTACATCGTTCAGACCACCGTTTCGGCCGCACCTCCATTTTCGGCTGCAGATCCTTCTTCATTCGCTGGTGTATCCTTCGTCGCAACTCCGTTTTGGTTCGCAGTTATATATCCCGTCGCCCCTCCATCTAAGATAAAAAATGAGAGAAAACCATCAATTGAATTAAAAAGAAAAATAAATAGAAAGGTTGGGAGAATGGGATATCTGATAACAGAGAAGTCAGGAGAGAAGAGGGAGCCGACCTTGAATGCACATGGGTGAGGAGGGGTAAAATGCTCAGTAAAATTATAGGTATTTATATGGTGTACCCCAAGGTGTAACCAGGGTGTACACCAAGACTTTTTGAAAAAAGTCTTCCATCTAAAGCATATGAAATCACTCCTTCCAATGTTTCAATATTTAATGATCTTGGCCTCTTTCATTGATTCACATGAATGAATTAAAAATTAGATCAAAAGTCTCCAAATAATCGGGGTGAGCATTCGGTCGGTCGGTCAAATAACCAAATAACCGACCAATATTTTTTACTCTCATAATTGACCGAAAACCGACCGACAAAATTACAAAAACCGACCAAAAAATGTCATTCAGTTTCGGTCTGTAACCGAATAACTGACCATAACCTTGAAAGGAGATGCATTCTTGTTGGTATGAATAGTACTATTAATCCTCTTCAATTAATCTCGGGTATTACAGGTCTGGTCTGGTCTGAGATAGATTACAGTCCAAGTAAAAACATCCTAAATATAGTTTGTACTTTGTATCGTGTTAAATAATGATAAGTATTGTCAGTAATGAAATATGAAACTAAAAAACTATTAATATTATATAAATTTTCGCCAGACAAAAATGAATGTATATCGGCGCAGATTTTGTTTCAGTGTTTGTGTACACAGGAAAAAAAGTCAGGGTTTTATTGCACCAAAACAAATGTCTGTGTATACAGACAAAAATTGTATATGTACAAACATCTTTTTGTCTATATAGACAACTAGCAACTAATGTACGTGTACACTGACATTGATTTCCGTGCAAGCAAATGGAAGGAATAAAGAGGTAACTCAAGATGTAATAGAGGTTGTACATCAAGACTGATTGTTAGAGGAAATGGGAGAAAGAGGAGTAAAAGTGAAATGGTAAGAAATAAGGTATATATATTTTTGGGATATTTACCTAAATAGGAGTAAATAAATCATTAATTGCTAAAATAGGAGTAAAGTTTAAAATATTCCCAAATAGGAGTTAAAATTTGTAGTTAGACAGATATATCCCTGAAGCTAACTTACTGCAGCGACATACGCCATATCGCCACCGGTCGCCGGATGCCGCCGTTCGCCGCCGCTGAACTGGTCGCTGCTGCAGATCTGGCCGCCGCCGCCAGAGATCTGGCCAGATTTGGCCGCCCCTGGCTTCCGGCTGCCGGGCTATGAAGAATTGGCCGCTGCCAATTGAAATCTGACCTCCGCCGTTAGAGATTAAGCCTATGCCGCTGCAGATCTGATCGACCCCGTTGCTTATGTCAACATTTTTATCAGAATGCCAAACATGAATCTAGAATGCCATCTAAATAGCATTTTCATAAGAAAATATGAAAATTTTCAAGTATAAGATCGCCATTTTGATGGCATTTTCAGATTTAATTTGGAATTTTAACTACCAAATCACACACAGAGCTCTGAGCTCTATTCCTGCGAGAAAAAGATGAAAGAAAAGAGGGACAATTTGAAGACGAAAAAAATCTCTGGAATTTTTTTAACAACCAAGTGGGGATTCTTTTTTTGAGTGAACCAAGAACCTTCTCTGTCGGATTGCTTTCTCCGATTGCTTTCTAATCATCTGCCCACCATCGTCCATGACTCTGTCGTTGGTTGCCTTGGGAGTTGTTGAGCACTTATTCTGGATAAGAGTGACCTACGAAGCAAATTGAAAACATAGGGAAAAAGAATAGGGGTTTTAGGAGTTGAGTGGACCTAACAATAATTAAGGGTAAAATAGGAATACTACATAAAGTCGGTCCTATTTAAGAACATGAACAAAAGTACTCCTGCATAGGAATATCCAGTCTTTTTACTCCCATCTACAACCAATTTCCCATATTTTTGGGAAAAGGGGCAAATAAGCCCACATACTAACCAAAAAGGGTCAAATAAGTCCTTATATTGAAGACTCTGTCCGACCGTCGCCATTTGGGGAGGTTCCCGGTATAATTTTTTGATGAAATTTTATGAGCGTCGTATTCATTAAGTCTAGTTACTCATACGCTTTTAACTGCGTTGTTATCTTCAAAAATTTATTTGAATGCCTTCCCGATTGAAGTTTTAGCGGAAATTTGGTGTGAGTAAACTAGACTTACGGGGGTGTATTCATTCAAGACATTTTAAGACATTTTAGGATTTGTCAAATCTGGGTGTATTCATTCAAGACATTTTAAGACATTTTAAAACTCTTAAAATGTCTAGGTGTATTCATTTTGGACATCAAGACATGGATTCTAGGTATCATGTGGACATATCCAAACTTGTAAGCCCAAACATAGAAGGAAATCCCATTACCCAAATCTCACACCTTTACGTGAGATTTGAAATCCTAGCAAGCACGAAGGTTATCTGGCTCCTTCGAACACAACAATCGGCAGCGGAACTTCAATCGACAGAGGTAAACATTTTCTCCGCCCTCTTGCTTTTCGACCGCCATTTTTCTTCATTCCACAGAATCAAATCCTTGCAGCTTTGTTATCTCTTTTCCTCTTTGTTAAATCCCTAGCTTTTCTTAATGAATGAAAGATTTCCTTTCCCAATAGTATAAGCTTCTCCCCTGGATTAGTCATACTATAGCTCATCTCATAAGCACTGGTCAGGTTACTGATTCTTTGTTTGAATGAACCATATTGTTAATATTTATGGAAGTGTTGAAATATTCTGCCTCCAAAGTGTTCGATGAAATTCCCAAAAGAAATGTAAAAATCAGTTTTGTTGTAAAAATAAGTTTTGTTGTTAATAAAACCATAAGTCCAGTATGATGGCTATTTTATACTTGCGGCTGATTTTATACGAGTTAGGGGTGTCGATTGTTCAAGTCATAACCTTTTGGGTCTTGTAACAATATGGCTATAACAGTATTACTGGTAATAATCGTATATTGAGTGGTGCAGCAGCTTGTATATTAAGAAATTTGTTTTTAATGAGTAATGGACATTACTATTATGTATTCATGATTTGCATTTGGATTTAATTGTTTCTTTGCTTAATGTGGTTCGGTTTTTTGTTCAACAGTACACATAATGTCACATAGTGACATGGCCCAAGATAATGATAGTGATATGGATGAGATTGAAGAAGATGAGAGTAGAGAAGATATGTATAGACATATTAGATATTTATTTGTAGTCATTCAGACCGCCATATACATGTTAAGCTTGCACATAGTTAAAATGCATCAGAATCGTGTGAACCGTTACTCACTTGCGAGGAGACCAAAAACTAGAGATGGCTATGACTATATTCATAAAATCCTGAAGGAAGATCCAAAAGATTTTCGGGATATTTATAGAATGTATCCAGACGTTTTCTTGAAATTATGCCATATTATTAGGGAGAAACAATTGTTGGCAGATACAAGGTACGTCAGCATTGAGGAAATGCTTGCAACATTCTTAGTTATTGTTGGTCAGAACAATCGTTATTGTCAATTACGCAAAACATTTGGAAGATCACATTTCACTGTTAGTCAAAATTTCAACAAGGTTTTGAAGGTGCTACAACATTTTGCGGTTGAAATGATGGCAAAACCTGGACGTACGGTGCCAGAAAAAATAAGAGAAAGTACCAGATTTTATCCGTATTTCAAAGTAAGTTCATAATTTATATATCTCGCACATAACTTAAAATAACTTTGTATGAATTTATTATATATGTTCTCTTTTCATTTTAGGAATGTCTTGGAGCTATTGATGGCACACATATACCGGCAATGATATCTGGCCGTGAAACAAGTAGCTATAGAAATCGTCATGGGATTATTTCACAAAATGTTTTGGCTACTTGTAACTTTGATCTACAATTTATGTATGTGTTGAGTGGCTGGGAGGGATCAGCACACGATTCAAAAGTTTTGACCGATGCATTGACAAGGGAAAACGGTCTGAAAGTTCCCAATGGTACGCATGCGTGACATTATATATTGCCTTTATCAGTAGTAATCAATGCGGTTGTTATATACTACTATCACTTATTTGGTGTTTTTATTGTTATTACAATTACTATTTGCTATTATTATTCTTCCAACTATTGTAAGTATTTTTATAAAAGATTTTATAACTATAATTTTTATCCATATTATGTAGGATATTTTTATTTGGCAGATTGCGGATATCCAAATAGACGTCAATTCTTAGCACCTTTTCGAGGTACCCGCTATCACCTACAAGATTTTGCTGGTCAAGGTCGTGATCCAAATAATTCGAAGGAACTTTTTAATCTTCGTCATGCTTCACTACGGAACGTGGTTGAAAGGATATTTGGGATATTCAAGTCAAGGTTCGTTATTTTCAAAACAGCACCCCCGTTTCCTTTCCGCACTCAAGCCGAGCTAGTGCTTGCGTGTGTTGGATTGCATAACTTTCTACGAAAAGAATGTCGCTCTGATGAATTTCCGGTTGATCCTGAAGATGAAATTCGATCTTTTGAAGCGGAAGATGTTGAACAATATTTTGCAAGTCAAGAACAACAAAGGGCTAATGCAAATGCTTGGAGGGACACAATAGCATCTAATATGTGGAATGATGCTATGAACTAGTATAGGTCATGTGATTGTCCAAGTAGCATTTATGTAAAGTTATTTTTGTTTTATGCTTTCATAACATTGACAATCACTATCTTTTAGTGCTGGGGATTATCTCAGTGCAATTGAAGCAATAGCCTGAGGGAAATCATTTCTCCAGTGGAACTTCATCGTTGGCCTCATTTCTATTTATGTTTTAGTTATAATTATGAGTTGGACAGAGAGTAACAGACCGTTATTGGTGTGTTGTTGATGATGCTTATGACTTGAGACTGCTGAAAATATGATTGTCTTAGGTGAATTGAGTTATGTGGTGTACGAATGTGTTGTATTAGGATTTAAGAAGAGGTAGGTGTTAAATGAATAAAATACAAAAATGTCTTAATATGTCTCATGTCCAAATCCACACAAATCTTGACAAATCCACATAAGTCTCAAATGTCTCCTAAAATCTCATAATCCTAAAATGTCTTAAAAAGTCTTGAATGAATACACCCCCCTTAATGAATAAGATGCTCAAAAATTTTCATGAAAAAATGCCACCGGGAACCGCCTCAAATGGCGACGACCGGACAATGCCTCCTATATAAGAGTTTATTTGACCTTTTTTTTGTTAGTACATAAGTTTATTTGCCCCTTTTCCTCATATTTTTTGTGCCACTTTGTGTGCAAATAGCAAGATTGTTAATTGGGAGGGAAAATTGTCAAATAGGTCCCCGTAGTATAACGAAAAAATCAATTGAGTCCTTGTACTATTAAAACACTCAATTAACCCCTCCTACTATAAAAAAACATTCAATTCTTCTTCTTAACCGGTTCACTTCCAGTTTTGCCGGTAATCTTGGACGTGTATGCCCATGTGGTTTTTTTCTCTGACAGATAATTAACACCACGTAGCGTAGTCAAACTTAGATCTATCACCTTGTACTGTTCATCTTCCCCAATCATTTTGACAAGCAACCATTTCTTCTTCTATCAGAACTCTAAATCCACGAAAGCACTAGACTGTTTACAAATATTGGAGTGCACTTAGGGTTCTGAGGAATCTGAGCCTCGCTGAATAGAACCACGGCTGCAAAAAACCTCTTCACTAAACATCCCCAATTAAGTTGGATCGGAAGACTAAATGGAGGAAGGATACTTTTTCATTGACATCCCTCCATTTTGATAGAAGAATAAGGGGCACGTTACAACCGGGGAAGGAGAAGCTCGAATTTGAACAAGTGGACGAACCAGAGAAGCATCTTGGCGACGACATCCATGCGTTGAAGCGGTGAAGCAGAAGAGCAGCGGCGGGTAGGCTTGGAACAACGACGACGACGAAGTGTAGCTGAGAGAGAAAGAGGGATAGAGTCAGCCGGTGAAGAAGAAAGTGAAAGGAGGAAGTGAACGGCGGGAGAGGAAGGTGGGTACAGCCGTACAGAGCGGACCGTCGGTGAACTAGCTGGCCTAGACATGTACGGAAATGTTGGTGAAGTTGCTAAGGAGGCGGCACGAAGCGTATAGGAAAGAAAGAAAAAGAAATAAAGAAAAAAGAACTGGTAAGTGGTAAAGATTAAAGACCCCGAAGGGATAAACTAAAAATATTAAAAAATATTAAAAAAAATCATGTCAGTAAGCTGTTAACCGGAAGACTTGTTGGTTACGGGCTAACAGGCTTAGGTGCTGTTCTGTTCGTCTTATTCTTATTACTTATTACTTATTCTTATTTTATTCAGATCAGATCAGATCAGATCAGAAAAATTCAGATCAGATCAGATCAGATCAGAAAAATTCAGATCAGATCAGATCAGATCAGAAAGATTCAGATCAGATCAGATCAGATCAGAAAGATTCAGATCAGATCAGAAAGATTCAGATCAGATCAGATCAGATCAGAAACATTCAGATCAGATCAGAAACATTCAGATCAGATCATAAAAGTTCAAACATGATTTATCACTTTTATTATTATATTAATTATTATTATTAATATTGTTATTACTATTATGATTATTATTATTATATAATTATTATTAATAATATTAATAATAATATGATAAAAAAATAAGATATTAATAATAGTTATAATATTTTAATATAACAATAGTAATATAAATGCAATTATTAAGAAGACTATTATTATTATTACAATATAATAATAATAATATGATTAATATTATTATAATATTATATTATAATTATATGTAATTATAATTATAATTATAATTATAATTACAATTAAATTTCTTATAATTATAAGTATAATCAATTGTAATTATTATAATTATATCAATAATTAATTATAATTATAATTATAATTAGTTATAATTATAATAATTATAATTATAATTACAATCATAATTATAATTATGATTACAATTATAATTATAATATAATATTATAATAATATAATACTAATTATAATAATAATAATCATATTATTATTATATTATTGTAATAATAATATTAATATAATAATATCGTTATAATAATATTAATTGCATTTATATTACTATTATTATATTATAATATTATAATTGATGTTAATATAATTATAATTATTATTAATTATAATAATTATAATTATACTTATAATTATATTATAATAATAATTTATGATTATAATTATTATTTTTATTATAATTATTAATATTATTATTATTATTACTATTGTAATTATTTTACGGAGTAATTATAATAATATTGATAACTATAGTTATAATTATAGAGATAAATATTGTAATTATAATTACAATTATAATTATATAAGTAATTATAATTAAAAATATAATTACAATTATAATTATATCTATATTTATAATTAGTGTAATACGTATAAATTTTTTCATTTTAAATTCAGTTTTAATTATTATTATTATTATTATTATTACTATTATTATTATAGTTACGATTATGATTATAATTTTATTTAAATTATATTTTTAATTGCAATTATAATTATAATTATAATTATAATTATAATTATAATTATAATTATAATTATAATTATAATTATAATAGAAATATTCAAATCAGATCAGATCAGAAAGATTCAGATCAGATCAGAAGGATTCAGATCAGATCAGACCAGATCAGAAACATTCAGATCAGATCAGAAAGATTCAGATCAGATCAGATCAGATCAGAAAGATTCAGATCAGATCAGATCAGATCAGAAAGATTCAGATCAGATCAGATCAGATCAGAAAAATTCAGATCAGATCAGATCAGAACTTAAAAAATTCAGATCAGAAACATTCAGATCAGGCGAAGAGAACAGCTTCTTAATTGAGTGTTTTTTTGTAAGTTTGAGGATTCAATTGATTGATTGTAGAGTAGGAGGATCTAATTGACTTTTTTGATATAGTAGGGGGACTTATTTGACAGTTTTCACTTGTTAATTTAATTTTTTTATGTTATCTTATTATCTCAGCCTTCAAGTGCTGGCTTCATTCCCCACCATAGGGTTTTTGTGCATCTCAAAGACTCGAGACGGTAACAATGGAGCTGACGGCGCAAGAGCTGAACCTGTACAACGGCTCCGATCCGTCGAAGCCAATTTACGTAGCGATTAAGGGCCGCATATTTGACGTCACTGCCGGCAAGTCTTTCTACGCTCCCGGGGGAAGCTACGCCATCTTCGCCGGAAAAGATGCCACCAGAGCCCTAGCCAAGATGAGCAAGGCAGAGGAGGATATCTCCCCCTCAACCGAAGGGCTATCTGAGAAAGAAATTGGGGTCCTCGAGGACTGGGAGAAGAAGTTTGAAGCTAAGTATCCTGTCGTTGGCAGTGTTCGTACATAATCTTCCTAATTTATTTCTACACCATTTACCATAAGCTTCAATTATATGTATTTAAAAAAGAGATGATTTGATGCTATTCGGTTGAAATGTGTGCTTAACTTATTGTTGTATCTTCATAAACATCGGATGCTGTAATCTCATGAATAATGGCTTCTTTGCAATCGATAATCTGAATGTTACCTCTTCTCTGCATTAAACTGAGATGGGAAATCAATTCACTTCAGAGTCTGAATTTTCAGAGACCAATGGAACATGATAACATGATTTATAGCTTGGACTTAAGGGTTGTTTGGTTCAGGGAATTCGGAGGGGAGGGAGAAGAGGATTGGTCTTTATTTCATTATTAATGTATCTCTATTTGTTAGATTTAGACTAGAAGTAACTATATGATTTGGTTAATGTTTGTTTTAACTTCACTTTGTTGTCAAGTCTCAACAATTTAAGCATGCAAATAGTTTAAATCATAAATATTGAACCTCCCCTTCCCTTCCTGCCCTTTGGGAATTCCAGAATGAAACAAGCTGTAAGGAGATATCTGGAACTATAATTGCCTGGCAGGGTAGTGTTGCTATTTGCTAACTTGCATTGTTCTACTTGTCTGTGCTGTCAAGAACTTGTGCATTTGGTTTGGTGTCTTGGGCTTTAGGTAAAGAACGTGTCGAATTCAGTAGGTCAAGTTAAGATCTTTTTTTATACACCAGAATGAAAGGCAAAACAAAATTAATACGTCTCTATTATGTAATACTTTCTAGTCCATTTGCATCCTCCCATTAATGTTGTTTCAACCACTCCGGAGGCGTGTTGAGAATCGTAAGTCCCTTGTTGGATTCATAGGCTGCATTGACCAGCCTATCCGCACATTTATTCCCTTCACATAAGTGTGTTGGAGGCGGATAAATCTTTCCTCATCAAGTAGTCTCCTGCAATCCTGAATCCTGGTTCTTTTTAACCGCATTAATCATGCTTTCTGAGTCTACCTCCACAATGAGTCTACCCTATGATGTCCAAATTCCCTTTCCATGAGAAGGCCCTGTCTTAGCCCCCATAATTCAGCATTAAAGCTCTCTGTTTTGCCAAGTTCAGATCTTTGTTCGAACTCATTTTACATTATCTTTGTAAAGACTAAGAAAGATAAGTGTATGTGTACATAAAGTTATAATCAGATTTAATTTATTTTCATATTTTCCAAAGCAAAACCAAACATGAAAGCTATATGTAAAGTTATAATCAAATTTGATTTACTTTCATATTTTCAAAGGCAAAACCAAACATGAAAAGCTATTTTCTTTTGAATTATTTTTCTTTCGTGACCGTTTTTCTCATTCCCAGCACAGCCTTAACATTTGATCCTAGCTGATTGACAGGTCTTACTTGAAAAGTTTTATCTGAATGTGCGCTAGTTCGGTGGTTTGCATTGTACACATCTATGAAGCACATATATTTCTGAAGGAGTGTTTGGGATTGCTTTAAAAAAGCGCTTTTTAGCTTTTGGCTTAAAAAAAGTTGAAAAAGAGTGTTTTCAAATGACAGCTTCTGCTTAAATTAATCACTTAAAAGCTAAAAGCTGGAAGCAGGTAGAAGGGTGCTTTAAATTGCTTCTCACTTTTTCTATTACACAAAAAGTACTTATTTTACCCAACACTACCAACTTTTACTTTTTCAGAATCACTTTTTTCTCAAGCATTACCAACTTTTACTATTAATCACTTTTCCCAAAATCACTTTAAAAAATTACTTTTTTAAAGTTGAAACAATTGCAAACACTCCCTGAGTCTTGTTCCTCTCTCAGTTATCATTCCAGTTACTTCAGTTACAATAGTTTTTAGAGAAATAAATAAATGGAATGGTAAAGATATGTCCCATGCAATTCATTTACTTCACCAATACTCGTAGAATATAGTGATCGATGGAAATATAGCTCACTGTATATGTCGCATGTGATGCTCTCTTTGAACAATTGATTAGGAAGTACTACGTATTTCTTAAATCTTTCTGGCTGGGGGAGATTCCATGTCACTTGATTATTTATTTTTATTCTAGATAGCTAAAAATACAATGGTCTCCCTTATAAATTATTATAATGGAATCTATATTTATGCACCCACTATTGTTTTAAGGGATAACAGAAGTCCCTTTTTATGAATATTACTTCGTTTAAAAGTTTTTTTAAAATGATTTAACATGTCATTTATTTATGCACATCATTTAATATTACATTTATTATTGTGATATGACATTTTTGTAATTAATAATTATTGGATACCGTCCAACTATCCCCGGTGATTGCCACCCTCATCACCGCCACTATTGTTGTCGTCGTCATTAATAACCATAAAATCAATAACTTAAATCTCATAGTGTCTACTCCCTCCGTCCCCTTTATATTGTCTCGTTTTACTTTTTCGAGAAGTCCTATTAAAATTTTCTCATATCATATTTGGTAAAATTTGTGTGACTCAAAATCATTCTTACTTTATTCTTACTTTATCAATTAATTTCAACCACAAAAACTCACTTTTCTTAGAAATCGTGTCACCTTCTTCAGTCCCAATATAAGAGGGACGAGGTAGTACATAATACTCCCTCCGTCCCGAAAACAACTTCCCACTTTCCTTAAATGGATGTCCCAAAATTAACTTCACACTTCAATACTTTCCTTATTTGGCAAATTATCTACATCAAAAAAGTGATAAACAGTGCCAAACAGTGTTTAAACAGTGCCAAACAGTGTTTAAACAGTGCAAACAGTGTTTAAACAGTGCAAAACAGTGCATTCTACAGTAAAGTCAAATTTATTTCCTAAAAGTGTGTGAAAGTCCAACCGGGAAGTTGTTTTCGGGACGGAGGGAGTAGTATTTTTTATTGGTTGCGTTAATAGTAATACTAAAGTGATCTCACACGGTGATTTGTTGTAATTTGATATAGAGCACTTAACATGGTAGTGTTTAAATAAATGACCACACCCATTTGTACTCTTTAAATAAACAGGCAAACAGCTTTTCTATTACACGTCATTGCCACTTGCCACATCATACATATTTACAAGTTTTAAATAATCTCAAAACTGAAACTTTCTATCATACTCAAATAATTAATTTCTGCTAGGATATGCATAAAATGTAATTTAACTACAATCTAAAATAATTCAGATTTGAATTTTGATATCAAATTTTCTTTCTTGATAATCTCTTGTGATAGCTTTTAATGTGATCTTACACTTTTTTTTAATATGATCTTACACATCATTCAATTAATCATCAAATAAACTAATGGATGACAATGTCTTCAGGACATTCCCATCCATTATAGAGCTGATTTATGAGAAACGTAAAAAATCAATGGACTTTAATATCCATAGACTTTTTTATGAATGAATTCTATTGACTTTTAAATTCATGGACAATTTTATAGACTTTCAAAAAGTATATAGACTTATGAATCTGGACCGTCACTGTTGGGTCGTCGAAATTTTTACCCAGATCGCTGCTACCGATTTGCCTGTCCGCCTCCATCACCGGAGTTCACTGTCGTTGTCATCGGTTTGACCCGCCACCAGTAAAATGGCTTTGGTTATGCATGAAAATTAGTGGCAATTTTTTTTGGAAGAATTCGGCTTATATTGATAACACATAATTCAGAGTATGGGTAAAACGACAAAAAGAAATCTGACAACCGTCGTCCCGCGAACCAGACTCGGAATTAATCATCTCCAGAGAAGCAATATAATTCGTTGATCCATAAATGGGAGCACCAAAGCCAAAAACGATTACTGTATTCATCTCACCCCCCACATCCAAATCCAAAGTCTTACAAACAGGAACATTAAAGAAAAAGCAAATAACAAAACAGACATAGAAATCACTGGAAAAACCAATAAAACAAATAAGATAAGTCTTCTTCCATACCCTATATTTGCGTGCACTCCATGGTGGCGGCTCAAGAGGGGGGGGGGGGGGGGGGCACCGTTCATCCGCCACAACCTCAACATCAGCTTCATCTAGATCCAGTTCTTCCTCCTCTGCCCCATTCACCATCTTCTTGTATTTATCCACGAAGCTATCCATACAAAATTGTTGCTCTAACCTTCTGCCAGAAACTCCATACCTGCTCATTGTCGAGACCGAACAGTCGAACACCTCGGGCACAATCAAAGCAACCAACGAATGTCTTGCTCGAATCAACCAAGACAGATCCCAAAAGATTAGGTCGATGACCCCAATCCCAAAAAAAAAAAAAACGATCTGCTATGCTGAGGTTAGCAACTAACAAACGCAAAATCCAAACTCGCACCACGACCGAATGATCGTTGCCGGACAAACGCCCCTAGAAAAACCGCAGGAGATAGTTCAAATCAGTGTTTCCATAGAATCTGGTTTGGGAAAATTAGTGGCAATTAATTATATTAACTAAATTATGGGTTAAAATGTAATATTTAGTCCTATTTAAGGAAAATCAAACATGTGATTATGCTTTGAGTAACATGCTACTAGTATGTTTTAGTACTACCATAGTACCATGAGTTCTAGCAACACAATGTTCTACAATAATAAATGAAGCATACGCATCCAAATTTATACTCCGTATTTATTAAAAAGAAAACTCAAAGTTTCGAGAATGTTCAACAATCTCAATTTCTTTATGATCAATTGTTATATTACACAACTCAATGAGTAAGAACATTAATCATTACACAAGCATAGTTGCAATTGAATTTTTCTTCTTAATAATTGTTTTCCTTTCATTTTTATCTTGTTAAATTTTGTATACTTATTTACAGTTAAATGTTTATTAATTTGAAATTACTTTTTTATGTGTTAGCGGTTTAACGATGAAACACAATAACAGTTAAAATATTTTATTCTTAATGGTTAACTGGCAACCGATGTAATTGCACCGTACCTCAATATTTTAGAATTGCACCGATGTAATACTACTGATTCTTATACCAGTTCTTCTAAAAACTTCTAGAACCGAATCGATATGCGATTAACGGTTCTTCAAATGGTTCCTAATTTTCTTTCAAGAACTGAACGGATCTCACCCCTACATTTTCTTCGTAAGATGACATATAAAATATCACCTTTTAATTATTTTTAAGTTTATCTTGTGTATCAGTATTAATGTAGAATCTTCTTGTTCAACTTTATTTATCGTAAAATGATAAATAAATAAAAATTTAATGTTCAGATCTTGCATATTGAGACCACCCTGATACCCATCTCCTGACCCGGCCGGTACTGGTTCAGTACTTGTTGGCCGGGGTGTGATTTCAGGTAAATAATTAGTCAATCTGCAACCAGATCTATGCATACTTGTGACGAGTAGAAGACAATAGAGAGTCCATGGAAATCTTTGATGAAGAGAAGAGACAATTGCAGAGAATTATTGAACTAAGAATGAGTTAAAAGTCCATGAGAATTCACGATTTTAGAAGTCAATAACAATGAACGGAAGTTTGAATACACTTAGACTTGTATAGACTTTTAAAAGTCTACATTGAATACACCTAAACTTTTTTAGACTTTTAAATGTCCACATTGAATACACCTAAACTTTTAAAATCGACAGACTTTTAAAATTTTGACACTAATTTCTAATATAATTTATTCTTATTTTATTCTCATATGATTAGAAAGATTCACAGTTGTTGGTGCCTATGGCGAAGGTTTCTAGTCCAACATTTGAAGGTCTTATGGCGGTTTGGGTGATGATAGTAGTGGTCCACTCCATCTTATGTTTGGACATACTTACCTGAGCTGATGAGGTTGATAACTGGGCTTCAACTAAAAGGAAAGAAAAAACGAAAAAGAAGTATAACGCGACAAGGGAGCAGCCAAAGCAGATGTTGTGTGTTAAGGTCTAATTATTTTAAGATCATGTTGTGTGTAAAGCTCTCATTTTCAGATTATACAGCACTTTTTTTTTATAAAGGTGGAATCTGTAAGATAAATTTTTCCTATAAAGTATCTTGTATGGCTTCATATTTTGAATAGTAGCCTGTTTACTAAGAATCACTGTCAAGCTCCGCCTAGGTGCTAGTCCTCCCCCGATTGCCTATGATTTTTTTTCCCTGGATTTGGGTCCAATTTAGGCTCCTTTGGTCCCGTCTAGTCTTGCATAAGCGCTAGGCCCTACTTTACCCTCTAGGGACTGCCTATGTTTTTTAGAACACTGAGCATTACCAAAGTTATCAATTCACCTTCCATTGCAATTTTAAGACCATAACTTATTCAAACTTTAGGCAATAGGATGGATACATGCCTGGGTTTTTAGGTTCGAGGCTCTTCATTCATCCGTTCATCATCATTACCTCAGCGCCACAAAGGCTCCCACCCTAGGTTCGATGCTATGGGAGTATATTAGAAGGCCACTTGGAATTCACTCTGCCATAGATGGTTATTATTTTGTAGTGTTATATTTTACTAAACCATTAGGAGACACCTAAGGTCAATAGAATTCATATGGATTGTTCTCAGAAGTCTATGTGCAGGCAATAACATAAATATAGGTAGTACAAACAGAACATTCTAGGAGGTGGGTAAGTTACTAATGAAATATTGCCTTCTATAATAAAAGGAAAATGATAGAGGGACTATCATTTTTTATTACTCTTAGTTGGCATCTACTCACAAGAAAGAGATAATTTTGATTTAATGATGAGATAGATTGTTAACTAAGAAGTACAATATAGTCTACCAAATAGCTGTTCATTCTTCACTTCCATGAAGAAAACATAGTTAAAATAAACTTATTTGAAACATAAGGCATGTACAATAAAAGCAAACAATGTTTATTCACCGACAAAGGATAACTTAAGAGCGGGACAGAATTGGAAATGTAACTTCTTTTCCAAAGGCGACATTTCAAGAATGAAAGACTCATTAAAGGTAGGATCCCAACATTGATAATTTGATACTCATGTCCTAATTTCCATAGCTATGTTTTCACATTCTATGCTGTGCGCTAGGGCATACTTTAGTATGCCCTCACTTTTTTTCTTAAGTGTAATCACATCCTGGAAGGGGAGCCGTGGCACACCGGTTATGGTGTTGTTGTGAGACCCAGAGGTCACGGGTTCAAGTCTTGGAAGCGGCCTCTTGTCAAAATGACAAGGGAAGGATCACTCCTAATTCCCTTTCTTTCCTTTCTTTAATCACATCTTGATGTACAGAGGGGTCTTTGGTTCATGTCCCAATGTCCTTCTCTTCACACAATGTATCTTTCTTTGTCCTGAAAGAGAAGTTGAGAACAAGTTTCTTCAACATATAAAATGATACTCCTTATGCTCACTACCATTGCCATTTAACAACATAGCTTTTACCTAGTTTTACAATTTTGTATTATTGAGTTTGGAGGCATTAGAGCATTTACAACAATCTCCTCAACTGAATATCTAATTTCATAATTTTACTGACTTTAACTAAACAGTAAACAACAGTAATAGTGTAAAAAATCCAGAGTTCTTTTGCGGAGAAAATATTACATATTATCGTAGCAGGCATTGGTATGTGTTAGTTGCTGCAAGGCAAAACTATTAATTAGCGACATAATAGCTAAGCTCTTAATAAGTTTGCTCTATATAGTCATTGGTCAGTTAATTACACAGTTTGTAGTTAAAAAGAGGTAAGCTATTAATAGTTCACCTTGATCAGTTCTTGGTTATTTAGTCATCTAGTTTGTTTTTGAAGCCTTGTAAATGGCACCTATATAATGTATAAGAAAATTTGATCTCAAACAATAAACCTTCATTGAGAAAAATAATTTAGGGATACGATGATCTCAATAAAGACCTCTAAGGAAGTTGACAGTGTTGATAAAAAGTCTTGTTTCCCTTTCAAATTACTCTAAATATTTCCTGTGACTCATCGATCCCCTTCGTAAAATTGTGGTTGCATTGTTGACATCATGGATTATTTTAAACTCCCATGATGACCAACACACGCTCAAGAGATATAAAATGAACAACACGACTTAAAAGTTACTAGAATAACTTTGGCTATGTTTGCACGATGATTTCAGGTTAAAATGAGCTTAGGTTTGATCAATTTAGACAATTAACACACATGTAGCCTTGTTTGGATGAAAAGCTGAACTTGGTTGGGTCTAAAATTAATCAGCTATTCTAAATTGTTACTAATTTTAGCGTTTTAGTTCAGCCATTTAGTTTACCGTAAGCTTATGTCAACTTTACTATCCCATTAGTGAAATTTTATCTTATGTTTATAAAATATTATTTTTATGGCAATTTTACATTTATCAGTCATTATTATAGTTAGCATTTCAGTTTCAACGAATTTTATCAAGTCCAGACAATAGTCTCTAAATATAATAGACTTCAGTTCAATTTGTTCTTCCAAGCATACCTTTCTAATGAGCCCCACACAAGCTTGTCCCACATCAAAACCACACAGCACCATGCCATCTGATGCACTCACCACGAATACTAATCCTCCACCTCAGTTACCTGCAAATCCACCGCTGCCAACTCCTCCATTTTCTCTTTTTGTATTCATAGCTGTAGCCAGACACATCTACCTTCTATCAGACATTCCACATGAATCTACATCTGGTAGGAAGGGTGGCTCGCTTCTCGCTGCCTTTTTGTGGCAGAGTTATGCGAATGTTTATAGCTTTTTCTTTTTCTCATTGTGGTAACAATGTGCCAAACACTTTGAGTCATACAAAGGTAGGTGCCACTACAATTATGAATCATGTTCTTGTTTTCAAGCTTGAGGGCAAGTGTGATGTCAGTGATGGGTGTGATGATATGAGTTTGTGGCATTAGTGACATTGCATTAAACTATTTATCAGTTTACCTTTTTTAGTTTTTAGTTATTCAGTCACTCAGTTTGCATATTGGGAATAGTTTTGCAGTTCAATATTTTTCGCTAAATAATTTACTGGTTATTTAGTCCCCTCAGTTGTAGTTTGGGAAGTATTTTTAAAGCCTATCTATATAAGGGGGTTTGGTGTCCATTTATAAACAAGTAATGATAACGAAAAGTTACTTAAAAGAGGAACTCAATAAAATTCTCCAAGCTAGTTGAGAGTCGATAAAAACTATTATTTGCCTCTTAAATTGTTCCCTTTCCATTGAATCCCTAGTTTGTAACATTTTGAGTCGAAGTGCTATAAATGCTATAACATCTTGTTGAAAATGATCAGTAGTTATCTTAAAAGAATAGATTGATCCAACTTTATCAATTATTGTATGAATGGAATGGTAA
This sequence comes from Cuscuta epithymum, assembly GCA_945859915.1. Taxonomy (NCBI): domain Eukaryota; kingdom Viridiplantae; phylum Streptophyta; class Magnoliopsida; order Solanales; family Convolvulaceae; genus Cuscuta; species Cuscuta epithymum. Next base: position 2,663,323 of record CAMAPF010000915.1, read on the forward strand.
TTTCTAAGACTTCCAAGACATTCACACATTCATAAATTGTTTTTCTTTTCTCAATACTGATATATAGGCCAATATTGCCGTTGAAGGATACACTGCTGCAATGGTTATCTCTGATTCCAGTTATTGTTATCACTGGCCAGTGGTTTTCAAGTAAGTTGTTTTGATAATGAAATATGGGCCAATGTTACTGGGCTACTGGCAAACCCTTGGTGGCCCAAGTACCCAACCCAGTTGGTAAGATACTAAGATTCTTCTAATTGGCATGTAAATAAATCGCTTGCTCATTCTAACCCTAGTTGAGTTAGTGCAGCTACACCTACAGAGATATTTTTTTTACCAAAGTACTCGTAAGTAGAACCATTCCATCATTTGCAATGGAGCCAAAGATTCAATATTTTTTGGTTTGAGAATATGATGGAATAAAGCAAAATGGCTCACTAAACTGTCTACGTTTCTTTCTTATGAAGCAACAATCAATCCATGCAATTTTGGACGCGATTTTCACTATGAGTCATCCGGAAACAGTCTCTATGTGCTTTAGTACAGGGGTAAGACTGCGTACATCCGACCCCCCCCTTACCCCACCGTAGGTGGGAGCCTTTGCGGCACTGGGGTAAATGAAAATGAAATGACTCGTAAGTAGAACAGGGTTCCTTTGATCTCTCTCTCTCTCTTGCAATTTTGCTAGATTTATGGCCATCCCATTGATGAGAGATGACAGAACCATAGTGGTTTGGTTTTGGTTATGATTAAATTTTAGAACAAAAAGGATCATTTACCAAGCTTCTTTAATCTTGTGAAAGATTTAGTCCTTAAATGGTATTTTTTTCATATATATTATATATGTAATTATTTATGTTATCTTTTTTACCTTCCATGTTTGGTATATCTTTTTACCATCTTTATCGTATTTAGTTGGAAAATAGAAAGATAAAATAAAGTACATGGGTAGGTATACATTAATTGTTGTTGATCATTCTTAATTTTGTTTATTTATTTTACCAATTTTTTCTATATGAGCCGATTCAAAACTGTTTACCCTATCTTCAAAACTATGGACCATCCTTGAACTACCTGGGTTAAAGCTAGTATAATTTCATGCTTCTACATGAACAGTCACAAGAGAGTGTTTAAATTCATTGCAAACTACGACACACATACCCAGTTACGGGAAATGAAATTTTCTAAATTCTTTGAAAATGACATGGATATGGGGAGGGGGATACCCGCTATATTTATGTGAGTGTATGTGTATATACATATTTAAAAGCTTACCTTAATGGTTGGTCTGGTTTCATAACTTTCCACCTTCCATATAAGTTATGTAGTTGTATCTATCATATGTTGTTCACAATATTTTATTATAAGGAATGATGTATATTCATAGAAGTAACATATCTTTTGTCTTTTGAGGTTGACAACAACTTTACAAGAGGACAAGTATAACAAGTGGACAAGTTGTTAAACAAAGTATCCGAAGAGATGGGAAATGTCAAAGTAGATGGTCTACCTCACTTCTGTCAAAGTATCTCTCTATTTATTACTCCCTTGGCCCCAATTAGATTTGCAAAAATATCTATTTTGATTGTCCCAAAATTATTTTCCACTTTCTACTTTAGGTATGCAAACTCCACTATATATGAGATCATTTTTGGTATCATACCTGTCCCAAGCCAGGATAAAGGAGGAGAGTGTTGTGGTAAGTGTGTGACGGCGAACAATATCACCTTGTCAGATCACATGACATGAATCAGAATATGATCGATTCATGTTAGCCGGCCCCAAAATGTTTTGGGACAAAGGCTTGGATGTTGTTGTTGTTACTTTAGGTATGCAAATATGATTGAACCGACAAACTTTATGTTGTTACCTTTATGTTTACCCTTTTTCCATTTACTTAAATGCCTTTACTTTATGGGAGATAGAGCAAGTGGTAAAGCCAAACTTTATTCATTGTTTTCCTTAATTCTTGTGTTAGTCAAATTCTCGATCACTTTAGGTACACAGATTGATAAATAGTGCGCACATCCAAATCACTTTAGCGAAAGCTCATATTCAGGCAGGAGTATGAGCTCGTAACTTATTCTGAAGTCTGAACACTATAGTAAATCAAGCGTGTGACTAAAGGGAGCTTTTTGTTTAATCCCCTCGAATTCCTTGATCCAATCGTGTGTTAGGATGTGTGCTGTGGAAAAGTTAAACCTCAGTCATATATAAATGCTAACCTAATCCATTGAGTCAAGGATTGGTTGCTGAGACAAACAACGCACTAAAGGAGTGGTGAACACTAAGCCCCATGACTTTTGCCTAACTGTTAAAGAACAAAATCAAAGAGAAGTGTCTCTCGAGGTGTCATCATCATCATTACCCCAGTGCGGCAATGGCTCCCACCTACGGTGGGGTAAGGGGGGGTCGGATGTTCGCAGTCTTACCCCTGTACTAAAGCACAAAGAGACTGTTTCTAGATGACCCATAGTGAAAATTGCGTCCAAACCTGTATGGACTGGCTGCTGCTTCATAACAAAGAAGCGCAACCAGTTTAGTGAGCCATTTTGCTTTATTGCATCATATTCTCAAGCCAAAAAATAGTGTCTTTGGCTCCATTGCAAATGATGGAAATGTCTCTTGAGGCGTAATTACGTAAATTATTATGAACTGCTCACTTAGTTTTTTCAAATCAAAGCCCATTAGCACTAGCATTACCTACCAACCAGTCCTACTGTTCTAAGGCGATTATGTTGATGGGGTGATGTTCTAAGGCAATTACATTCATTGCTACTGACTTAATGGCAGAAAGTTGATCTGAGGAAATCAAGTGTCAGAGAAGTTTTACTTTATTTGATGAGATGCATTAAATGGAGTAACTTTGTTTGTAGCATTATGGGGAGAGAAAGTGCAATATACATACTCATAATTTAGAAGCATTTCACCCTACTCACAATTTGCATCTAAAGGGGCTGTATTGATGTAATTAGGCCCGTAAGCTTTAGTCCTGCTACACAAACCAAACTCTTTTGAGGTTTATTGAATTTGTTTGTGCTTTGTGGCTGAGTTGCAATTTACTACAGTTTTTTTACCCTCCAGAATATTTCCTGGTTGTAATTTTAGCTCTGCAGATTTTACTTGATGAACATTTTTTTATGATTTCCTATACATTCTTTCAACATTATGTTATTAAATTTCTGTTAATGCTTTTCAAACAATTTTGTTAAACACAAGCCCACTTGTCATCTCTACATGCTAAAATAGATCTTGCAGTAATATTTAGATTCTTCTAAGTTTCGTTCCTGAAGACAATAGTTTAGTTATCTATATTGTCCAGTGTGCTAAGTTCTATGGAATGTTCAGTACACACATAGCGTACCCAGGACACTGTGGATGCAACTCAGACAGCCAATCACTTGAGTTAAACTCTATTTTTATTGTGAAGTGTATAAACATGTGCTATTCAGGTTGTTATCTATGGATGACACAATGCCCGACTCTCTGTAGCTAAATGTATTGTATCTAGACGAAAGTCAAGAAATTACTATGTTGAAGCTCAAATTCATAAAAATGACTGTGCTCAGCTGTGGATAAATAAGTCACTTAGAAGGTTATTTAGGAAAAAAAATCACCAGAATTGTAGCAAGAAAAAGCGGTGAGGTACATATTGACCTATTTGCACAATGAGTAATGCTGGCGGACATTAGGTTTGTAAAATCTAGGTAGACATTCTTCTGTGGTGCACATCCATTGAATGATGAAAAGTTAGACATGTGACCATTACCTAATGAATGTGTGCCACATAATAATATCTCTCTTGAATGCACAAATTTAATAGGCGAAATTCATAGGAATAATCCCTACTTTTAGGAATTCTACAATAATAATCCCTACTGAGAGTGTTAATAAAAATAATCCGAACTAGCAATCGTGTCTACAATTATAAATTGGAGTAAATTTAAACTAATACCCATTTAATACGGTAATGGGTTTTAAATGGGTTTTAGTTTGAGTTCACCCGGAGAAGAAGAGCGGTGAATGGAAATGTGGCAGTAGGGGTTGGAAATATTAAATGGGCATTAGTTTGAGTTCACTCCAATTTATTCTTGTGGACACCATTCCTAGTTCAGATTATTTTTAATTTTTTATGGACACTCTCAATAGGGGATTATTATTGTAGAACCCCTGAAAGTATGGATTATTCTTATGAATTTCGCCAATTTAATATTGGTGTGGCAATAAAAGTTAGCCACATATTAATTGGTGAACTTGGAATGTTGTTCACATGCTATCTGTTTCTTTAATATCTGTGCAAAAAGCAATTGAGACTTCTAAGTTTGATTGGAGGGAGTATATTTCATTTCTACTTAGGATTTTTTTTTGGAATTGTTAAACTGTTCCTGCTGGTTATGATAGACTGGGCATTTGTCATTGGCTTGAGAAAGAACCATCCATTTTTCCTTTGATAAACTCTTTGTAGGCCATCTTCTGGATTTCCTTTTGTTTTGGACATCAAGTCAGTGTGCTATGATCTCTTCCTCAGTTCCTCTATAGTTTAGGAATCGTTTGATAAAGAAAATTGCAAATCATCACACATCTGCAACAAACGGAAAATGTGTTATTCCTTGGAGAAACACCCATTTCTCCATGATTAAGTTAACACTTGAAATTTCATGTATGTTTTGCTTGTCCATGGCCACAAATTAAGGTTTCTAAGGTGATCAAATTGGGATCCATTTGTTGCATCCTTTTCAACATCCCAATGCATACTCTTTTTTCTGTCATTTGCATTTGAAACACCATTGCTTCTGCTTTGCTGCATCCCATTGTTCTGTGCATAAACCGTTGGTATGGTGGTGACTAGTCTGGCCTCGAACTAGCCGCAACCATTCTATATATAAGCCTCATACTTTTTCAACATTGTCCTCGTTACACCGCAATTGTACTAAAATATATATTTTCTGTCATTTGTTTTTCACAGATTGTTCTAGTCATGATCTCTAACAGCTTCATAGATCTTTCTGGCTTCCACTTATCCAAAACCCAATGATCAAAGTATCTAAAATTCCCCTTCTCCTCCTTATTCTTTTTCCAAATGATTTATTTTCCCACCTCTTCACCAAATTCTCCCATACTGTTTGACTCTGAATATAGAATACCTTAAAAAATAGATGATCCTATAATCTCCCCTATAAGAGTAACACGGCTGGAAAGTTAGAAGAATGATATTTGTATATCATGTAAAGAAAAAATTGGTGTATTGTAGTGTAAGTGGCAACATGGCATCAGTTAGTGAAACATTTTTTGTATGTCCGTCTGAAGTTATTGCATACCCAGGTTAGAAAATTTGAAGATGCTAAGAGATCTTATCTTCCAGGCTTGCACATGTTATCCCACTAAACAAGTCAAAATATTGATACATTACATCAGCAGCAACCATCCCTTAATCCCAAATCAATGGTGCTGGCTACATGAACCAATAGAAAGCATTCAGATACTGTCTATGAAATCCTTATTTTCCATTCTTTTTGCCACACACCATATGTCCAAAATGATATAATAATGTTCATGAGTAGTAAAGTCTTTCTTAACTCACGAATATAATCTTAAACATTAGGTAAAGTCCATCTGAAGGTGAACTGATTAGTGATAGCGTGTACCAGTAGGTGAATCCAGCTCACCCAGGCGCTTCATTTGCATTGATAGTCATAACTGATAAGATCTAAAATTTACTATAAGTTCAATTTTTCGCTGTTTTATAAGCCTCATATGTTTGATATGTGATAATTCATTGATTCACCCCTTTGTATTGTGAGTTTGATTTTGAAGTGTACCACAATCCAAGTGGGATTCAACTCAATCAAGTACATGAAGAAAGGGAAAAGGGCTTATCAGGAAAAGCAATTCTAAGAGGCCCTTCTGGTCAGTATTGGAAGGTCAAAGTATCTCTAAAGGAAAAGGGCTTGTTTCTAAGGAAAGGATGGTGGGGGGATTTTACAAAAAAATATCTTTGTTAAAGCGACTTCCTCTTATTTAGATATGATGGAGGCAAAACCAAAACTTGTGCAATTCTTTGTGTGTAAATGATGTACTGAGGCTGGAAGCCTCTGATTCTGGGAAAACAGGTCTGCAAACTATGATACAATTCTTCCCACCTTGTAAAAGGTAAATATACCTTTTGAACTCATTTCATAAGCTCTTACTCTGTACTTAACTTTGACCATTCATGATAGTTTTTTATTATCAGTGATCAGATTGCCACAATCTTTGTAAAATATCTGAAAAGGAAAGGCTGGCAGACTCGTGGTGAGGTACATAATAAGTTTTTTTCTCAAAGATTACAAAGGAAAGTGCACTTAAATATTTATCAATGTTAAAACATCTCGAGTTCTTGACCATCAAGTGTAAACTTTTTTTAGAAGAAGAATTATTTTTAATCTGTATGTTTATATCTATATTGGTTCAAATAAGTACATCTGAGATAAAAATGGGAACTAAATCTATAATGATACGCCTTAATGGTTACCTCCGTTTCTGTCGAGTATTTATCACAGGCTAGTTGTTTCCAAATAGATTTTTAAAAATGAAATATGGGCCAATACTGCATAAAAAACCTTGGTGGCCCAACCCAATTGCTAAGAATCTTCAAATAGGCCTATAAATGTATCACTTACTCATTCTAACCCTAGTAGAATTGCTGCTGCTTCAACTTGAGAGTCTTTTCAGAATACCAAGATACTTGTAAGTTGAACAAGGTTCTTTGGTCTCTCCTTTTTTTATCGCTATATATACTGTCATTCGATTGATGAAAGATGACAGAATCACAGAGGTCGGGTTTAAAGCTTGATTAATTTTTCGAACAGAAAGGTTCGTTTACCAGCCTTTTTAAATCTTGCTAAGATTTCGACCTCAGATGGTACATTTGCATATCCCTGTGTGTTTGTGGTGTCTTGTTTTTTCCTTCCATGTATGGTGTCTGTTTATTTTTACTATATTTATCATATTCAGATTGAAAATAAAAAGGGAAAATAAAAAGAAATGGTAAAGATATAGTAAGTGTAGTTAATTATTTTGTTTATTAATTATACCAACTTTTATGTGCATCGTTCCTTTTGAGGAAAGAAAAAATGTGGAGAATAGATGCTATGTCGCATCGACTTTATATATATTTAGGAATTTATCACTCAATTTTGTTTCATTATGTTCCTCTTACTCTATGATACCTTGACAATTTTTGTATATAAGGAATGATGTGAATTCATAGAGGAATAACATTTATTTTATGATTTGATATCTAGCGGACATGGCAAAAAACAAAGAGTCCAAAAAGGTGACAAATGTCGAAGTAGATCACTTCTATGGAACTATAGGGCCTGACGGTGACCAGGAAAAAATGGTAATTTACTATTCTATTTTGCACATTTCTTTATTAAAAATTGCACTCCCTATTTCATCATATTAAAGCTCATTAACGTTCTTTAAAAAATAAAAATTGTCATGTATATATTTAAAGGAAAAAACAATTCAAGTACTCTAATTATAAATGGTTACCCGATACTTGCATGTGTAATATAAGCATCATGAATCTTGAGATATAGGTTATCAAAGAACCATAGATATACGTTTATATCTCTCAGTGTTAGTTTGCAGTACAAATTCTGCAATTTAAATACTTCAAACATTAGGAGGCGGCACTTAGCATTCTAAGGGGGTGTTTGGAACTGATTCTGCTTCTGCTTCTTTTTTAAAAGCAGAAGCAGAATCAGAATCAGTTTTCAGAAGCTGGTACCCCCCAGCTTCTAAAAAAACTGATTCTGGGAGTAAATTAGAGCACCAGAAGTGCTTCTGGAATTTCACCCAAACACTCCAGCTTCTACTTCTGCTCCCTGAAGGAGCAGAATCAGTTTTGAGAATCAGATCCAAACACCCCCTAAGCTTCCACTTGTGAAATAAATTTCAGTTATTGTGCTACGATCGTTTGTTAGTCTATCATAATATGATGTGTATTTTACATATGAAAGTCTAGGGTACTCAGCTTACACCACTCCAAAGTTTAGGATATTTGAATTATTATTCCCATATTTTAATCCATCCTATTTTTTAGTAAAATTGTTATGTTGAGATTGATATGATGACATCTCAATCATTTTTCACATAAAACTTGATTTCATATCTTTCTCTTTTCTTTATCTCTTTTTGGTTGAAATGAGGTTGTCTCTTTGCCTGGTACACTTTTACTACTGGAACTATCCAATTTATTATCCCCCATTTTCAAAATCATACTTCTCCCCTTTGTGAAATATAAGATTGTATTCAATATACTTCATATGAAATCCTATACAAGAAGCTATATTTATAGCTATATTTAGAGTCCTAGGGTTTCCTATACAAGATATACAAAATGGGCTAAGCCCAATACTACTAGGGTTTCCACACTCCCCCTCAAGCTGGAGCATATAAATCATATGTACCAAGCTTGTTACAAATATATTCCACTCTAGGACCTCTAAGAGACTTAGTTAAAATATCTGCAAGTTGTCCAGTTGTGTTCACATATTTTGTGATGATATGTCCACTGGTGATCTTCTCTCGGATAAAATGACAATCAACTTCAATATGTTTTGTCCTCTCATGATATACCGGATTTGATGCGATGTGCATTGCAGCTTGATTATCACACATGAGTTGAGCTGGTTTTGTGTTTCCATATTTTAACTCTTGGAGGAGATGCTTCAACCATAAGATTTCACAGGTAGCAAGGGCCATTGCACGATATTCTGCTTCAGCACTAGATCTGGCAACCACATCCTGTTTCTTACTTTTCCATGAAATTAAGTTTCCACCAATCAAGATGCAATATCCCGAAGTGGAACGTCTATCCATCGGACATCCGGCCCAGTCTGCATCACAGTATCCCACAATATCACGGTGGCCTCGATCTTCAAACAACAATCCTTGTCCTGGAGTTTTCTTGATGTATCTCAAAACTCGAATAGCTGCATCCCAATGTCCAGTACATGGCTTATCAAGAAACTGGCTAAGAACACTTACCGCAAATGAAATATCTGGTCTCGTGATGGTAAGATAATTCAATTTTCCGATGAGTCTTCTATATTTTTCCTTGTTGGGCAAAAGATCTCCCTGTTCTGATACGAGTTTAACGTTCGGATCCATTGGTGTATCCACTGGCCTGCAATCTAGCAAACCTGTTTCCTCAAGAATATCCAAGGCATACTTTCTTTGTGAGAGAGCAATTCCATCTTGAGACTGTGCAACCTCAATGCCAAGGAAGTATCTCAACTTTCCCAAGTCTTTTGTTTGAAATTTGCTAAACAGATGTTGCTTGAGGAGAGCAATTCCTTGATCATCGCTACCTGTAATGACAATGTCATCAACATACACAACAAGATAAATACATTTGTTGCCAGCAGAATGTCTGTAGAATATAGAATGATCAACATCACTGCGAATCATGCCAAAGCTGCAAACAACGGCACTGAACCTCCCAAACCATGCACGTGGAGATTGCTTCAAGCCATATAATGAACGACGTAATCTGCACACCATACCAGACTCCCCCTGAGCAACAAATCCAGGTGGTTGCTCCATATAAACTTCCTCGTGCAGATCTCCGTGAAGGAATGCGTTTTTAATATCCAATTGGAACAATGGCCAGCGGCTCATTGCTGCCATGGATAAAACCAAACGAACTGATGCAATCTTCGCTACAGGAGAAAAAGTGTCAGTGTAATCCAAGCCATATATCTGAGTATACCCTTTCGCCACAAGGCGTGCTTTAAAACGATCAATCTCCCCATCAGGCCCAACCTTAACCGTGTAAATCCACCGACATCCCACCACTGATTTGCCAGTGGGAAGGGGGACTAAGTCCCATGTCCCACTAGAATGAAGAGCCTCCATCTCAGCCAACATGGCTTTACGCCACTCTGGGTGTGTCAGTGCCTCATGTGTGGTTTTAGGAATGCATATATGAGATAGGTGGGAAATAAAGGCATAGTAAGGGGTAGAGAGGCGGTGATAACTCAAAAAGTTATATATGGGATGTGGATTCAATGTGGAACGCGTACCTTTTCGGAGAGCAATTGGCAAATTATCCTGAGTGGTGTCAAGTGCTGGAGTAGGTGATGGTGGTGATGCAGGATCCGTCATAGGGGAATCAACGGGCGTGGCCATGATGGGCTCAATGGGAGGAGGTCGAGGACGTCGATGGTATACCTGTAATGGACGATCTGACATAGGAGGGCAGTTTGGGTGCTCATCAGATGGGGGGTTAATGGGAGGCTCCTGATGGATGGGCCGAAGATATGAGGTGAAGTCCAAACATGATGGGGTATTAACTGAAGATAATGGATAATAAAAGGACGACTCAATGAAAGTGACATCAGCTGAAATAAAATGTTTCTTAAGTAATGGAGAATAACAACGATACCCCTTTTGGAGTCGTGAATATCCAAGAAAGATACATTTTATTGACCTAGCCGCCATTTTAGCTAATCCCGGTGTCGTATCATGGACAAAACACACACACCCAAACACATGAGGTGGTAATGGAAATAAATCACGAGCAGGAAACAAAATAGAATAAGGAATTTCATTATTAAGAACTGAGGAAGGCATTCTATTTATTAAATGACACGCAGTGAGTACAGCATCTGCCCAATACTGAGGTGGTGTATGGGAATGTAATAATAGGGTACGAGCAGTATCAACCAAGTGCCGGTTCTTGCGTTCAGCAACCCCATTTTGTTGAGGCGTGTGAACACAAGAAGATTGGTGAAGCATACCCCGTGATGTCATGAATTGATTAAAGGATGCCCCAAAAAATTCTTTAGCATTGTCACTGCGTAAAATTTTGATAGAATGACCAAACTGAGTTTGAATTTCAGCACAAAAAGTTTGAAAAATATGAAACAATTCAAAACGCTCTTTCATTAAAAACAACCATGTGTAACGGGAAAAATCATCCACAAAAATAACAAAATAACGGAAACCTAAAGTAGAAGTGACTCGATACGGACCCCATACATCTGTATGAACTAAATCAAACGGTGATGTAGCCCGGTTATTGACTCGCCTTGGAAAGGATTTACGAGGTTGTTTTCCAAGGTGACATGACTCACATTCTAAAGATGAAAGATTGGAGAAACCTGGAACCATACGTTGAAACTTTGAGAGACTAGGATGACCCAGACGATTATGTAAGGTAATAGCAGGTTCAACTGAAACACAAGCGATTGGATCAAGAGGATGGAGGTGATACAGACCTTGAGATTCATGGCCGACGCCAATTGTTTTCCCCGTACAACGGTCCTGCACAATCACAGAATCAGCAGAAAATGTTACGGAACAATTAAGAGCACGTGTAATTTTACTGACAGAGACAAGGTTAAAAGGGGTGTTTGGGACATATAAGACTGAGTCTAATGGTAAGGATGAAAGTGGAAGCGCTTGCCCAATACCCGAAGCCGAAGTTTGAAGGCCATTAGCAAGAGTAATCAAAGGAAGATGTCGGTGCTTGGTAATATGGGATAAAAGATTGGGATTACCAGAAATATGGTCCGAGGCACCTGAGTCAATTATCCATGAGCCTGCTGTGTTTGAAACGCAAGCGGTAGACATCCCCGTTGTAGATAATGGCATATTAGTCAACTTAAATTGCTGATATGCTGCATATTCTTCTGGAGACAGAACAATGGGAGATGGTGGGATCTGAGCAACGGTGACTGGGGTAGGAGGTCTCCCATGTAATTTCCAACACCTGTCTTTAGTATGACCAATTTTATGACAAAAATCACATTTAGGACGGTTCCGTCTTGAGAATCCGGTGTTGTTTTCTCCGTCAGAATTCATAAAAGACAACTTGTTTTTTTCTTTTTTCTTTTTTTTCTGTTTTTTTTTTTTTCTTTTCTGTCTTTTTTTTTTTTTGTTTTTTTTTTTTTTTTTTTTTTGTTTTTTTTTTTAAAGAGCAGCAAAAAATAAAATATTTAAAGTAGTGCAACTGCAATTGAAGTGAAGCAGCCGTAAGGTTGAAGGCATCAGGTTGAAGCACTGTAGCTACACAAGGATGAAGGAAAACAGACCTCTATCATCTTTGGGAGGTGCGGACGACGGCGAAGGGAGACTGCAGGGCGGCGGCGGCGAGCGTACGACGCAGGGAGACGGCGGTCGGCGGCGAGCGTACGACGCAGGGAGACGGCGGTCGACGGCGGCGGCGCGGTCGACGGCGGCGGCGCGTTTGACGGTGGCGGCGCGTGAAGCGGTCGACGGCGGCGAGTTTTACGTCGTTCTGGTCGCCGGAAACTCAGGATCTTCCGCTGGTTGGAGGTGTCAACGCCAGATAAGCAGAGAGAGAGAGATCTGCAAAAATGAAAAACTGCAGAAGTATGCTTCAGCGGCACGTGGTGGCGCGTGGATGATGCGGCGCAGGTGATTCCTCCGGCGGTAAGTCACGATGTACCTTTGAGCACGGCGGTAGGTTGATATCACTACCGAAAGCACTCAATTGAAAGTGACGACACTGTTCACGCCGGAATTCTGACCGGAAATTACACCAGCAGAAAAAAAAAAAAAATCATAAACACTACACTAATATTGCCACACTGGCTCTGATACCATGTGAAATATAAGATTGTATTCAATATACTTCATATGAAATCCTATACAAGAAGCTATATTTATAGCTATATTTAGAGTCCTAGGGTTTCCTATACAAGATATACAAAATGGGCTAAGCCCAATACTACTAGGGTTTCCACACCCTTCTATATTTTCAGGACTCATTGGTGGAGTCAATTACAATACAGTGAAACACCACACATTTGCAACAAGTCAAATGTGTTTTTCCTTTGAGAAACACACATCTCCCCATGATTTAATTAACTCTTGAACTTTTTAAACATCCCCAAAGCATACTCCATTTTTTCTAATCATTTTGCATTTAAAAAATGGTTGCTTTTGTTCTGCTCTGTCTCTTTGTTCCGTGCATAAGCCACCATTAGCCTGGTGTTGACAAGTCATGTTTCAGGCCAGCCACAACCATTCTATAAACTAAACCTCATACTTTTTAAACGTTGTTCTTGTTATGTGCTGATTGTACTAGAATATTATAGGTTCTGTCATTTGCTTTTGACAATTTGTTCTAGTGTCGTGATCTCTAACAGTTTCAAAGATTCTTCAGGCTTGCCAGTTATCCAAAACCCTTTGATAAGTATCGAAAGTTCTCCCTTCTTATTCTTTCCCCGAGGGGTAGACTTTTTAGGCTCTTCACCACATTCTCTAATGTAGTCTGACTCTTGAAATAGATTTGCCTCACAAAATAGTGATCCTATCATTTCTTCCACAATAGTATGCACTGAAGGGCAAGTTTCTTGTAAAATAGCTTAAGAAGAGCAGCATGTCTGGAAACTGAGAAGAATGCTTGTATTTCATATAAAGAAAGAGTTAGTGTATTGTAGTGTAGTCACAAAATGGCATCTGTTAGTAAAAACATATTTTGCGTGTCCATCTGAAATTAGTGCATACATGGAGGTTAGAACATAATAAGATATTAATAGATCGTATCTTGCAGCAATTATCCTACTCAATAAGTCAACATTATTGATACAATAACCAGAGCAACAGCCATACCTTAATCCCAATTAAATGGTGTCGGATATATGAGCCAATAGAAAGCATCTAGATTCCGTCTTGCTCTCTTTTTGCAATGCACCAAAAGTTCAAAATGATTTGATAATGTTCATAACATGTAATATATATATAAACTCGTAAGTATAATCTTAGACATAAGCTAAAGTTCATTTTTGGTGAACTTCAAGTGAACTGATTCGGATAGTGTGTATCAATAATTGAAGCTGCTTACCCGGGTGCTCTATATGCATTGTAGTGATAACTGATAAGAGGTGAAAGTTTACTATAAGCTGAAGCTTACACTGTTTTCTAAGCCTGAGTGCAGTATATATTGCTTAATAATTACTTATTGATGCCCTTTGTGTTTCTAATTTGAATTTGAAGCGAGTCCCAATGAAATTGAAGAAGTACATGAAAAAAGAGAAAAAAGGCTTATCGGGCAAAGCAATTCTAAGAAGCCCTTCTGGTCGGTATCGAATGGTCAAAGTATCTCTATTGGCAGATGGCTTATTTCTAAAGAAAGGATGGGGTGAATTTTACCAAGAAAATAATCTTTGTGAAAACGACTGCCTATTGTTTAGACATGACGGAGACAAAACCATGATATATGATGTGCAGATTTTTTGTACACATGGATTAATGAAGCCTGTAGCCTCTAATTTTGGGGAAGAAAGGGTCTGCGAGCCATGGGAATGTAATGCTTGTCGACCTGTAAAAGGTACCTCCTGTGGTCATTAGTTCATAAGCTTTTACTTTGTGTTTTTTAGAGTCAGTTTAATTAAGTTACCATATTCTTTGTTTATATTCTGAACTAAGGTGTATCATAGTGAGGTATAAAATAATTATTTTTTGTGTCAGAGATTATGTGATCTAATGCATATGTCAATGTTAAACTTTCTTGAGTTCTTGACCTTCCAGTGCGAAATCAAACAATTTTATTCGTACGAGGAATTATTATTACCTGAATAAAAATAGTGTTCCAGTGTATTTTAGAATATGGAAAACACTTGCATAAAGTCTATTAAGCTTACTACTAAGTCTCGACAGATGTTTAGCCAATGACACTTTGACTGAAGTAGGCAACTGGTTGTCTAGCACAGTGGTCTAAGAGAGAATTGCAGTAAATAAGAGTAAAACTTAGGAGCATTCCCCAGGACTCCATGTTTTATTTTCCTTAAATATAACTAAATATCACATTTCTACCCTTAAACAATTAATTAATTTAATTAATTGCCTTCCCAATTCGATCATTTCCAATGGAGCCAAATACTCATTATTTTTTGGCTTGGGAATATGATGAAATAAAGCAAATGACTCATTAAACTACATGTCCTTCTTTGTTATGAGGCAGTAGTCAGTCCATGCAATTTTTGATGCGTTTTACACCATGGGTCATCCGAAAACAGTCTCTATGTGCTTTAGTATAGGGGTAAAGCTGCGTACATCTGATCCTTCTACCCCCACCGTAGGTGGGAGCCTTTGCGGCTTTAGGGTAATGATAATGTGATGAATTAACTGCCTTCCCAACATAACCATGGCAGTCGGCGATGGCAGCAGTCGGCAGATTTCTGACGGCCGGCGAAGTGGCGAACAGCAATGGTCCGACATTGCTCCAACCCCCATAAAAGTATTTTTGTTCAAATACAATTCACAAATAATAAGTCCTATTTATGGTATTTTTAACATTAACTCCTATTTTTGGAAATTTAACATGTGTTGGTCCTATTTAGGGAGCTCTCCCCTGCTCTTACTATATGCTCTATGGTTTTTTATTTACGTTTTCTAAAGTTCCAACTTCCAAGAGTGGTAGGCATAATTTTAAAGAGTATAATGACACCATTGTAAAGACTCTTAATAGTTTCATGTTCATTTTGTTTGTATATTTTATTTGTATCGGATAAAAAAAGTAAAATGAAAAACAAGTATTTTTCATATAGTGCAATGAGCATGTAGTTTAGATGACTCAATGTAGAGGTATACCGTATACCCAAAAGAGCATTAAGGCTATGTTTGGAGCTCAAAAAATAGTAGGGAAAAGGAATAAAGTGTATAGGAGAATGATGTTTTATGTTTGGTTTATATTGCTAAACACTAAGGAAGTCAAATTTGATGAAAGTTCTAAAATTTTGCATGTATTCATATTTGTTAGTTTTTAATTTTTATATAATAGAATTATATTAGTAAAATCAAAAGTCAAATCTATTGAGTTTGAACCAATTTTTTATTCTCATCATAATTTCCCCTTTATTTCCTTTTATTCTTTACCTACCATTTAATGGGTTCCAAACATAACCTAATTGATAAAGAGATTTAGAAGAGATATGATGTTTAGGCTGAATTCCATGCTCTATTCCCTGGAGATCTTCTGTATGTTGCTCATCGCCAGACTTGGGATGACTGGCTGGTGAGAGCTCTTATAGCTCTGATACCATAAAGAGATTTAGAAGAGACATGATGTTTAGGCTGAATTCCATGCTTGATTCCATAGTATGTGGTGGTATTTATACACAGATATAGAGAGTGTATAAGGTAAGCTGTAATTACAATATTAACTACAAGTTTTGTAACTGAAAACAATAAATAATTGTAACTGAAATCCTAAATTCTGGATTCTTCTACAATTGAAATGTATATGTTTTAAACATCTCTTTCAATTTGCAATCAGATGAAATTTTGAGTTACGACGACCAGCCTGAAACGTATACACACAGGAGGGAGACGGATGTATCAGAGGCAACAGGTATTGCTGCAATAGATTTGGGTACATATAAGAACATCCATTGCATTTTTTGTGATTCTGCTGATAACACATACGCATTTTTGTTTAAATTTGAACGGACACAGTTGTGCTTGTTCTAAAATGAACATTGAGTTATGCCGATATGTTGTCATATCCTAGAAACACAAAGTAAGAAATATGCATATGTACTTTTCCTAATTTTAGCATCCTATTCTGAGTAGCTGCATGTAATTCTGTAATACCTCGGCTTTTAAAAAATCATATCAATCATTTTAAGTGAGTTAAATAAGTTTCTTTATGAATAATGTTATTTAATGACGTTACTGGTAAACTTTAATAAATGAATATAAATAAGGGTAAACGGCATTCTACATTCAGGGCCTTTTTTATAAATATTACTCTCTCTGTCCCATTTTACCTGTCTTACTTTCCTTTTTGAGTTGTCCCAAAATAAGTGTCATATTTCCCTTTTTGGAAAGAAATATGGTTCACAACATTTCACTTTACTATACTCAAATCTCAACCACAACTTTTACCTTTTCTACCACTTTATTAAAAGTGTTGCCAAAACCAAAGGACACATAAAATGGGACGGAGATAGTACTAATATAATTTGGGATGACAAAAAAGTGACTCAAAAATTAAATTTCCAAAAAAGTGATTACTAGAGTAATTAAAAGCATCTACCATGCAGTTAAATGGAAAGCAAGGGTGGTTTTATGAACTCTTTTATTTGTGGTAACTACCATAGTTTAGGAGGAGAGTATATACTCCCTAAAATATATGGCGGCTTACTTTTTATTACTCCCTAGGTTATTTCCGATTGTAATTGAAGCCATGTCACTATAGATTACAGTAGTTAATACTACATATTAGCTTATTTCTAGTTGTAACAGAAACCCAATCATGATATATTATACTACCTCCATCCCACTATTATCGTCCCGGTTTCTATTCACTAGATCAACACAAATCACTCTTACTCTCTTACTTTATATATCAAATTCTTATCAAATTTGATTATGGTTTTTGCGACTTTGTAAAGATTGTAATGTAGTTTCTGAATACGTATTTTCTTTTCTAAAAATAATTTGAGTGCGGAAAATGATCTATTTGCTTTATCGTTGGTTAAGAATTGTAAACCGCAATGGGACAATAATAGTGGGATGGAGGGAGTAGTAGTTGATATTAGCTTATTCCGGTAGTAATTTAAAGAGATAAGGGTCAGATAGGGTCTCGAACTTGAAAAAAATTGTCAAATAAGGCCATATTTAGGATGCTCTGTCCGGCCGATGCCATTTGGGGTGGTTCCCGGTAGAATTTTTTTATGAAATTTTTTGAGAATCTTATTCATTAAGTCTAGTTTAATCATATCAAATTTGAACTAAAACTTTAATCGGGAAGGCATTCAAATGAATTCTTGAAGATAACTGTACCGTTAAAAGCGCAGTTATCTTCATGAATTCATTTGAATGCCTTCCCGATTGAATTGTTAGTTCAAATTTGATATGAGTAAACTAGACTTAATGAGTAAGATTCTCAAAAAAATTCATCAAAAAATTCCACCGGGAACCACCCCAAATGGCGTCGGCCGGACAGAGCATCCTAAATATGGCCTTATTTGACATTTTTTTTCAAGTTCGAGGCCCTATCTGACCCTTATCCCTAATTTAAATCATGTCACTATAGATTGCAGTAGTTAATATTAGCTTATTTCTGGTTGTAACTGAAACCTAGTCACTGTATATTACAGTAGCTAATACTACGTATTAGCTTATTTTCTGGTTGTAATTGAAACCATGTCACTATAGATTCCAATAGTTAATCACGAGTCTCCCATCCAATCTTGCTCACTTGTAAGTGTAACCCTGTCACTATCATTTCATCTACGCTAAAAACAAAAACAAAAAGGTGAAGAAGATGAAGGGGCCTCAATTAATTCCCAATTCGTGTCGCAGATGAACCTTGTGGTCGGAAACCATGGCAGTCAGTGGCGGACCCATTAAGGGTCCCACGGGGTCCCGGGATCCTGTGGACTTCGAAAAATTTACCTATATATATTATATATATTTTTAACAATATTAAGTGGTAAATGTATATATAAATCATAAGCGAAATAGTGACCAAATGGTGGACCCAGAAAATCAGAGTCACGGGGTCCCTAAATTGATATAACTCTTAATAATATAAAATTAAAGAAAAATATTAAGAAGCATAACGTTTCATAGTTAATGTATCAACATGTACATAAAACTAGTCTTTTTATATTCCATGCTGAAAATCCTATTCCTGAAAAAAAATTACCACCAACTTCCAACTCATTTCAGAATGTTGCATCTTTGACAATACTATATTCCAACCATTTGTGCTCATCAAACCAAATGATCTTTGTCAATAATATAATTATTTTTAGTAAATAAAATTTACATATCTATAAACTACACTAAATGTGTGTATATACACACACACACACACACATATATATAGGAAAATGTTCAAGTAAGGTAGGCCTTAAGAATTGAAATTCTTAGGCCTCTTTCATTTGAGGTGCTTTCGGGTCAAAATTTTTTATGGAATTTTGTGAGCATATTCTCCATGAAATGTAGACTATACCCACCCAATTTCAGATTAAAATTCCATTGGAAAGTCGGTTAAATAATGTTTTCAAATTTGCGCAAGTTTATTTATATATATAATGCAATTTTTTCAATAATTTATCTAACTGACTTACCGATTGAGTTTTATTGTGAAACTTGGTGGATATAGTCTACAATTCATGGAGAACATGCTCACAAGATTAACTTGGTGGATATAATCTACGGGCCTACCTTACTTGAACATTGTCTTATATACTCCCTCCGTCCCCGAAAGAAGTTCTCACTTTCCTTATTTGGAAGTCCCTAATTTAAGTTCCCATTTCCTTAAATGGAAAGTTATCTACATCAAAATAGTGTCAAACAGTGCAAAACAGTGTCAAACAGTGCCAAACAGTGTCGAAACAGTGTCAAAACAGTAAAATTTACCCCCTGGTAAGTTTACTTGCATAAAAGTGTGTGAAAGTCAAATGGGGAACTTCTTTCGGTGATGGAGGTATAGTAAAAGATTAAGAACATTTAAATAAAAATAGTAAAAAATACTCCCTCTGTCCCTCAATGTTTGTCCTAGTTTGACTTCACAAATATTAAGAAGTGAATTTGACTTTACACTTTAGCGACACTGTTTGACACTGTAGCGACACTGTTTTGCACTGCTTGACAGTGTTTGATAAAGATTTGTTTGCCAAATAAGATAGTTAAAAAAGTAGGACAAACATTTTGGGACTTCCATTTCGGGAAAGTAGGACAAACATTGAGGGACGGAGGGAGTAGTATACGAGAACCTTTAAATGAAAGAGTCAAAAAGAAATTAAATGAAAAGAGATAATTATATCAGGGGTTTTTTAGATGAAACTTAGGTCAGATAACCCAAGACATGGATGAGTTTAACATTCCCCCCATATTACATTCTCGGGAATGTAACTTTACCTATTTTTTCTATACCTCACAAATCAAACATGGGCATCTAACATTCCTTGCATCACATTCTAACCTTCATATGAGATTATTAGGGATGGCAACGGGGCGGTTCGGGGACGGTTTTACATATAACCGTACCCGCCCCATTTGATAATTCCCCGCCCCATAACCGCCCCATTACCCAACGGGTAATTTTTACCCAAACCGTATCCGCCCCAACGGGTAACGGGTATAACCGCGGGTAATCGCTTTATTAAATGAGTCATTGATATTTTAATATAAAAATAATATTTTAAAAGGCGAAAAAATGGCATCACCTAGATAACTCTAGAATGAGACGCCCCTTTAAAGTTTCGTATATCTACAAGACGAGAAAGAAGACAACATAAATTAATTTGAACCTAAAACACTTAATTTGAAAACATAATTATTCAATAAAAATCTGATAATAATCAAACAAGACTATTAAGATCTATTATGAACTCTCATGGAAACATTATAGTTAGTACATCTATTATTCATATACTCAATGAAAATAGAAAAATCTCATTTTCTATTATTCATGGGACAAATAATAGATAAAAATGTAATAAAAATATAACTAAAATAAACGGTGCGGGTACAGGGCAGGTACGGGACGGGTAATGGGGTGGGCATGTATAAAACCGTAACCGCCCCGTTACCCGTAAAAACAAAACGGGTATTCCCCGCCCCATACCCGTTACCCGGTCAATGCGGTTTTCCCCGTTTTGACCGGGGCGGTTCGGTGCGGGTATCCATTGGATCGGTCACAATTGTCATCTCTAGAGATTATCCCAAACTAAACAGACCCTGATTAATTTGTAAAACATGATTTTATACTATTTGTTTGTACGTGACCTTGGTGAGAATTATTTGATAAGCACTTTTATTTGGTGCATTAAAATATGCTTATTAACAAGCATTGTCAAGATTATGTAAAATATTTTATTTTAAGATTTTATCGGTGTTTTTTATCAAACGTCATACTGAGTAATAAGTTTAAAGTGAAAAAGTTTAAAGTGAAAGGTTAAGTGATATGTACTCGGAAATAAGTTTCCATAGAGTTATTAGAGTTTAAAGTTTCAGAGGTTCCGATATGTTCAGTGAATCACTCCTAAGCTATCAGACTGAAACCATTGGGACTATACGTGTTATTTCATTGTCACATCTAAGATCATTTAGCAGTTGCTGGAGATCTTTTTCAAAATTTATTCTTTCGATATCTCTTTTAGAATCTGTTTGAGATGTTGTTTGCAAGTTACTACGTATTTTTTAAGTGCATAATGCTTATCAGTTGTTCTTCTTCTCATGTAGAAATACCATTGGTATGGCCAATTTCTATGGTGATGGGGGACTCAAATGCACGCCAAAACGAGTTCAAAGGAAAAAAGTTGGCCTGACTCTTGGTTAATGTTTTATTTAAGAATTTCAGTTTTTATAACAAAGTGACTGTCAATTACTTAATTTGATTTGAAGTATTTTGTTTTTCAGTAAATTCATGGGTCCAAGTAGTTATCACATTTGTTGGTGATAACAAGATTTAGTGAAGTTTTTATCTGAAGTTATTGTATTTACTTTATTAGATTGTAACATGATTTTTATTAGACAATTGTCTTTTTTATGTTACAGTTTTATTTAAAAGTAGCCTTAGGGACGTTTCAAATTCATGCTCCATGTGCCTTTAGACGACTGTCCTACCTCACTGTGGAGAGTACGTTTTTTTGGAGTGCAATTTTGTTCACCCCCTCCTTGGAGGGTGAACATCACCCCCATAGCTCAAATGTTGCCATATGGCATTTCATTTCTTTTTTTGCCACATGGCAAGCAAACAGGGAGGGGGGTTATGTTCACCCTCCAAGGAGGGGTGAACAAAATTGCACTCGTTTTTTTGAATGGGTGTAAGTTTTTTTGGATTGCTAAAAATCAATTATTTGTGTGCATGGTGACGTGGTTCTCTTGAATGTGCACACTATTTACTACAGTTAAGTCACAGTTATATTTCATATTCATTTCAAGTCCATAGTTCACAATTTTTTTTGGACGAAGTAGAAGTGTACAACTAACTTATGTTTAACAATTGATATTGTCATATAGCATATGTGGCACCATCACAATCATTCATTCATGAAATAAGGTCCTCCACTATAAATCCACTATAGAAATGAATGGTTGTGATAATGCCACATGTGTTATATAACTCCATAAATTTTTTGATCATTGTTAACTTCAATGGCGTAAATATGTTCAACAAAATGCCCTCAAGAAAGGGTGTGTTTGTGTATTTGAGCAAAAGAAACTTTGTTGGGTTGCAAATGTCATGTTCGGGCATTAATGCATTATACCTTTTTAGATATATATGGAGCACGTCAATGTAATCACATGAAGTACATCGGTGTGATAAATGATCAAGATTAATTCATCTAAAACTTTGGGGAAAGTTCCCAAAATAGGACTAAAAAAGTTGAAAATTCCAAAATAGGACTGCCATGTTTTTATTCCCAAAATAGGACTAATTATTGCCAAATTTGGAAAATACTGCCATGTTTGATGTCTGGTACTGCCAAAACATGGCAGTAATTAATCCTATTTTGAAAATAAAAACATGGAAGTCCTATTTTGGAATTTGCAAACTTTTTTAGTCCTATTTCGGGTAATATTTCAAAACTTTGATAAACCATTTAGCACAGTAACATAGTCAGGGACCTGGTTCGGGCCGCCCGGCCCGGGACCGGCCCGGTTCTCGGGTCCGGGTCGGGCCTAGGCCCGGTGGGGGGCGGGTCCGGGCTCGGGCCTTGTATTTGGCGAACCGGCCCGACCGGGTCCGGGCCGAATTGGTTTTTTTTTTTCATTTTTGGGGTTCCACCCGGGTTGGGCTTGATGGTTAGGAGGGGTTTGGGGGGGTGAGGGGGGGGGGGGGGGGGTAGGAAAGCAAAAAAGAAAATTAAAAATGACCAAACCGGAGGCCCGGCCGGTCCCGGGCCTTCCTTCCAAAAAAAAACCCGGTCGGGCCCGACCAGGGTCCATGACTACAGTAACGTGATCTGTAGTAACATTTTGGTGTGCTTCCAATAAATTTTGTTATCCTTCTACCGTCGTCGGATTGGTGCACCATCATTGCATATAAGACATGTTGTCTATCGTACTTTAGTATAACTGATTCATTTTGACATTTTAGAATTAAAATGATTTTTATGTGATATGAAATTTGTACATTACCTCAAATCTAGTTATCGTGGTTTCGTTTTGACATTTAACATTGACTCTTTCTTTTCAAGTGGTTTGAATTATGCAAATAATTACATCCAATCTAGTTGCAGTTGATAATTCCTAGAATATATATTTTCTACCGGGCATGTTATACATAGCCTTTTATTCTTATTGTACTAAAAAGAGTCAATTCCCTGAATAGGACTAAAAAGTGGCAAAATTGCACAAATAGGACTACATTTTTTAAATTCCCTTAATAGGACTATTTATGTGTGTTTGGCCAAATATACCCTTGTAACTTGTGAAATGTTTTAATTAATAATAAAATCATACAAAAATAATAAAAATAGAAAAAAATACTAAAAATCGTAAAAAGATAATAGAAAATTAATAAAAATATTTTTTAAAAAAATTAAAAAAATATTTTAAAAAAAAAATAAAAAAAAAATCGTAAAATTAATAAAAAAAACATTACCACCCCTGCCACCCCCAACACCACCAGCTCCCATCACCGGAGAAAAATATGCCAACATTTTAAATAATGCCATAATGATGGCATATTCAATGAAAATGTTGGCATATTGAAGAGTAATTATGCCATCTTTTTGGCATTTTCAGAAAAAGATGGCATTTTTTTACCAAAAGTGGAAGAAATTTCACCAATCGGAGGTGGTGGTGCTGGGAGGCGGCGGATGGCGATGGGAAATGTATCCATAATTTTTTTCATTTTTTATGGGTTTTTACTATTTTTTTTTTATTTTTTAAAAGAAATTTAAAAAAATAAAAATTAAATTTTTTATTTTATAAATGTTTTATAAATTTTTTATAATTTTTTTTAAATATTTTTTACGTTTTTTTATGATTTTATTATGAATTAAAGCATTTCATTATGAATTAATACTCTTAGGGGTATTTAGGGTAGTAAATCTATGTTTAGTCCTATTTAGGGAATTTAAAAAGTAGTAGTCCTATTTGTGCTTTTTAGGAACTCATTAGTCCTATTTAGGACAATTTCCGTACTAAAAAGCATAAAATGGTTTCAATGAAGATCGATTGGTGGGTTGGTAGAACCAAATTAGTTGCATGTCTTATTAGTTTTTTAAGTGGCACTACTACTCTATTGGTAATGTGAATGTAGGCTAAATGATACTTTTAATTTGTTAAGTTATTTTTTATTATTATATTTGATAGGAAAGTTTTACTTTGTTGCAAATGAAAGCATAGACTAACTTTCTCATCTAAGAAAGCATTATTTCATTTTTTCCTTTATGTCATTTGTTCAATTAGAACGTATAATGTTTTAAAGGTGGTTATCTTCATTTATATTTTCGAGTCTAAGAAAGTAAACATATCAATTCCATAGAGTTACAATGCGTTACTGATAATGAAAAATATGCATGCATCACCTCGATTTAACAAAAATAATTTCATCTCCAAACTCATAAAAATAGGTGATTTAACAAAAATAATTTCTTCTCCAAACTCATAAAAAGGATGACAGCCCATCCATGATGAAAAGAGAGTGAGGTTCCATCCAAGTCATTGTCTGGTGTTGAACTCGATTGGGATCTCTCCCCTGTGACACCTGTTGGGAAAAACACGATCCCCCGGCTTCTTCCAGGATCACCAGCTCAAAGGACTCTTGTACATTTACCCTTTGTTAGTAATATACGGTTCGTGAATAATACAATAATACGTATGTTCGTGTATAATACGATACAATTATATAAAATACGGCTTAATATATGTTTCATATGTTCGTGAAATATATAAAGATACGGACGTGTTTTAAACGTTTCACAATTTAAAAATACGACATATAATATGTGTCTTATATACTAATTTAACGATAGAAATAAAGAGTTATTCAACAATTGCACCACATGCTTCAACAATTTAACATGTATGAAATAGTTATTTCATGTATAAGGATTTGAATGCATGTGTACAATTAGTAATAAAATGATATTGCCTATTTGAGTAGAAGTAGAGAAACAGAGAATAATAACTGATATTACTGTGAAGGTGAGTTTGGTGAGCCGCCACAACATTTTTTGTTCTCTTTGGAGTCTTGGTATGGGTGGAGAACAAAAGTAGTACAGTACTACTACAATAGTAATATCGAAACGGATTACGAATTTAAGAAACTAATTTATTAAATGTAATGACTATTAAACAATTAACGAATATATGAGACAAATTTTTTTAAGCAATATAAATAGTATTGAGCAGCTAGACATTCCGTTTAATGGTGTGTGTTTTTGAATAAAATACGTATCAATACATACAGTACGTGTGTACTATACATTTTATCCTTAAAGTAGATGAGTTTTTCAGAATTTTCTGAAGAATTCATTAACGAGTGTATTATACGTGAATAAAATACGTATCAATACGTACGGTACGCGTATTATACATTTTATCCTTAAAGTACGTGAATTTTTCAGAATTTCTCGAAAAATTCATAAACGGAAGTATTATACGTGAATTATACGTTTGAGTGTATTATACGCGAATTATACGCGAATAAACTAACATAGCATTTACCCACTCACTCGTAACACAAAGATTCAATCTAACAATATCACTTTGTATTAGACAATTGAAATGTACAAGAGATATTTTACAAGTAAACGGGTAGCTCACATCATTCTTTGTATGAGACTTCTTCACTCTCACATCCCTCACCTAGAGGAGGCCTTCACTTACTCAATAGCCCTCCTCAAGGATCTCTCTCTCATCACTTGAGGAGGCTCTCTCTAGCCTCTCACTCTAGGACCTCCTCTAGGACCATGAGGAGGTTCTAGAGTGTGAGCCTTTAGAGAGAGAGCCATGTGAGTGAGGGCCTAAGGAGAGAGAGTCTCCTTGGAGGATGTAAGAGAGGAGCCTCAAGGAGAGCTCTTGAGTGAGGGGGAGCCTCCTTGAGATAGGAGAGTGAGAGTGAAGTAGTCTCATTTGAAAAGAGTGATGTGAGCTACCCATTTACTTGTAAAATATCGCTTGTACATTTCAATTGTATAATACAAAGTGAGATTGTTAGATTGACCATTTGTATCACGAGTGGATGGAGGAGTGTACAAGAGTCCTTTGAACTTGTGATCCTAGAAGAGGTCGGGGATCATCTTTTCCCCAACAACACCCCTTCCTACAAGGTGAGCTACGCCCTTGATTAATCTCCAACTTCATAGTAGAGCTTTATGGTGTCAAAGAACGTGTTCAGGTCAAATCCAAAAATTAAAAGGGAAAGGTGTAGTTTAATATAAGGTAAGCAATTTCAATATGGTAAATGAATTTTGAAGATTGTATGAGACAAGAAATCAGAATTCTCTTAAATTATGCAATTTCAATATTTCGTCACTTATATATAATGGGAAGATACTTAAGAGAATGAACTGTGAATTTGTTTAGAAAATTTTAAAAGCATTACTGCATTACGAACTACGATCCCCTGTATAAAACCCTTTTTCATATGTGGGTGTTTAAAAAATGAAATGAATGATTTTGGAGGGCTTTTGTAATCCTCTAGAATATTCTAAATGTTCAATTTTTAAGTTCCCCAATTTGAAGGTTTTGAAGAACAACAAAATAAATGATAATTTTAGTTTGATTTAAAATGAATACACAGTCAACTAAGAGGGAAAGGATAATAGACGCAACCTACTAAGAGGGCATTCAATGGATAATAATTCACATTCATAATACATAAAACAAATTAAAAATCTCCTCCAAGTGGACGGGGAGAGGTGGTGAATGCGTATATAGAATGGTAATAATTAAATGGAAAAATTGATAGTAATAATCCAAATATTGACGGTACGCTTATAATAATCTCAATTATCGATTATTTCAGAATAATCCAAACTTTAGGGACCTTCCGCCAATAATGGTCCGACGTGACCGGCTATAAATAAATTTCTATAGTTTCTAAAGTGGATGAGAAGAGATATAAAATATAATAGGTAATCCCTATAAATAATCCCAACTTTTAATTTTTACGCTTAATTTCTATTTGAAATTCACTTGTTATCTAGTAATGCACCATTATTGGGGGACGGTCCATATAGTAAGGATTATACAAAAATAATTAATAGTGGGGATTATTGTTAGCGGACCGAAAATAATTGAGATTATTATTTTTTCTAATTAAATGGTGTGCATAAATGAGATATTAAAGGAAACATTATATTGAACGGTTGTACAACTCACTTCTGTTGAACTATGTTATTGTTATTTGGCCATTGTCATTTGACACCTGTATTCACTTTTTTTTCAATGACAACCTTCTACATAATCATACTTTGAATTTCCTCAACTAACTGATTAAGGATGTTTTTACTTGGACTGTAATTTGTCCCAGACCAGACCAGACCAGACCAGACCAGACTTGGATAGTTATAAAAATACAAAGAAATCAAACCTTACCAGACCAGACCAGACCAATTCAGACCAGACCAGACCAGATTAGACCAGACCAGACCAGACCAGCAAATTACAGTCCAAGTAAAAACATCCTAACACAATTTACTTGCACATATACTTTGAATAATCATACTTTAAACTTAATTCCCATGGGTCACTGACTAACAAAAGTATGTGGTTCGAGAGATGAGGTAAGTCTAAGTAAGTAAATAGAGTAAGAATATAGTAATAAATTTGTTATAAAAAAACTTGTCAAAATGGAAATTGAAACTTTAATTTGGACCTTTTAAAAAAAGTAGGATCTTGGACAATGTTAACACCCGGGGTTCCATCCTAAAAGGTCAACCTATCAGAAGAGTAACTCAAAGCCTTATATAGTGTTTAATTGTTTTATAGCTTTCTGGTGTAGGACAAATGCTTTAATACGCCCCAGGCTTGAGCTGGAAAATATTGGGGTGTATAAACGTAGGGATGGACTCGGGCCGGGCCAACCGGCCCGGAACCGGACCGGCCCGCTACTGTGCGGGCCCGGACCGGCCCGGTGAACCGGTTCGGTTCCGGTTCGGGCCTCCCGACCCGGTGGTATACCGGTCCGGGCCGGGGCCTCCAGTTTAGTGAACCGGCCCGGCCGGGCCCGGTTCGGGCCGGAATTTATTTTTTTTTTTTTGATTTTTTTTTAAGTTTTGGGTTGGATTAGGTATTTTGGGTCATTTGAGGTGGTTTGGGGTGGAGGGGGAGGGGTAGGGGGTTAAATAAGAGAAGAAGAAGAAAAAAAAAAACATTTCGGGTGGCCCGGCCCGGCCCGGCCCGGTTCTGGCCCGGAACCGGAACCGCCCACCACCGGTTCGGGCTCGGGCCTCCTTTTTCTGAACCGAGGCCCGGCCGGGCCCAGGCCCGAACCGGGCCCGAACCGGAACCGGTCCACCCCTATATAAACGGGCCAAACAAACCTTTAACAAGACCTGAGGTTCTATCTTAAAAGGTTAACATGATAGGAGGAGTAGCCCAATTTTCTTTTTTTTATGTTTTTATTTTTTAAAATCAAATATCCCCCTTCTCGATCACAGACGGTGCCGGAGAAGTCAGACACGGCACCTAGATCCTCGAAGTCATCATCAATCAACACAAGACAGCGTTCCAAATGGACCCCACAATCATCTATCTTACGGCGGTCGGTCAGGTACGGTGTCATATATGGCAGAGAATCCCAAATTTTTACCAAACAGCAAGTCTCATCCATTCGTTCATTTATCAATTAAAAATAGGAAAACCCACGTTTTCCTGGATTCAACGGCCTTTCAGCTTGAACAATCAATCGGATTCCATAGCATTTCATTCAGGCTTTCACGGTTATATGAGACCTGGCAGTCCAACTTCCTTCAATCTTTAGCCCAGGTTCGAAAACGCATTGCTCTGATGCACAATGGCAGGTCGAAGCAAGATTTGATCTCCTATCCACCTCCACTGCAATGCCAAGATCCCCCATTTCCAGAAAGTTGACTTCTTTCCTGGTTTTTAGGTAATCCATCTATGAGGACAATAATCTTCTACTCTGTACTGGAGTTCTCACTATTTGTTCATTTTCTTATTTACTTATGGATTTATTGTTTTGTTTGTTTGTAGTTGTCAAGCTGAAATGAGATTTGATCATGGTTGCAGAAATTCCGTGTACAGGATCCCCAATTCTTAGGAAGATGGCTTCTTAGACACATTTTCCCACTGCTTCCTAAAGTATTTGTTGCTTCAGAAGATTTGAAGGCATATTAATTGAATGGGAGAGGAGGAGAAACTCCCAATTGACAGTGAGGAACATGGAAAAGAAGATGGGGGAGGTCAGAGGAGGAGCTGGGGGTGCATATCTGCCAGGCCTGTTGACTGGTTCAGAATGCTTGCCAGAAAAACGCACTGGAGCTTTGTGTTTGGCGTGGTGGTGGTGTATGGGATAAGCCAGGGGCTGGGTGGAGCGTTTGCTCGTGTGGGAACAGAATACTACATGAAGGATGTGCAGAAGGTAGAGCCTTCTGAGGCTCAGGTATATACAGGAATCACTACTATCCCTTGGCTTGTTAAACCACTCTGGGGGCTCCTCACTGATGTTGTTCCCATTTTGGGATATCACCGAAGACCTTACTTCATCTTTGCTGGTACATTTTTGCCGTTGCATCTTGCTGGTTTTGGCTATGATTTGATACTTTAAATAGCTTAAATTGTGACAAATTGATGCTTTAGTGTATTTAGCACACATATATTAATATAAAATCTCTGACCAGTCACTGTTATAGCTTAGGGGGGTCACACACACATATTGCATGAATTTTATTGTGTTAACAATGTAGGTGTGATTATGGGATGGCACATTGGTGGTAATGATGATGGTTTGCTTAGGAAGGTCCTACTCAGGGGGGAAATCAGTTGCCCAAAGTTTCAATGTGACCTTTTACAAACTGGCATGTTTGATTAGTTTGAACTAGAGTGATGTTTAGTATGTGAAGCAGTATAGCTTACCAAATGTAAAGCAAAGCATTGCCATCATGTTTTTTGATGCATTAATTATTGCATTACCTAATTGTACACAATTAATTGACACTAAGGTTTTGTTTGTATGAAGAGAAATGGGTAAAAAAGAAAATAAGAGGGAGAAATGAAAACATGGTTTGGCTTGGAGAGAAATAAAAGGAAGAAAAATGGGTTCCACACTTCCACCTATGTTTTACATTCTCTTCAATTGTTCTAACCCCAAAGTTGCCTTTGTGAAAGTGAGCAAATTCTTTTTTCTAACATCTAACCTTAAATATTTTCCTCATTGTTTAAAAGTAGTGAGCATGCCTATGGTGAATTTAACATGGACACAATATCAAAGGTGTATAGATTATGAAAAATGTACTCCGTTCTTCCAGCTTTATTTCTCTCATTTTTCCATTTTTTTCGGTCTCATATATATACTACAAATTCAAGATCAACCATGCAGTTCCACTTTTCCTTAACTCGTGTGCCAAATTCCTTTGTCTTCCTCCCCTGTCTCTCCAAACTGTATTTCTTGTATTCTGTAGATTTTATGTGGTTTCATATCATAACCATTATAAGCTGTAGCATACTTAGAGCAAAAAGAAAATGCACTGTACCCACAAGAACAATCACTAATGGACTAGAGGTAGACCAGGTGAGGGAAGCCATAGATCATCTGCTAAGTACAATAATAAGCCACAGACACTTTTACCTATTCAGAAAAACTTGAACTTTTAAGCTTCATTCTGTGATGTAATTATTAAGGGATCAGCCACCATATAAATAGAAAAGACAAACTGAAATCATCGTTTTCTTTTATTATAGAGTATTGGGTGTGGTCATTTCAGGGGCTATCGGAATTGTCTCCATGCTCTTCTTATCATTGCACACGAACCTGCATATTGTGTTTGCACTCCTCTCCTTAACAGCGGGAAGTGCCGGAGTTGCAATTGCTGATGTTACTGTTGATGCTTGCGTGGCACAGAACAGTGGTGCCCATCCTTCCCTTGCACCCGACATGCAAAGCTTATGTGCTTTGAGTGCCTCTATTGGTTCACTTGTAGGCTTCTCCCTAAGTGGCATCTCCGTCCATGTACTTGGGCCTAAGGGGGTGTATGGCTTGTTGGCCATTCCATTTGGGCTTGTGTTTTTGGTTGGGATTTTGCTCAAGGAACCTGATTTGCACAATTCTCCTTCTCACCAGGTATTAAGGTTAAAGTTGTTGAGAGTAGACTGAGTAGTATATACATAACATTTAATTAATATCAGTGTTATTTTAATCCTTTATTTTTTATTGGAAAGCTTCCAGAGGTGTAACCTTCAGGTTTTCAGTATTTCTCAAAATGACCTTCCCATATATACTGTTCTTACGGTGAGGGTTACCTTGGGAAAATTTTACAGGTATTTTAGTTGGGATACCATGGGGTCATTTTGAGAAATGTCACATGCCTGATGGTGACATCAGGAAATTTCCTTTTTTGATTTAATGTCTAATCTATTAATACACGTTCAGGTAAGCCAGAAATTTGGGAGTGCTGCAAAAGCTATGTGGAAAACCCTAAAATGCCCTGCTGTGTGGCGTCCATGTGTGTATATGTATTTGTCCCTTGCATTGAGTTTTGATATCTCTGAAGGGATGTTCTACTGGATGACAGATGCAGAAGGAGGACCTCGTTTCTCAAAGGTGCGCCGAATGAGCTGATCTTTTCAATTGTCATGCATATTTCCATACAAGCATGCCTGATTTTTTAACAAGGTTACATCAGTGTTTCTTTCATAAATGCAGAACACTTTGCATTTATCTTTCAAAACCTAGATTTGATCTCCCCCACCCGATCTGATGACTACTTGAGCTATTAAGCTTGTTTTCCATTATCTCAGACTAGATTCCTAGTCACGTTATAACAGTGCTTTAAAAACGAACCATTGAAATGTATCCGGTTCAACTGTAGGCGCAAACCATTTTAAACTTCTGTTGTGAAAAAAAGTAATGCATA
This sequence comes from Cuscuta epithymum, assembly GCA_945859915.1. Taxonomy (NCBI): domain Eukaryota; kingdom Viridiplantae; phylum Streptophyta; class Magnoliopsida; order Solanales; family Convolvulaceae; genus Cuscuta; species Cuscuta epithymum. The sequence goes on from CAMAPF010000915.1 coordinate 2,695,359, forward strand.
AATCTGTGTATATGTAGACAGATATAAACTTAATTACATATGATGCATGCATGTATGTACTCCTTAATCCGTTAATCATTAGCTGTTCTACATTCCCTTTTCGGGAAATGATAGTATGAGAATTACATAAGTGCCCTTTCAAAAAATTCTTACATTTTTCTTACTTTTAATACACCAGTTATTTTTCTAGAATTAACCAGTTCATCTAATTTGGTCTGGTTTAATCTTGTTCAACTAGGAAACTGTGTTTAAGGGTTTTAAGAACCGGTTAGGCGGTTAGGCCTCTGATTGATTGAACCATGTGGTTCCTAAAACACTCCTTTAAAAAGTGAAATGTTGTGAGAACCATTGATTGAAACATACAAAAGGCCTGTTTTGTTCTTTTGTTTCTATTCCTTACTATCATCAAAATTATGCTAATAAGTTCTTTAACAATTGATGTATTATTACTTACATGCAGGAGAGTATTGGTTACATATCCGCTATTGGGTCCATCGGATCTCTGTTGGGTGCTATACTTTACCAGTATGGATTAAAAGATCACCCCTTCAGAGGGCTTCTTTTCTGGACGCAATTATTGTATGGTCTCTCAGGAATGCTGGATTTGGTTCTCATACTACGCCTAAACTTGAGGTTCGGCATACCAGATTACTTCTTCGTGGTTATAGATTCGGGCATCTCTCAAATGATAGGGAGACTGAAGTGGATGCCCCTTTTGGTACTAACTGCCAAGCTCTGTCCACCTGGCATTGAGGGCACAATCTTCGCACTGCTCATGTCTATTGACAATACTGGCCTTCTCACATCCTCATGGGGTGGGGGGATTTTACTTCATGTCTTGAAAATCACAAGGACACGGTTTGAAAAGTTATGGCTAGCACTCTTGATAAGAAACGTGTTAAGGGTTACTCCTCTTTTTCTCCTGTTCTTGGTCCCGGGGAGTGATCCCAACTCTATCCTCCTCCCGAGCGAAGGTCTGGTCTCTACGCGTGGGACCCATGAGTCTCCTGACAGCACTCAGAACGAAAATATTGAGCTTGTTTCCCTTGTTGACAGCATGGACAGTGCTAGATAGCCAGGGGCTATGTTAATGTGGTTTGATCCTTTCTTGAGGAAAAGCTACACGGATTTGATAACATATACAGGCCAACATAGTTATTTATCAGACCAAAGAAAACCATTCATTTTGTGTCTGAATTTTGGATGTTGCAATTGGTTGGCTAGAGTAATTGTTCCTGTTTATTCCACATGATTTTTTGTTGTTGTAAGCAAATTATATAATTATATCTATAGAATATAGATAGATAGTAGACCACCACTTGTACCACAAAACAGTGTATGTTTCTGTAACGGTGTGAGTGTATATTGCAGCCTAGCAGGACTATAATATCAATTCGTACAGGGTGTGTAGTTATGAACTTCAATATATGCTGAATACCAAAAACCCAAAGCGGGCTTCTTATTTGTCACAGCTTTGTTAACGACTGTAACTGTTTGCCTTTTTACTTGCTTAATGATGCCACGTGTTTGGGATGGATTTGGAAGGCTGAGAGAGAGAGAGAGAGAGAGAGAGAGAGAGAGAGAGAGAGAGAGAGAGAGAGAGAGAGAGAGAGAGAGAGAGAGAGGAGAGAGAGAGAGAGAGAGAGAGAGAGAGAGAGAGAGAGAGAGAGAGAGAGAGAGAGAGATGAGGTGGGGAGGGGGGGAGGGGGAGAAAGAGAGCTAAGTGATGATACTTGGTTAAGCAAAAGTAGCCATTGTAAGAGCTAGTCTAGGATTGAAGTTTGGTTTGAACTTTGAAAAACACTCTTTATAAGTACTTTTGAGAGGTTGAAAATTGAGAAATTTGAGATTGGAAAATGAAAATAATGTGCTATGGTTTAAATAATTTTAAAGGGTAGCATTCTAAGAGCATCTCCTTTCTCCAATGTGAGGGTGCATTGCAGTGATGTGGCATAGGAGAGAGATAGAGATAAAAAATGGACCAAGGTCTATGACAAGGTCCATATATGGATCTTACACGGGATTTGAGGAGGAAAAGTTGGTGAAAAGTGGATTAAAAGTGATATAAAAAAAAATGAAAATGAAAATAAATTAAGAAATACGTGGGTCCTACACATAAAAATTGTGAGATAAAAATGGGACCCATGTGTAAGGGTATGTAAGAGACCACACCCTTGCATTGGAGTTGCTCTAAGGCTTTATACAAAACCTTTCGGGTTGGTTTTTATGTTACATGGACTTTTTACGTTTCATAGAAAGGTTTGGATAAAACTATAGTTTGTTTTGGATTGCGATAAAGGACTTCTTTGGACTATTGACACAATCCCAAAGTGACCTCACCTCACTAGAAACATCTAACTTTGGTTGAGAAACTTACTACTATGCATCCAAACTGGCACCGTGTTCAATGTCCTAGACATTCATGTAGCAAGTTTCTTAATAAAAAAAATAGGTGTTGCTAGTAAAGAAAATCCAGTTTAAATTTGTGTTTGTGAGGGGTGGGGTCGACTCCCAAATTCCCTATACAACCCTAAATAAACTATAGTTTATTGTATGATTTTCCATTTGAATATATGGATTTTCAATAAATGTTTGTCATTTCAATATATGATTTGTCATTCCATAATTCTGAAATGTTCAAGATTACACTACCCAAACATAGAAAGATCATGCAATTTTTGTGTGTAAAAGTATAAACTTAGTGCTTTCTAGTCTCATTGCTTAGATGGCCATAATTCACTCGTATAATACTTCATTATATATCCCCAGTAATATAAGGTCGTTTTGATTGTTTTTTAGGAAGAGAGCAATGCAATATACAACTCATGAATGGAAAAACTCCATTTCTATTTCACAGTAGTACATATGAGGCCATTTTTAACTCCGGTTATCATATTGTCAATTATTCAATTAATGTTAGCCAATCTCAAACTCTTTTGAGACTGGGGCTTAGAATGTTGTTATTTGAATGTTGTAGTTTCTTATTTTGAAAAAAGACTCTTTTATAACACATTTCCGATCGAAGGGCGTGTCACTACCACATCATTTTAAAATAACACATCATCCCCTACCTGAGACTGCAACCTCTCGAGTTTCTTGAGAACAAACTGGCAAACCCAACCCACTTTCATTTATCATGCATCCATAGTTTGTGGGGGGCAAACACGATGTTGATCCATTTATCTTGCATCCTTAATAACTTAAGGTTGGGTTAAGATGAGTGAGATAAGATTGTGTCAAATACTCCCTCCGGTTTTTAATAAACTTCACACTTTCCTTTTTGGGACGGTCTAAAATAAACTTCATACTTCCTTATTTCCTTTTTTGGCAAAGAAATCTACATCAAAACAGTGTCAAACAGTGCCAAACAGTGTCTCTCCGTGCCAAACAGTGTCAAACAGTGCCTCAACAGTGTACTCTACAGTAAAGTCAAATTTCTTTCCTTATTTTGTGTGAAGTCAAAAAAAAAACCGGAGGTAGTATCAGATATATGTTCACTTCTACCATCACACACACAAAACATTGTTTTACATTAGATGTCACCCCATTGCAAAAGTCATTAAAATACCACTAAACAGCTACAAGTCGAGATTGTAGCTATAAAATACTACGTAATTTCATATTTCAATATTGGTATTGTGAGTTCATCATTCATTCATTCATGGACCATGAAATAGGATTAAAAAAAACCTACTACACTGATATACTGATAAAGTTAAGAACTTAAGCACACGGTTTACATGCTGACAACTTAATAGGGGCAGTGTGCTGGGAGCCTGAGAGCCAATCACCAGACCAGATACAAATTTATGGCATAATAACAATTTGACTTCAATCTAATGCTGCAAATACAAAAATATATTTTTATGTGCATCAATAGAAACATCAGCAATGGATACAACGAGAGAGTATTTGATCAAGGATCTGCACAATAATTCTTAACAGCTTTCATTGCAGCATTTTCCTTCCCAGAAGACCATGAAACTCCACATGGATGGAGAATTATCATACACCAAATTAATGTAAGGCCAGTTTTTTCAGATGATTAAATGTCTTCTGTTTTATCCACTGCCGATCATATGGCAAGTAAGCCTGAATTGAGTGATCATAGCTGCAAAATGGAAACAATTCCACACATAAATTTCATTTTATGGTTTATTGATATTTAAAAATGCATTGTATGCAACAATGCATACAGAAGAGAGACAGAGAGAGCTACACTAGTGCACTCATGTCTGCAAGCCCATCAACAAAATTGTAAAGATCAGAGATGTCATAAGAGATGTTTCTTATGGTTGGGTTGATCTCCTTCAGTTTTCTTTCATATAGTGCACAAATCCCTGCAACAAAGTCACAGAAGGCCAGTTATCAGTTTTTCTACCATAACATGTTAATAACTGTGTCCATCCTGAAGAACATACTTCACTGGTCAATTCATAAAAGTTTTAATGCTTTGCCTCAAAACAAATGCAATCAGTTAGGTTGGAGAAAAGCTCAAATACACAAAATTCCAGGAACATGATGCTTATACAGAAAGGGGTTTGGCCACCCTGTGTGTAGAAAACTAGAAGGTATACATGGGTGAGGCTCCTTTTCTTTTGGACTTTTGGTGAAGACCATATTGAATTAATGAACTCCATGAAATTTTTCAGTGTAGCAATTGTAAGCAGCGATTTGAAGTATTTAATTTGTGTGTGCTGGGGGTGGGGGGTCACTAAGACACTAAACATTTTCTCACCCACGACTTCAATTGGATTTACACAACAGAAGAAAACATAAAAGAGAAGACACATTAGTCTTGTGACTTATGTCCTTGTTTATAGGATGTGACACACCTTCATTCTACTGTAGAAACAAACTATGACTTAGGACTTGTATTTGTGATATTTCAGTGGCATGTCTGCTTCGTCTTCAAGTCTGAAGTGTGCCAATTCCAAAGAGTTCATTCCATTTTAGTCTCCCTAACTATAGTGACATATTGAACTTTAATCCCCGAAATTGATTTGTTCCACTTCCACTCATCTACATTTCTAAAATGGAAGTTGAAAATGTCCCAATTGTAAATTGAGGGCCATTACCTTAATGTTTATGATTCATATATTGCATCATCTATTCAATTATGATACTGCCATTGTAATCACTTTGGTTTATTATTTAGTCCAAAAACTTATCCTAGGAATTCTAATTAATCATAAGTTCACGATACAACAATGTTGATCCTGCTGATCAGCACAACTACTATCAGAAGCCAACACAAAAACACACAACTCAATAAATCCCGGATCTCATATCATATCAATACGATCAGACATAACCACAGAAGCCCGCAAGTTATCATAAGTTTAAAAAATCATCCTGAAATCTAACTCTCCATTTACTATGCACTTCTATAAACAAAAAAAGGCAGCCTGGATGCCCGGCAGACATTGGCATCCCCACAACGCGAGGGTCTGAGGAAGGGTCCCACCGGAAGGGTGTATAGGCTTCCCTTCATACACTAATGGGTGAAATAAAAAATAGCATCCTACACAAGAAGTAACTTCGCAAGCCACCAAAAGCTAGTCGTTTTCTTCCTTCGAGATGAGTTTCATTGCATCAGTTTACATCGTCATATTGTCTGAGCAATTAACATTAAACCACACAAGATTAAGAAATATGAATTCTTTACCTTATCAAATTTTTATTGATTAACACCTGATGTAAATTAAGTAAGTTGTAGCTTTGTGAAGTAAAATAATTAGTAGAAAGTTGCTTCCAGCACAGCAGATGATAAAAATGAAAACCACTAATTACCTTATCTAGTATATCATATACAATAAGCTTAACGTAAACTCTGCAAGAAAAATATTGGTACTAGATACAGTAAAATTAGGAAACTGGTTAGTAATATTATGAAATAGTGGTAGATGAAAGCAGATTAGGAAATCAATCCAAATATAGAAGTAATATGACAGAAAATGGTCAGCAATCCAAGAATCTAGATTGGTGTTTATAGAATCCGTTTCTCATTAGTTCACTAAAAGATAATAGATGCCAAGGGAATCACGTTTTTATTACTTTGGACATTATATTTTGGTTTCTTGAAACCTTTTGGCCATTCGTTATTACTATTTGGGCACCTGTTTGATACGTAAAGTGCTCTTGCTACATTCCAATGAAGTCATTATCATTCTATCTACTGACTTGTTCTACTCCCTTCTTTTGCTTAATGTACACTTCTGCCTCACAAAGGTGGGGGCTCTTTGCCACCCACCACGCCTTAAAACATTCCTATTTCTTTACGGTTGCCATGCTTACGGCTTTATGGAGCTAAAATGCTACAAAGAAAGCTGAATCATCAAAGTAGGTGAAGATGTACATGGTCACAGCGAAGCAACACTAAGTATATAAAATTGTCACCAAAGAACTATACCATCCATTGCTTGATTAATGGACTCATAATCCATAAAAGTGCGAGTTGCTCTATTAGGAGATGTTTGCATGAGAATAATTGTATGCTTATTAGCCTGCACAAACAACCAAAGAGAGCAATACAGTAAGTATATCATGAAGTGAAAAAATTGGAAGTCATGATCCACTACATTTTTGCAACAAACGAAGATATAGTCAATATAGCACCATAGCGACACACACGGACATGCTGAGGCAAGTTGACCCTTGAAGTCAACAGAAGAGTTATAGTCCACTTATTTCAATACTTCAATCCTCAATTCCTTACTTCATAATCAGAATAGTAAATCCAAGTATTACCTATACTACTACTTGTGCTATGTGCTCTTCATAGCAAGCCAGTTCCAAAACTACTACTCCCTCCGTCCCATTTTACCTGTCTTACATTCCTTTTTGGGTTGTCCCAAAATAAGTGTCATCTTTCCTCTTTTGGAAAGAAATATGTGGTTCACAACATCTCACTTTACTATACTCAAATCTCAACCACAACTTTTACATTTTCAACCACTTTATTAAAAATTGTGCCAAAACCAAAGGAGACACATAAAATGGGACGGAGGTAGTATCAACTATTACTAAAGTGAAAATGGCTAAGAAGGACAATGAAAATTCAATTTGACATGACCCAAAACGAAAGTTTGAGGTTGTTCAATATTCCATAAACACAATGGAGTCACATTTCGACTAAACAATTTAGCAAAAAAAATAAATGCAGGAGCGATATAGACAACGAGAGAGCATCTCTTCTAAGACTGCAATGTTGTTGAGTGTTGACTATGAAGCCACTTTCATGGAAATGGCTTATAACTTGACAGGAATGTATAAGAGCGATTTGTAAGCAAAAACTACACAAAGCAGTAAAATGAGTATTTAAATACAAGCGATTTGTACCAAAGGAATGTAAAGTGTGTATTTACATATTTTCTTTAATTATGACTGTTTTTCATCTCAAAGAAGCCTATGTCTTTGTTCAGGAACTACTACTAACAGCTATTTAGCTAGGGTTTTTATAGTGTATACAAAAAAAAGTCAGAACTAAAAGTCATAAACCACGGTAACACACTCAGAAAGAAGAAAATCAAGAAATGGCTGAAGATATTGTTACTTTGGAAATATTGAAAGCAAAAGAAAAACTAAAGAAGTTGTTCTATAGCTTCTGTTTTTATTGATCTAATCAAAAGGGGGAAAGAAGCTGGAGTTGTTTGAACATTGCAGCAAAAAAGAAGTGAAAAACTCTGGTAGTACCTCAGTAGCTCTGCATGTGCAAGGGTGGTTTACATTTCTACAGGAGTGCAGAATAGTTCGTAGGTTACATGAAATAAGTAAACTTTACAACCAGGTTCGTGTGAGGGCTCAGTTCATTCACCTAGTTTTCAGAATCATACTAAGGAAATCCTAAAGGTGTGTGCAGTGTTCTAAAAACCCTGCCCAGCTTAGCCTAGATACTAGGCCTCCCTTACCTGCCTCCGACTTTTTCTTGATTCAGCCCCGCCTGAGCGCTAGGCCTATCCTATCCACTTTAAATTCTTTCTTTATTCTTCCAAGCCAGGCCCAAAATGATTCCTGATTCCCCATCTAAGCCCGTGTAAACACAAGTACATCTAAGCCCAAGGGGCCGAATAACTGTTTCTAGACACAGGCACACAGCATACCTCCCAAAAGCCTTTTCAGACCACGATTGAAAGTTGAAACATACAACTGTTATTCCATGCAAAATAAAGTTCTAGTTATAATACTGAAACTGGAATTACAAACCTAAATACATTAAGTTTCAGCATAAAGGAAATACTTGCCGACCCTTAAATTTTTTGGGAATAAGGCTTGGATGTTGTTGTTGTATAAAGGAAATACTTATGTAGTTATATAATTGAATACAAACATTAAAAGCGGGAAGAGTGGAGGATGTAAATAATTGTGTTCATTGCTTGGAAAGTCTCTTGCACCTCACATGGTGCTGTTTGTATACTAAATAGTTGGCTTGACCCTCTTGTTTTGTCCATCTAACGGATCAAAGATCCTATGAAACTCTCACCCAGTCACCCCATATCTCCTTGAAAAAAATACTATACATACTTAATACTTCCTTAAATCAGTATTTCCATTTAGTTCAAAAATCGTGGATGAAAAAGTCCCTTTATTTTTTCTACTTTCCTTTTAATATGAAACGCATGTGTGCAATGAAGTGTCCAACTTTCAGGGAGTGTCACTCAATGACCTCAGAAATACACCTTTTTAAAAATAAGTACTTGGAACTCCCCGCATATTTAGCCTACTACCACAAAGGTGCTTCAAAATTGAACCTTGAAGCCTAATAAATAGTTACAGCGAACTCAAAGAAAGAATGTTAGGCAATCGCGAATATAAGTTCGAGTTCTCTAAGTGTACATATGGCATGCCCAGTGTATAGAGACAAACTGCTGTTGAAGTAATTTCCGAACCCTAACAAAAACGGTATAACTATATGGAATAAGATCGAAAGGTATAGAGACTTTACCATTAGCTATACAACAGTGATGGCAGATCACAGCTTTGTTTCTGATTTTTGAAGTAGAAAGAGAAGAAAGGGGCTTTGTGTGTGACCCGGGTATGACCCGAACACGGCATTTTAAAGGTTACGATATTCTGGCTATCAAATTAGGCTTAAGGAGTGTTTGAAGTGAATTAAAAAAAGCATTTTTCAGCTTTTGGCTTAAAAAAAGTTAAAAAGAGTGTTTTCAAATGACAGCTTCTGCTTAAATTAATCACTTAAAAGCTAAAAGCTGGAAGCAGGTGGAATGGTGCTTTAAACTGCTTTTCACTTTTTCTATTACACAAAAAGTACTTATTTTACCAAACACTACCAACTTTTACTTTTTCAGAATCACTTTTTTCTCAAACACTACCAACTTTTACTATTAATCACTTTTCCCCAAATCACTTTAAAAAATCACTTTTTTAAAGTTGAAGCAATTGCAAACACTCCCTTAGGGTAGGTAGATACTTAGACAGGAACTTCAATTATTTTTGAGAAAAAATAGAAACTAATAATCCAACCTTTTAGCGATCTTCTTATAGTAGTCCCAACTTTTGCACCTCATCTTCATTCGCTGGTCCCTGATCGATTAATGACCTGCTATTCCAAGTTATTTTCTTATCTTTGCAAAATATTATATTTGTAAAAGGTGAGATTTATGGTATAATGGTTTGCAACTGCTTTTAAAAAAGCACTTCTCAACTTTTGGCTTTAAAAAAGCACTTATTTTCCCAAACACTACAACTTTCATTTTTCTCGGCTTCCGCGTCAAAAGTGCTTTTACTTTTTCTATTACACAAAAAACACTTATTTTACCAAACACTACCCACTTTTACTTTTCAAAATCACCTTTTTTCTCAAACACTATCAACTTTTATCTAATCACTTCTCCCCATTTCATTAAAAAAAGCACTTTTTTAAAAGTAGATGCTGTTGCAAACAGACCCTCAGTTTTCAGAAGCCGGTACTCCCCAGCTTCTAAAAAACTGATTCTGAAAGTAAATTAGAGCACCAGAAGTGCTTCTGAAATTTCACCCAAACACTCCAACTTCTGCTTCTGAATTAGTTTTGAGAATCAGGTCCAAACACCCCCATACTACTAGTACAAATAAGAAATTTTCAAATCCGAAATAGTACTATTATTATACTCCGTGTTTTCATTTTCTTAATAATAGAAGTAATTACAATTAAGGTTTGAAAATGTTATCACATATAATGCATTATCTTTCATTTTTTGCAGTAATTACTCTTATTCAGAAAATAAAATATATCATTCGTATTTTAAAATTTTAAAGCATTTTTACTCTTATTTCGAGAATTTTGCCTGTGCAAATTATGTCCATTAGATGATTTAAAAAATATGTCAATCTCACATATCTTATAATTAAACATGACACCTGAAGTAACAAGTTTAGCAATTTGAAATCATGTGCCTTTATGTTATAATAATTAAATATGATAACTAAATTTTTCAAGATATATAAATTATACAGAGTACAAAAACTAACGATTTTCATTTTATTCGACAATTAAATTTATTTTTCAAGAGGATTATGTACATGATTTATTAAAGAAAAATTTATCAAAATAGGAGTAAAAACATATTGAAATTTCAAATTGAAATTATTATATTTTTATTTTCTAAATAGAAATGTGAAAAAATAATGTTATGTTTAAAGCCAGTAATTACTCTTAAAATGATTCATCTCCACTTTTGATAATATCAGATCAAGGGTTAGAACTAACAAAATAACATTTTTGTTTGCAATAATTACAAAAAAAAAATGTCTAAATTTTGAATAATTTTCAAAAGATCTAGATGTTCATCAAACCACATGTCCATTACAAAATGACATGCTAATGGTTAGGTGAACTTATTTTGCCATCATCGAAGCACCATTTGAAAATAAATGTGCTCGATGGATGGGACACAATTCACGATGTTTGACCGATGATAAAGAAAACAGATTCATGTTCATACTCAAATTATTTAAAATAAAAATGAAAAAAATCAAATTTGATTAAAAAAATTGATATGTAAAGTGAAAGATTAAAGGAGTGTTTGAGTTTGCTTAAAAAAGCGCTTTTCAGCTTTTGGCTTAAAAAAAGTTGAAAAGAGTGTTTTCAAATGACAGCTTCTGCTTAAATTAATCATTTAAAAGCTAAAAGCTGGAAACAGGTAGAATGGTGCTTTAAACTGCTTCTCACTTTTTCTATTACACAAAAAGTACTTATTTTACCAAACACTACCAACTTTTACTTTTCCGGAATCACTTTTTTCTCAAACACTGCCAACTTTTACTATTAATCACTTTTCCCAAAATCCCTTTACAAAATCACTTTTTTAAAGTTGAAGCAATTGCAAGCACTCCCTAAGTGAATGGAAATCGGGACATTGACACATTGTTAGGAACAAAAGGGAGTATTTAATACGTAGTATAATTATATACCGAGGATGAATTTCCACTGACTTTCACTTTCACGGTGTACTTGCATGTTCAACGACCACACTTTTTAGAATTGCTAAAAAGCGCAACACTTGAACATAAAACTCAACGCAACAAAGTAAAAGAATAACTAACATTAACTCACATTAAGCAATCTTTTTATATGAAGTATGCCATAAATACGATTTTGTCATTTAATTGATCACTGTTGACTTACAAATAGTGATATACTACACCAGCACCAGTGAAAATGGGGCGAAGAAATTACAATTGTCATATAATACGAATACCTGAGGTTTTCTATAAAAACCTGTTCCTGTTTTTTTGTAAAAAAAAAAATGCTGTCTACACAATCTCATTCTACGCCCTACTGCTATGGTTCTTATTGGAATGGAGACACTGACTTTTTACCGTGCAAATCAGAATTCCAGGTTGACCAAAATAAGGAATTCGCCGCAAATTTAACCCCAACAAAAACCATTGAAGGGACACGGTAGAGGAATAAATTGTGGATCCCTCTGCTGCCAAACCAAAACAACACAGGAACCTGTAGAACATTATTATCAAGACATCGAAATAAGGTTATCAAAGAACATGGGCATGAAGAATCCTTCACTTGATAGTTAATGTTAAAAAAACGCAAGAAACTTGGCAGGCCAAATGTGTAAGGAAGGGTACATGCAGAAACATGGTAGGGGTGAGGTTCAGGCGAAACCATCCTCCCAAAGGAGGGGCACTAAAAAGTAAAAACATGGGGATATTATTGCCAATTGTATCGAAATACGGAGTAATAATCATCCTCTTGGTTTGCTTTTTCTTATTTTTACTTTACCGTGTATTTTATTGTTCTTGCTTCTCCAGTGGATTGCGGCTAGCTAACGCTATCCCTCTATATTACTCTAGTGTAAAAGGGTTATACACAAAGTGTACATAAGACCCCCTAGTTGTCTGTGTACACAGACAATTCGTTTGAAAAGGAGCATTATTCGATGACAAAAACCTCCTAATTGTCTATGTACACAAGCAAATTTGTGTACACATTTTGTGCACACCAAGAATTGACCCTTACTCCGTAGCATATAGGCAAGCGTTTTCAGTACTCACTTCAGATCTGAGTCAGGAAAATGGCTACAGCAAGACATTGTTAAAGAGGGGAAAATAATTTTAACACCCTGTATAGGAGGCTGTCCGGCCGTTGCCATTTGGGGTCAGTTCCAGGTGGAATTTTTTGATGAAATTTTTTGAGCATCTTATCTAATGACTTGTTTACTTCACGGGTTACTAAACGGTGCTTATTAAGACCCGCGTTAATAAGCAGCGCATAAAATAAGCAATGTTGTAAGATCGTGTTTACTTCAAAAGGTTTAAAACACCATTTAACATTAAAATATCCAAAATAACTCTATACATATATAGACACACAAACACACATGAACACAAGTATATAATATAATATGTGGGGTCACCTCGTACGTGTACCCATACCCCCTAACCCCTAACCTGCTCCGCTTACCCCCACACCTAACCCCCTACCCCTACCCTACCCTACACCCTATCCTACATTACTCCTACTCATACCCTACCTTAGGGCGGGGGTGGGGTAACGTGGTAACAATAGGGTAAGGGCAAGGGGTAAATTCGGAAACTGAAAAAGCTTAAAGTGTCGCCTAATTGATACATGGGGGGTGGTATGCTTAGTAAGCGACACTTTAAGCACCTCTTTTGGTTAATAAAAGGCTTTTTAAGCAGCGTGCATGTTTACTTCACCTGTCATACTAACCTAACTGTGACTTTAGCAGCGAAGTAAACACTTCCTAAGTCTAGTTCACTCATACCAAATTTCAGATAACAATTCAATCGGGAAGGCATTCAAATGAATTCTTGAAGATAAATGCGCTTTTAACTGCGTAGTTATCTTCAAGAATTTATTTGAATGCCTTCCCGATTGAAGTTTTAGCTGAAATTTGGTATGAGTAAACTAGACTTAATGAATAAGATGCTCAAAAAATTTCATCAAAAAAATCCATCGGGAACCGCTCCAAACGGCCGGACGGAGCCTCTATATAAGGACTTATTTGACTTTTTTCTCTAGTTAGTACATGGGCTTATTTGCCCCTTTTCTCTAGTTAGTACATGGCTCATTTGCCCCTTTTCTCAAGTTAGTATTGATAACTGTGATGTTGTAAATGTATTATTTTTAATATTTAATGATTAATTTATCACTTAAGATTGTTAATTGTTTCCTAATACGGAAATGAGAGCCTTTATATGGGACGTCCAAAAAAGGAAAGTGAGAACCTTCTAATGGGACGGAGGGAGTAATAATGATGATATACCCCCTCCGTTCTTTTTTAGAGGTTTTTACAAAGATAATACTAAAATAAAACTTATTTACATAAATATGACTATTCATTACTAGAAAGTAGTGTTGTGGTAACTTAAGTTCAAAAGTTGAACATGAATTACTATAATTTCATTACTACTCTAGTAACTAGTCATATTTTTGTAAACCATCTTTATTTTGGTCATATTTATGTAATTATTTCTCTTTTTTAATGCTCACTGCTGCATATTTAATAATATGCAGCAGTGAGACAAAATAAACTTTATTCTCTATTAATAAAAAAATTAAAAATCAGATTTTGAAAATTTGTAATTTGTGATGAGACGAATTGAATAATATTTAAAAAACACGTATGTTAATAAATAAAATGTAGTAAAGTAGAACATATAAATAGTGTAAAATTCAAAACGTTGCAATTAAAAACGGAGGATAATATGTTTGTAAATATAAAGAGCCATAAAACGAATAAAGGCTACTCAACTGCTATACATTACATATACATATTACGTTCATCTTTTATTTTTTATAAAATCTCAAATGTATATCATGATAGAGAATTAGAGACTAAACCCCTAAAACCACACCCGCAATCCAAACAGGCCCTTCCTAATAGTCTACACCTCAAAAACCATCCCCTCTAAAGTTCAACCCCCTCAATCCAAATGCCCAAAAATTGCCCACCCCCCATCCCCAAATGCAGCAACACTTTGAGGTGGAAAAAGCCTCCAGGAGAGTAAAGAACACCGAGGATAGGCACAAATTATGGAGGGAGTGCTTTTACCTGTACAGTTTTTCACACAACAAAAGCTGCAAGAAGAGCATGTAAAACAGCCCAATATAATATTAGACCAAGCCGCAATGCAGGTTGTCGCATTAGAGCTCGATCACAAGACACCCTGGATGAACATGCAATTAATGTATATCAAATTAACTTACAGATCTTACTTCCAAGGGGGGATGAAATGTTCTTACCATAAACCATCTACCATGTTTGTCAATGGTCTTGTAAATCTGGGAACTATTCTAGAGGTCGTAAGTGACTTGAAACCATGTGCTGAAATTAAGGCACAAGATGAGAAAGGCATGGCCAACAACAATAAGCATGAATATAATCATGTTAAGTAAACAAAGAGATCTATAAATGTGAAATCACTAGAAAGAGACAATAACAGGATCTATACATCAACAGATAGCCATCCACTAAGCCATTGTAACTAGGCAAGATAACATCCTGGCAATTCATTTGTTCCTTGGGCATAATTCATTATTTGGTTACGAAGGATGAGTGTGATGCAGATTATGAGAAAAAACAAAGTCTCTTTGCATCCTTATGAACTAAAGCGTATGTGCAGTAACATTTAAAAAAGCATCATTTATAGTATTGTGACTGACAAATGATGACAATTTACTTTTCTTGTGTCTTGCGAGTTCCAAGCAGATGAAATATGGTTTTATGTTAGAACACACACACACACACACACACACACACACACACACATATATATATATATATATATATATATATATATATAACTAATACAAAGAATTGAAGAAACCATCTTTGATATCTCTAAAAGAACAACGAATAATATGCTGAAAATTAAAGTATGAAAGTAATGTGGCATTACCCTTATCATCATCTTCATCTTCCAACTCCCCACCAACAGGATTCGCATCTACCGCAATAGCAATGTGGTCATTATTGCTTTTCCGCAAACTGCGAACTTGAGAAGTGACTACTGATCCAGGTTGGACCCACTTGTTGTTCTGCATTGGAATCACAAATTAAAATCATGCTGTCAAATATACCTAACACATAAAATCTTCACCATCTAGTTTTATACTACGTAATATTTTAATACTGATATTATTGTAAATTCAATGTTAAGTGGCTCCATAAACTCTAGGCGAAAAACAAATTTGGTTAAAGGTAAGTGCAATGCATTCAAAAAATTCAAGTAACCAAATGGTTGAGCACTTTCCAGTGATCAAAGACTGAATTTGAGAAATTGGCATATTACCACCAAAACCAAATAATAGCTAAAAGTTTACTCAACTTCAGAATAGCGGACAAGCAAGCATAGAATCAAGAAATAATGTACTGCCCATATAAAACATGGCATTAGAGCAACGAGGCGGCCAAAAAAAATATCGAAAAACCTTTGGAGGAAACATCAAAGAGAGAGAAAAGAAACAAGGAAAAAATAAACTATATTGATGCATGGAGGCACAAAGGAAATTCGCTTTTTACAGGGAGTTGAGGATTAAAATTGAACCTGGTTTGTTTTTATGTTGACCGGAGATCAATTGTTTATAAGTGAACCGTATATTTGTAAATAAAGCAGGGTGTATTTTAAAATATTAAAAATTCACGTTTTCATAAGAAAATGAAATTTCACATGACATAAAAACCACAAGAAACTCTATAGCAATGATGGCAATGACAAAAAAAAGGCTGAATTACTTAACGCCACATCAAAACAAAAACCAATCAAGCCCTAACTGGCTAACTGCTAACACCAGCAGTTTCGTTGTCATCATAATTGCCTTCCCCACCCTCAGTGAAGACCAGTCTCTAGATAAGTATTTATTTTATATAATGTTACAATCTACAAAATAAGCTTTGAACTTATCTATCCAGAAAATAAGAAAGAAATACTTAGAGAAACCATTGCCCAAACGTTAGATGAAGTCAACTGATGCTTGATGATGATGTGAAATAGCTGGTAAAATCAGAATTTAGGACTACAGTGATATTTCATGTTTTCACCTCATCGCATGTATATAAATAATATTAGAGGTTTGAATTAATCAACATAGATTTCAAGGGTTTTGCGATGTGATGCTTTGCTTATCAACATGTTGAACAATAGTTGACCTACAATGATATAGTTGCATCTAGCTTTGGTGACACTATAATAGGGAGTTCATTCGGAGATTGACCAAGAATGTTCATAAAAATATCCACACCTTTCCTTTTAGTCATCAGTATGTTTGGATTTGTCTCATATTTCATGTCAGTAGATCTCAACGAGAAAAGAAAATAAAAAGCAACGTAAAAAATGAACTTGGTCAATAGTAAAATAACACAAGTGGAAGTTCATAAAATCTCCTAAGATAGAACCTATCAAAAGAAAGGCATACCAGTGGTTCTATTTCCACAACCTCTGAGCTTGTACTAGTTACATGTCTAGGGTCTCCAGCTCTTAGTATGGCCAATTGAGCATCCTTCTCGTGTAAGGAATTTTCAAGAATATCTTCTTTTCGTGACAGTTCTTTTACTTTAGCTTTCTCCACTTCTAACAGCAGATCTTTACTTTGTGTAGCAGCACGTAGACCCTCCAGTTCAGACACAATAGACAAGAGTTGCTTCTGGAGACTTTCTTGATATTCATGGACATGATTAACTTTTGCCTTATCAAGAATTGCATCACTTTCTTGCAGACCAGAAATTGTCTTGTCTAACCACGTCAACAAGCCATAAATTTCAGCACTGTTTTGTTTGCTGCTTGTCTGACTTAAAGCTAGTGCATCATTGGTGCATCTAGTAACCTCCTGCCTCAAAAATGATACTTCCCCATCTCGCTCATGTAACTGTGACTGTAGTGACACAACCTCAGATAGCAGGTTTTCAGATAGATGGTGGAGTTCATCAAACTTATTTACTGTGACAGAAAGCTTCTTCAGAGCCTTCCCACGCGAAACTTCAAGTCTCTCCACATCTTTATTCTTTTCTGCCAAAACTCTTTCAAGCTCATCAATCTTGGCTGACATATCTTCCATTTGAGCTTCTTCTTCATCAAGCGCTTGCATCAGTGCCTCATTTTCTGAAAGGAACACTAAATTTAATATACAAAAGTATGCCAACAACAATTGCAAATATACACATATGTTCCCAAGAAATAAGAGAGACCACAAATGGATAGTGCAGATAAAGTGAAGATCACAAATATAAATGCAGCTGTTCAACTCAGATCCAGCATACCTTGTTCCTTTGCAGCTATCATGCCTTCAAGTGCTTCAACTCTGTTCTGAGCTTCAGCAAGGGAAGCTCCCTGATCTTCCAATTCTTTTATTTTATCTTCCAATTTAGTTTGCTCCTCTTCCATTAACTTCACATATCTTTGTAAATCATGTACCTGAACCTTTTCCAGCTGAAGCTCTTGCAGGTAATTACTCGAAACAGCTTCAGCTTCTTTGATCTGTCTAACTAGCTCCCTACAAATTTTCTCTCCCTGGATATCTTTCTGTTGAAGTTCTTTCTGTAGATTTGACATAGCAGCCTTATTGTCCTTCTGGTTTACTTCAACCAGCTCCATTTGCATATTCACCAAGTCCTTCACAGCTATAAGCAATCTCTCACAAACAGACCTAATGGTATCTTCAGAGAAGAGGTTATTGTCTCTGGTCGATCCATCGCCAACAGAATTCCAGGATACCGATGTACTTCTAGGAACAGTAAAGACAGAATCATTTCCAAAAAACTGTGATCTCCCATTCTCAATTTCATAAACTGCACTAGTGCAAGCCTCATAAAGCAACGAACTGTATCTACGCATCTCAAGCAGTTCAGAATCTTTCTCCTTCCCGATACATTTTAGATCTGTCATGTCTTTCTTCATTGAGTCAAATAACTGTTTTTGTAATGTTATCTCTTCCTGAATACGTCCAAAACTTTCAGTTATATGTCTAGCTTCGTCGTACACCAGTTGGGAGTGCTCATCTAACATTTCTCTAATAGAACTCAGTTCTACAACAAAGGCCTGCAAATGCACAATACAATATAGTTCAATTTTATGTTTAATTATGATTAACTCAATTTTCAACTGTTCCTTACTAAGAATCAATACACAATTTTTAGAACTAAAGCTATGTGGAACTTCAGTTATTCAAAACCAGTCCTATGAATAAAAGAGCAAAGCTGGCTATGTACAAAAAAATATCCAGATATATATAAAATATTAGGAAAATATCACATAATAATGTAATATCACAAAAAAGTTCACAAGCTACTTAGCTAAGGCCAAGTTGCTGAAATATTTGCTTATGTCCATAGTTGAAGGTGGTAAATTAGTACAACTGCCAGATAGAATGTCTAAACCTTTACTGAAAATGATATGGAATATTTGCCAACAGTTGACAAACTGTACATTTATTAAGATGTAATAATCTTCTACTTCATTTTTAAGGAGCAATTTCATTTTTTTACTTCATAATCTTTTCATTCTGAACCCAGCTCACCAAATACCAAGTACTCAAAAGAAGAAGAAAATCTACCAAGTGCTACAGAAGTACTAAATATAAAAGAATTCATCTTTTACCCAATTAACAGCATAAACAATAAATTGAAGGTACTTAGGAACTTACTGGAAAACTTCATGAAGGCATTTTTGGTTATATCTTGACAATAATGAAGAGCATGGTCAATAATAAGATGCTTGCATTAAAAAAAAGGAGATGCGGATATGCTGAATTAGCCGATTTAACATAATTTAAGATATTGTTACCAGGCATGGAGATACACAGACCAGGGCAACATAACAATGATCTGGTGATTGAGAAGATGGCATTATACCAAGATTGTCATTTGACATATTTAAGTATGACTGGATGTGATAAAAATGACTGATGTGTTATAAACCAAGATTGTCATTTGACATATTTAAGTATGATTGAACATGGTGTCTAGTTTTCCATCATTTGCAATGGACCCAAAGACTCACTATTCTTTGGCTTGGGAATATGATGGAATAAAGCAAAATGGCTCACTAAACTATCTACGCTTCTTTGTTATGAAGCGGAGTCAGTACATGCAATTTTTGACGTGATTTTCACTATGAGTCGTCCAAAAACAATCTCTCTGTGCTTTAGTACACAGGTAAGGCTGCGTACATCCGACCCCTTTTACCCCACTGTAGGTGGGAGCCTTTATGGCACTGGGGTAATGATGATGATGATGATGATGATGAAGAACATGGTGTGAAGTTGTAACAAAATAAAAGAGAAATAAACACATATCCAGAGCAACAAAATCAGGAAAATTTAGTCCGTTAGTACCTTGTTTTCTGTTGTAATAGAGAAAGTGCAAAATGGAACAGCAGTTCCCATAAGGGCAACACTAGTCAAAGCATCACTTGATTCTGAGAACACATTTAGGTTGGCTCCAACATTGTGCAAAATCTCCAAATAGTTTGAAAGCACATTTCTGAATGAACTTCTAACAACAGAGAGATCAACCTTCAATTGCTCTATGCTGGCTTTTAGTTCCACAAATTCAGCTAACTGATGTTGTCTTTCTTCAGAGTGAGCAGCAAATAATTTTTCAAAATTTTCTATTGCTTCATTTTTAGCAGAGTCAGCATAACCCATTTCCTTGGATAACCTTGACACCTCACTGAGAGCATTTTCTAACTCCTCTTGGAGACCATCATTTCTTTCCTGGACTTCGTTTAATTCAGCGAGCAGCAGGTCTGCTGCTCTTTTGGATTTTATTGCCTCTTGTTCAGAAGAGGTTAGAGCAGATTGTAAATCTTGGAAGACACTGCTGACATGTTTGGCCTTCTCAATGGGGCTACTGATACTAGACAGGGCAGAAAGGTTAATTCCATTAAAAATATTTAAAATATTAGCCAAAATATGATCTTTCTCCTGTGAAGAGCACTCAGTTTCAGCCAAACGACTTCTCAGAAGCACATTATCAGATTCTATGCTCTTCATTTTTTCTTGTAATACAGACTGATCTTTGATCATTTGCTCAAAGTCTAAAATAACAGTTTCCTGGAGTTTCAACTTAGATTTCAAGTTTTCCAAATCAATATTTAACTCTTCAATTGATTGCTTCAAGCTGTCCCTCTGTTGTACCAATGACTTACCTTTTCTAACTGCAACATTTAGTTTCTCCCTTAAGGAAGCTGACTTCAGCTCCTCTTGACTAAGATGTTCCTGCAATTCTTTCTTGTTCATATTCAGAGCTTCAAGTTCAGCAACCAAAGATTGATTCTTCAGCTCTTGATGACTAAGCAGTTGCTGCAATTCAATAATTTTCATATTCAGAGATTCAGCTTCAGAAACCAAAGAATGATTCTTTAACTCCTGCTGGCTATGCAGTACCTGCAATTCTTCCATATTTACATTCAATGCTTCAACTTTAGAAACCAAAGATTGATTCTTCAGTTCCTCCTGACTAAGTAGTTCATGCAATTCCTTCTTATTAGTAGTCAAAGCTTCAACTTTAGAAACCAATGATTGATTCTTCAGCTCCTCCTGATGAAGCAGCTCCAACAATTCCTTATTTTTTTTATTTAGAGCTTCAATTTCAGAAACCAAAGATTGATTATTCTCCACGAAACTAGCTCTCTCCTCCTCCAAGCATAGCCTGTCGCCTACATCACCCCCCATCTTTCTGTCCTCAGCATACCTTGATTCACTTGTTCCTTGTTCACTTTCAGTCCCATCAACCAGCAAAACATGTTCAACTGCTGCATCTTCATCAACAGCTTTGCTAAAAGATAGTTCAGTATATTTGTGTATAAGCGTTCTCAGTGATTGCTCCAAATATTTAATGCCATCTGCACCAAGTAGTTGATCATCAGTGACATCGTCATGAATGGCATCCCTAACCAGATTTTGCAATCTTTTTATTTCTCCCGAAATATGATGAATGTGTTCCTCTATCCCAAGCATTTCAGCCAATTTTTCTTGCAAAGAACTAATCTCATTTTGCATTTTATTATTCTCGGTTGCAAATTGGGCAGCTTTTTCTGATAATTTCTCGTTATCACAAGTAACAGTCTCTAGCATTCTTGTGATCGCCTCTTTCTCATTGACGGTGGATTCGAATGAAGCTTCAAGCTCAGATAATCTTCTATTTGACTCCTCAAACAAAGTTTCAAAGTTGTCACTCTTCTGCTGGAGAGAATTACAATAGTTTTGAGCCTCTGAAAGGGCAAAAGCAACCCAACCAATCTTATCATTTGGCTCCACAGACCGCAGCTGTGAAGGCATTTCTATTGTATCCAGGATAGCTTCCCAATGGTGAATAAGATTGTTCCTTTCCACCAAAGATTGTTCAAGCATCTCATTCTGTTCAGCTAACCTGTAAAATTTGTTCTGCAGATCTTCATACTTTACCCTGAGGTCTTCTAAAGAATTCAAACTTTGTTGTGTATCCTCTTTCCAGCCATCCATGACACCAGTTCCTCCGTCAGAGTAAGATCCTCCAACAGCACTTTTCTGATCCCAATCAGTTAAGTGCACAGAGTTTGCAGACACTGACTTGGCCAGCCAGTCAATTTTTTCAAGAATACCTTGGGAATGAAAGTGTTCTGGGAGCTCCAAATCTTCTAAGACCTCCTCTATTCTCTGAAGAACCGAGTCTTTGAGAAGGAATGATTCACGTAATGCAGTAGCAGAGTTTCGAATGTAAGAGAGTTCAAATTCAAGAGCTTCCATCCGCTCAGAATCCTCTGAACAGGTCTTGAGTTTCATCTCAAGTTCATGGAGCCTGGAATCTTTTAAATGCAATTCCTGTGAGAGTTTCTCCAGTTCACTTGACGTATCTGCAAGAGATTGTTTAAGGCCGTCACGCTGTACAATCAAACTTTTCCCTCTTGAAACTGCTATGCTGAGCTTTTCTCTAAGTGATGCCACGCGCTGATCTAACTGCTCCGTATCAGAAACCTTCTCATTTAGTTGTGAGTGTAGAGCCGCAGCATCCTCCTTCAATTTCCTCAAGCTTTCTTTGAGAATGAAATTCTCATTTTCCAATTGGGTGCACAACAAACTGAGCTCATCCGTTTGTTTTTGCAAATTAATTATTTGCTTTTCCTTGGAAGCATCACTCTCTGTGAGCAGCTTTGCCTGCAGACAAAGAAAAGAAATATTACATGGGTGGGAATCAATCATTAATAGGGAAAATATACAGCTTATGTCCTAAATAGGGTCATCCTTGACCAAGATACAACTTCTAAATTTTGGTGAAGTGCAATTTCTATGAATCATAATTCTACATATGTTTTTAAAATTTATTTGTTGATTTTAAAAAAAATACCATATGCAACTATTTTGCTACTCTTTTTTAGTAAATCACGTGAAATATTAGCTTCGATTGATAGAAAAAATGTCTCTTTTTGGGACAAATAAAGAGTTTGAAACAAAACTCTTTTTTAGAGTGGCTGGAGTAAAACCATTATATTGTGTCTGCTGCATATATGAATGTCCATGCATATAAATATTAGGAACTTTTTTAAATAGAATGGACTCACCTGCCCAATGGCATCTTTGTATTTTTGAACCAAGAAATGAGTCAGAGACTGTACAAAGATAGCAGGTTGGTCCACATTGATATCAACTCCATCAAGTGCAATCACACTTTCAACAAATCCAACACACTTTAACATAGAATCTGAATCAAAGAAACATTTCTTCAGTTCCTCAGATTCCTTACTTTTGTCCATTTCTGAAGTGAGCTCAGAATGCATAGGCTCCAGTTGCAGGCGCTCACTATTTAGCTTCCGCAACTGTTCCAAAAGGGTGTCAAAAACACCAGGAAGAAAAGGATCTGCCGGTCTCTCATTATTTGTGGTAATTTCAGCGTCTCCTACTTGATCAGGCATCTCATCAACAATTTCAACAAGATTCCTGTAGACCCTATAAATTAGACAAACTACCATCTCCTTCTCAGCTTGTAGGACATCAAACCTTTTATTTATTTCATTGAAGCTACAGACAGCGGCTTCAGTTTGTTCCTGCAGAGCATCAATCAATTTAATGGCATTGTCTACAGAATAAGCAATATGACTGATTAGACCAAGGCGATCAAATCCTTCTCTTCCGGCTAACAAAGAGGAGCTAGCAGTTACAGTAGACGAGTCTAGCTTACTTAGTTTCTCCATAACCTCAGCAACAAGAGAATTCCACTCTTCCTCCCGTATTGACTCCCTGTCAGCCACTTCTTTCTTAAGAGCCTCCACTTGATTAGAAGAAGACGCAACCATCTTATTGCAGCTCTGTTGCATATCAGTCAGCTGATGCTGCAAATACCCAGTTCTAGTATGATGGTTGTTTAATTCTTCCCTAAGATAATCGTTCTCTGTAATCAATGTGGCTTGATTGTTCTGCAGTGATTCGTAAAGTGCCCTAAAGTCTCCTTCCTTTGATTTGGCATTGCTGATACACTGGGCTAAAGTTTCATTGAGAACCATTAGCGCCATGTTTGTTTGTTCCAAAAGATCAGAGTGCTGAACTAAAGACTCGTGTTTAGCCTTCAGCTCTGCAACCATGGTGTCAGCTTCAATGTTATTCCTCATCTCTCCTTCAAATAATTTGAAAGCATTTTGAGATTCTAGAAGTATATTTTTAAGCAAACCATGTAGGTTTAATATTTGCTTCTTAGAAAGCACACAAGGATCTGCATCTAAATGATTTTCTGATGGATGTTGATCCTCGGAAAGATTGTCATTCATGTGGCCTTTTGACTCAAAAGCCTGAATGAGTTTTGATATTCTGGGGGTGATCACTTCACCCCTTGCTGAGTGTGCGTGAATCACTTCAACAGTCTTCTCAAGATCAGTAAGTACACTTTCTGCCTCATCAAGATGTTTTTTGATAAATTGGAACTGAAGCAAACTATTCTGCATATAATCAGATGAAATATTGTGGATCCTTGAGAAGGAATTTACACAGTCACCTTCACTAGAAAAGCGAGATGACCCATCGCTATCAGTTACACTATCTTCTCCCTGGACTGCACAATGGGCGCCTGCAGATCGACTTCCAGCTTCTTTAGATTGAGAGGGTGACTTACTTTGGCTTTCAAATTCTTTGATCTTGGACTTCTGTAATTCCAAACTACGGCTCAGATGCAAATTTTCTTCAGCTAGTTCTTCCTTTCGCAAAGTTGCACACTTCAGGTCATCTACAGCCACACTACATTGTGCCTGCAGATGAGCAGACAAGTCTTTTGATTCAGTCAACTCCTGCAATAATTCTTCATTCTTGATGAGTAATTGTTGCTTCTCATAATGAAGCTTATTTATTTCTTCCATTAAAGAGGTCATGTGTGTGCTTTTATCAAAAACTTCCTTCTGGAGAGCTTCTATTGAAACCTTAGACACGCTCAACTCTGCTTCTAGATTCACGGAATCATTAAGCAAAGAGTGTTTTTCTTCCAAAAGTTTTTTGGACTCTTCGGTTACTGATTTTAAAAGCTCATTTGAGTTTGTCTTCTCTGCATGAAGTGCTTCTATTTTTTTTTTGCAGTCTGCCACTTCAGCAAGTAGTTTATCATTCTCACAGACAAAATATTCCTTTTCCATTTCAAGCTTACATCTCTCTGCGTTCAAAAAAGTAAGATTCTCGTTAGAATCTTGATTTTCTGACTGCAATGATAGAAATGAATTTTTGCATTGTGCCAATTCCATTCCTAATTTCTCAATTTCAGTCACAAAGCTCCCCCTCTTGTCCTGAAGCTTCTTATTCTCCTCAGATAATAAATCAAGATTTGCACCCAGGTTTTCCTTTTCAGCCTCAAAAGCTGACACCAAATTTTTGCAGGTAGCCAACTCTGCTGAGAGGTTGTCAAGGTCCTCCTTAGACATGTTTAATCTAATCTGCAACTCATCAACTCTGGCAGAAAGATCTACAACCTCAGCTTTTGAGATTTGAAAGAGTTCACGAAGCTCCTCCTTTTCAGCAATAACCACCTTTAATTCAGATCTAACTTGTTCAAGCTCATTGGCAAGTTTTCCATTCTTGTCTTCAAGCTGATTCACTGATGCATTCGCTTCAGAAATTTGTAACTCTGACTCTTCGATGAGCTGTACGCTTTTGACATCTTTTACAAGACTCGCAAGGTATAGTTGCTCCTTCATTCTTTCAAAAACATCAAATAGGGTGGACGAGGAAGCAAACAAAGTTTCCGCATTCATTAATACCTTAACAGCTGAATCTCTAGACATGAACAAGGACTTGAACTCAACATCATCAAGTCTCCTTACAACATCTGCAAGCTGTGACAGGTTGATTGAACTAGCACTTTGGACAGATGAAAATTCAACATTTTTTTCTTTATCAAAAGAACCATAAGAATTAACCCTTTGCACATGGCCACCATCACAATCAGTTGAAACACAATGGATTTGTGAAACACCTTCTGTCCGGCTACAAACCACTAGAGGACTCACAGTAGCTACTCCCTCATGCAAAGGCTCAAGCGGAATTGATTGTACATCCCTCTCTTCTGCATCTTTATAGCCTATAGTACTTAATGTAACATCATCTGTCTCTATGGGATGGTTTGTTTCATTCTTTTCCCTAGTAACTCCACCCTCCCCTACACCAGGCGTTGCATGATCAATAACATGAGCACCAAACTTATTTAAACAATGTGTATTCTCCACAACAATCTCTACCTCACTCTTTGCATCAACTTGTTCTGGATCTGGATTGTAAGGCTCCTGCATTGCCCCTAGCCAGCAACAAACAAGACTTAATTATAAATCAAACTTTAAAGTTAAATAGGATAAGACATTTCAAGTGAAATGATGCCAAGAGAGAGGTCACAATTGACATCTATTACCTGCTCTATGCCATGCTGCATTTCCTTATCTACTCTAGGAGCAAGTGATTTGCTATTATTGCCTGAATTGACCAAGTCATCAGGCTCGTGCTGAGCTGACTTGGTAGGTTTTTCTTCAGATTCAACAGGTACTGGCTCTGAACTAACAAACCTTAGATCCTCAGCTAGTGTTTCAGACAGTTCAACTTTGCAAGGATCCTCAGCATACACACTCGCCTCTGTCTGCATTTCCAACTCTTTTGTTCTTGCCGATGATTCAAGTCCTCCAGCCTCTAGTTCATCTACAGATGGACGATTAGTACTAGAGTCCACAGTGTCTTCTATAGTATGCCACTCTGACAAAGACATTTCATGATTGCTGCAGTCTAATGGTCCTTCTGTGCCAGGAATGTGTTGTGCATCACTCCCAGATCTGCTATGTTTGCCAGAGGACTTACTCCCTTTGTTCTTCTGCCTGAATTGTTGAAGCTGGTGGCAAATGAAAAATGTCAAACAAAGATCAAAGGTTTAAATGAAAGAAAATAAGGTATGACTTATCCTCCTACTAATGAGTGACTATGTGGTGCCACTTTCTAGCAACTGAGTCAACTGACTAGCAGCTATTCAAAGCCAACATACTTGAGTGCAATAGTGCATAACCTGTACAACTTACTAAAGGCATCAATGCCATATCCTGAAATGACACATATATATTTTCCCAGTCATCAAGCTACAGATGAGTTTCAGTCTGAGACTTGGAGTCTCATTATGAATAGATTATGTCTAGTCCCTCACGCTATTTTATATGAGTGCAAATGCCATTGGATGATTCCTAGTTTTCCTACCCATGTTTTGGTAATGGGATTTCACTGGAGAACATTAAATGATTGGCCTTTCTTCAGTGCTTAAGAGACTTTTGGGTTGCTAAGTAGCTAATATGTTTCATAGCATTATAAAAATATGGGTAAAATGCTTTTTTAGTGTTAAATATCTCCCCAGTGTCCCTTTTTAGGTCTCTCCGTTCAACAACTGTTGGAGTAACACTGAAACATTAAATTGGGTGATGTGGCAATTCATCATGCACATGGAAATGATTAAAACTCTTTCTTAAATCAATACAAAGAAACTTATGGGGTGTATTCAATTATGACTTTCAAAAACTTAAGGGGTTTATTCAACTACGACTTTCAAAGTACTTAGCGGACTTACAAAATGGCAGATTTGAATAGAGTTTAAATGACTTTTGTAAACTCTACTTGATTTTTATAAATTTTATAGGAATCTAAATAAAATACCAAAATATATTTCTTATTCTCTTATAGGCTTTAATAGTTTAATATTTTTTGTCCCATTTTATGTGTCCTAATTATGTAATGAGACAATAATGAGGACATTTCCAACTCAATTTTAATCATCATCATCATTACCCCCCACCCCCCAGTGCCGCAAAGGCTCCCACCTACGGTGGGGCAAGGGAGATTGGATGTACGCAATTTTACCCATGTACTAAAGCACAAAGAGACTGTTTCCAGATGACCCATAGTGAAATTCCAGCTGAATTTTAATACGGAGTAATAATTAATTTTGTATAAGCAAATAAAACTTACATATTTACAAGCTGTATCAAAAGTTATAGAGAATACATAGGAAGATGACTATACAACTATAAAACAATATTAAATCAAATAAAATAGAAAGTAGATGATATATCATTGACAAATACTAGCTAATGAATGAATGGTCATAACAACAGATAAAATGTCACCAAGAGATTATTAAAACTCTAAATTGAATACACTGGACACCCAAAATGGATGTATACTCCCCGTTCCAAAAAATGAGTCATGTTTGAGTAAGGTGCAATTTATATATTTAGTCAACTCAATCAATTTATATCATTTCCAATGGAGCCAAAGACTCACTATTTTTTGACTTGGGAATATGATGGTATAAAGCAAAATGACTCATTAAACTGTATGCGCCTCTTTGTTATGAAGAATATAAAATCACAATATAATGTTACATATTGTCATTTTGGGGAACCATAAAAAGTACGCCGTATTGCGGAGTAATAGAAACAGGAATACTTGTGTCTGGCAGATAAATTAGTTGATCGAACTACTATAATTATATTAGTTTCCCCAAAATTACAATATGTAACATTATATTGTAATTTTATATTCTATATAAACATTGCATAGTAAAGGAAAATTAGATAGAGTTTTAAAAATTTCAAAAAAAAAATTATTACATTATCATAATTCACAAAACATCGATATTGTTTACATTATAAAAAAGAAATCATTTGTATCATATTGGGTTATAGATCATTTTTCGCAGTGTTGGTGTAATAATATAGTAGTGCTGTAATATAAAATGCCAAAATTTTATGAATACATTGATCCAAATGACCCCCACAAACAGTCTTAGTGTCTTACTAGTATTCTTGTTTCTATTACTCATTTACTCCGTAATACGGAGGAGTTTTTATGGTTCCCCAAAATTACAATATGTAACATTATATTGTCATCTATGCTAAAAGTCGCTAAAACCGACTGACTAAAAACCGAAACAGGCGAAAACCTGTGAGCTAAGGAGCTTATTTGCTCTCAAGTATCGTGCATTTTTGGAGCATTGCTTAATTTGCTTTGTCATTTACAGTCTTCTTTTTGCTGAGTAAAATGTTGTACCCAATAAATTTAAAAATTGGTCAAAGAAATTACTTCATGTATACATACTACAACTATGGTTCTATCTAGCGTTCATCTCTTCATAACTTCTATTAGCAGCGAATAGACTAGATTTATTATCTATGAAAGCAATCCTGCAAATCAATATGAGGCGCAATGCACATAAATTCATCGTCTAATGGCACAACTAAGCTGAATTTAGTAAACAACGCGTCTACCTTATGAATCTGCTGAACTTTAATGTGTCCTTTCGAAAACAAATTTGGCAAGACTAAAATTAACAAAGAGAAATATGCAGAACAATTTAGAGTTGAACCTTTTTCCGGCCGGCAGCAAGGAGATCCGTTCGGGTCTTATTTTTGTCCATCGTATTAGTTCGATGGCTAATATGAGGGCCTCGCCGGCACCATTAATTCCAGTCCAGAATACCGTCCTATTGAACCAACCATGTTAAAATGATAACAGCAACGACAACAATACTACAAAATCATTTCAACCATTGAATATCATGATTCATGAAGAAGGACAGGTTTAGCTACACGCTTTTACCTTTGTCCGTCGGGCCAGATCTCAACACAGAAGAAGATTGAAGAAGAAGATAGGAGAAGAAGAAGCTTAAGAAATGATCTATGAAACTGGGCTTAAGAAATAAGAACGGTGGAGTGGTGCTACGGAAGTCAGGCGAAAGGCGTCGCGAGTGGCGTGTTTGTTTAGCCGAGTTTAGATCTAACGCAAGCCCGGGGGTACGTGGATCCGTTTCGTCAGAAAGTGAAAACTCTCGGCCCAGGTTCGGTTGCAGCAGGACCCGCCAGCTAACCCAATAATAAAAAGTTTGGATTTTTGTGTCAGCCAAACAAAATATTTAACCGACAACCAATTTTAAGATGGAGTTGACATATCAGATACTTCGTATTTTGGTTAAAAGTTGGCAGGGAGTGTGATATTGGAAAATTTTTCTTGTATTTTCATTCTAATTACTTCATAATCGCCCTTTTTACTTCTATTCTTTTTACATAACTCTATTATACTTTTAACTTCATCTTCTTGTGAATTCTTTGGAGATGGATACAGGATATTTGGTGTTAAAAGTTAAAACAAAGTGACACAAATCATTCATGTTAACTACTTTATGAAAAAAAATACAATTTTCTAATAATATGACAAAGAAGGATAGAAAATTTATTAGTGGTATGGTTTAGCTTTGAAAGGAGATTTGAGATAGGAGATGAACTATAAAGAGACTTCATTCAATTAGTATTGCATTACGCATTTCATTCCATTAAGTGTTTTCATGTAATAGAAAAAGTAAAAAAGTAGATTCTACATGAAAGTCGAGAAAAAAGTAAAAGTTGATAGTGTTTGATAAAATAAGTGTTTTTTAACCCAAAAACTGAGTAGTGCTTTTTTAGCGTTTGCAAACACAACCTAAATCTATAGAGAAAGAGGAATTGGTTTTGAGTCAGTTGTACGTGTTATGATTATTTTGATTTTGATATAAACAATTTACAACCAAAAGAACATGTCCGGTAAGGCCACAACAAATGAAATTAGGAACGTTCAAGTTCAAATCAGGAGAGAAGGGATCAAATTAGATGACTATTATTGTTACTAGTTACTCCTACTTTTGAATTTTTATAGTATCATTGTTATTATTATCTATTATATTGTTTGTATTTATATAAGTAATAACTCTTTTATTTCCACTATTTATTGTTATTGTTATTATTCTCCCCACCGTTGGGGAGCTTTTGCGGCAATAACGATGATGTTATTGCTATTATTCTATTACTATTACTAATATTATTATACAAACTATCCTCTACACAAATATCACACACAAACTTTACCTTTAATATATTTGTGAATCAAATTTAGCCAAGTTTGTGCAACCAAATTTAGTGTTATTACGATTTTTGTAATCTTTTAATATAGTGAAAAAATAAAATTTATATGGCCCTCTATCCCAAAACGCTTTGTAAAGTATACTTTTCTAGACCAGCACCTAGCTTTTTTTACCATTTTAAACGCGTTTTAAACATGTACCATTTTTTGAGCAAAAAAAACGTTTAAAATGAAAAATAATGTCGATCCTTTTAAAAAGGAAAAAAACTCTTATCTCCCGTATAAAACGTATTTTTCCCGTATTTTACTATAAAAATAAAACATGAATTGATCAATTGAATGAACGTGTTAAATGCATAGGAGATCAATAATTATTTAAACGCAAAAAAAACTCCTCCATGTGACCCCGTGTTTTTGTATTGATTCAATACAATTATTAAATACTAAAATTAATTGCATAGCGGCTAAAGCTCATTCAGAATTTTACTAAAAAATAAAAACATATATAATTGAATGAACGCATTTAATGAATAGATCAACAATAGTTTAAAAGAAAAAAGAAAAAGAAAAAAGACCCCGTATTTTTGTATGTTTTTTTGTCCCGGAGTAAACTACACTAGGTGGGGGAGGGCCGGGGAACATCTCCAAATTTTATTAATGAAAGGTTAAGAGATACAAGATATAAAATAAAGCATTAAATAAAGCATACAGGAAAGTAGAGAAATTTAGAAGTTGAATTTTTTTGTGGGAATTCCAAGAGAAGCTGAGATATTAAATAGTCCGTATTAAACTTAATTGCATGACGGTTAAAGCTAGCATCTTAAAAGTCTAAAACTTAAAATACTAGTACTAAATTTATAATGTTTTTCTAAACAAGCATGTCAAAATTAATTTTTTATAGCCTGACATTTTTTTAATATAAGCTCTTACACATAAACAATAATAAGTGCGCGTAGCAGTCACACAACTCTTCTCATATGTCATTCGTCATCTTCATGAAAGTGATGAAATTAAAACTTTAAATTGAGTGTTATTTGATGATCATATAAAAATAATGATGTTAGCTTAGTCTCGTTCTATTGTCGAGTTTTTTCCCGAAATAATGCTATTTAAATAAATAATTCCCAAAATACTGTTGGGTTAAAAATAATTCCCAAAATACTGTTGGGTTAACCGTGGTTAAGAAAAGCCGCCACTTGAAGTGGCGGCTCTTCTCTTACCTACAGTACAAAAGACGCCACTTCAAGTGGCGGCTCTTCTCTTACAGTACAAAAGTCGCCACTTGTAGTGGCGGCTCTTCTCTTACAGTACAAAAGGCGTCACTTCAAGTGGCGGCTCTTCTCTTACAGCACATTTTGTACATATATAAAACGCAGTATGTTTCAAGAATTTTTTTAACTATCTTCCCGATTGAATTTTGATCTAAAATTTTGTATGAATAGACTGGACTTGATGAGGAACATGCTAAAAAACATTTCATCAAAAAATTCCACTGGGAAGACCCTCTGATGGTGTTGTCTGCACGGGGGTTCCGGTCAGGACGTCGTGACAGGAATAGGACATTTTTATGAAATTTGAGGTGCTTCCGAGTTGATTTTGTTGATGAGTATAATGATTTTCTAACAATAAATAAATGCCGGAATCGGCCCGGAACCGCTACCTACCAGGGCCGGTTCTCCCTTCCCCAAAAAAAAGCTCGGTTGGGCCCAGGCTCGAACCGAAACCGGCCCGGGTCCATACTACTCCACCCTGACCCCATCCCCCAACCTACCCCCAACCCATTTCGCCCCAGCCCCTTACCTACCCCCTACCCCTTTACCCCCTACTACCTTACTCTAACTCGATCCCACCCGACCCCTACCCATCCTACCCTACTTACCCCACCTCCACCCCACCTCGTACAGTCGTACCTCTTCCCTACTCCGACCCCACCCTTTTACCCCTACCATCCACCTGCCCCTACCTCGACCCCATCCCCCACATATTTTAACCCCCTAGCCCTTACCACCCCTAACCAACCCCCCTTACCCTACCCCTTTACCCCATACCACATGCCCCTACCTTGACCCCAACCCCACCCCTAACAGGTAGGGGTTACGAGGGGAATAGGGGCAGAGGGTAAGGTCGTGGTTAGAGTAGGGGTAAGGAAGAGGTAGGGGTTAAGGTTGTGGGGGTAGGGTAGGGTGGGGTAGGGGTTAGGGTACCTCCACATATTATATTATGTACTTGTGTTCATGAATATTTATGTGTCTATATATGTATAGAGTTATTTTGGACATTTTAATGTTAAAGGGGTGTTTTAAATCTTTTGAAGTATGATGATATTAATTAAGGATGCCATAGGTGAACCGAATATTTCTCGAAAAATTTCACCAGGACGTTGTCCGCACGGGGGTTCCGATCAGGACGTTGTGACAGGAATGCGACATTTTTATGAAATTTGAGGGGCTTCCGAGTCAAGTTTTTTGATAAAATTTGGTGACCATGTTCATCTTAAAGTGTAGGTTATGTCCACCGAATTTCAGATTAAAATTAAATCAGAAGTTAGTTAAATAATTTATTGAAAAAAGCTGCATTTTTAGGCCGAAAGAATTATGCATTTTTTAAAAATTTATTTAACTAACTTCCCGATTGAATTTCAATCTAAAATTTGGTGGACATATCTACATTACATGGGAACATGCTCACCAAATTTTATCAACAAATTCAACCCGGAAATAGCTCAAATGAAACAGGCATAAAATTGCAACTTTTAGACCTACTTTACATGAACATTTTCAGAAGGCATGGGACAAAATTTTTGCCAAGAAAATTTTAGAAATTATGCAACTAAATCGTTTGGTATGTTATTTCCTGTAATCAATATTTTATAATTTCTTATTGTTTCATATTTGTTGATAATTTGCCCATAAGTCATCATGTTTTAGCTGCATGTGTTATATATGATATGCATTTCCATTTTTACATTACTTTGAGCATTTATATCAATAGTTTGTATGTTGTAGGATTACACATGCTTCTCTAGATTACAGAACTTGAATTTACTATTGCCTTCCAAACATGAGCTCAAGTGAATTGCGCAAAACTGTGATTCTGCAA
This sequence comes from Cuscuta epithymum, assembly GCA_945859915.1. Taxonomy (NCBI): domain Eukaryota; kingdom Viridiplantae; phylum Streptophyta; class Magnoliopsida; order Solanales; family Convolvulaceae; genus Cuscuta; species Cuscuta epithymum. Next base: position 2,729,299 of record CAMAPF010000915.1, read on the forward strand.
TTGGAACTTAGAGCAATAGTTGATATGAGTATTGAAATTGTTTCCAATGGCCATAAACAGCCCAAATAGAGTTCATATTTATTTAGCAAGTGGAAGAGAAAGAATTGTTTGTTAAGGACATAATGATGGCAGTGATAGCTCGAATCTGAAGTTGATTCCTTTCAATTGGGAAGTTAGTTAAACAAATTTTTTGAAAATTTGCCCAATTTTTTAGGCCTAAAAATGCACGTTTTTTCAATAAATAATTTAACTAACTTCTTGATTTAAATTTAATCTGAAATTCGGTAAACATAACCTAAACTTTAGAAAGAACATGATCACCAAATGTCATCAACAAAATCAACTCGGAAGCACCTCAAATTTCATAAAATGTCTTATTCCTGTCACGACGTCCTGACCGGAACCCCCGTGCAGACAACACCATTAGAGGGTCTTCCTAGTGGAATTTTTGGATGAAATGTTTTTAGCATGTTTCTCATCAAGTCTAGTCTATTCATACAAAATTTTAGATCAAAATTCAATCGGGAAGATAGTTAAAAAAATTCTTGAAACATAATGCATTTTATATATGTACAAAATGTGCTGTAAGAGAAGAGCCGCCACTTGAAGTGGCGGCTTTTGTACTGTAAGAGAAGAGCCGCCACTTGAAGTGGCGGCTTTTGTACTGTAAGAGAAGAGCTGCCACTTCAAGTGGCGGCTTTTCTTAACCCAGCAGTATTTTGGGAATTATTTTTAACCCAACAGTATTTTGGGAATTATTTATTTAAATAGCATTATTTATTTGTTTGCATAATTATGTCTTGGACTTAATTACTATTTTTATTCTTGTCATTGTGTATACTTTCATTTCCTTTTCATATATATTTCAATTTGTGAAGTATATAATTGGGAAAACTGTCAGTTAGGCCCCTGTACTATAGATAAAATGTCAATTAGATCCTCGCAGTTCAAAAACACTCAATTGGAACCCCAAACTCTTAAAAGGCACCCAATTGAGCTTTTTAACAGGTTTTCCCGGTTAACAGCCCGTGGCAGCCCTCGTGGCCTTTTTCCCTTTTCCTTTTCGCCTTTTCCCTTTTTTCTATTTCTCTTCCCTTTGCTCTTTTCTTTTAGTTCTTCCCTTCCTTCTTCCCGCACAGTCCACAGATTTCGTTGACTATCGGTCCAGTCCTTCATCCGTTCAGTGGCCCTATTGAGCACCAGTCCCCCACTCCCGAGGACTGCATCTGCCACCGCCTGGAGCTGTGACGGCCATCTCCAGGGACTACGTCCGCCATTGCTGCTCTGGAGAGTTCGCCGGATTCTTGGAGTTAGGTGAAGGAGTGAATGGAGGAACTGCGAAAGTAGAAGGTAATAGAGGGAGACATCTGAGTGAAGTCTGGTGGCAAGAGTACAGCGAAGTCCAGCAGCAAGAGTGCAGTGAAGTCCGCCGTCTGGATACTTTGAAGTCCGGCGGTGAAGTGCATGCATGTAGCGAAATCCGACAGTTAGGTGGTGTGAAGTCCAGTGGCTGAATTAATATTTCCGAGGCTAAAGGGTCAAATAGGCCCTTAAACTAGCTTAAAGTGTTCAATTAGCCCCTCATATAGGAGATTCAGGCCGGCCATCGCCAATTGGGGAGGTTCCCGGTGGAATTTTTTGATAAAATTTGTTGAGCATCTTCTTCATTAAGTCTAGTTTACCCTTATCAAATTTCAGCTAAAAATTAAATTAGGAAGTCAGTCAAATGATTTTCCGAAATGTACCGCGTTGTTTAACTACGCAGTTATTTTCAAAAAATTATTTGACTGCCTTCCCGATTGAATTTTTAGCTGAAATTTGGTGTGAGTAAACTAGACTAATGAAGAAGATCAAAAATTTCCATCAAAAAATTCCACCAGGATCCTCCCCAATTGGAGATGGCCGGGCTAGACCTCATATATAAGGAGCTAATTGAACACTTTAAGCCAGTTCAAGAACCCATTTGACCCTTTAGCCTGTTTCCGAATAAAACGCATACGCATTAAACACCGTTTCGTACCTTATTTAACTAACTAGGGACTAGCACAGATGGCTTAATTTACTTATTATGTCAATTTTTATTAGAATTTAATTTTAATTTTGGGACTTTATAGAGCTTTTAATAATTAGAAAACACAATAATTTTTTAATGTGGGAGAAAATCGCATGCGTTGTTGGAGAGCATATAAAAATCTCGTGCTTTGCACTTCACATTAATGTGTGGGATCTAAAAAGAATTTTATCTAATATAGTTACACAAGAGATGCCGGAAACTTGCGGTGTAGAGCATGTAGGGCAATATCACATACGAAGTATATTCATTCACCCATGTTGATGCCATAACACAAAGTTGTAATGTGCGTGAAAATAGAGACACGAAGTATACATATAAGATACTTAAATGTGTAGAATCGAAATATCATCAAAGCTCAAGACATAAAATGACCATTGACAATGCAACATACTACTTATGTTACGAGCTCATACACTGATGAGCAACCGACCATGAATCGCCACGACCTTATAAATTATGAGTCTCACAAACGTTCATGGCAAAAATGGACAAATACAGCACCAGCAGCAGCAGCAAATATTGGACAGACTTTATGAAAGGTTCGACTTTCTTAGTCAGGAAAGTAATTAGTTCAACCCACACCACGGACATACATGAAAGCTGACCAGCATGAAAATCTCTAGCACAATAATATAGATGAGGTTTAGTATGGTACATTCTTTGGGAGGACTCGAATGACATTATTTCTAATACCAATCTTTGTGCGCATGGCCTCAGGACCAGATCTATTCATGGCCTTCAGCACTTTCATCTTAACCATGTTCTCTCTCGACTGCACGGTTGCGAGCCCCATGCTTCTATACCTGAAAGGAGAGACATTTACATTGCTTGTAAGAAGTCTAAAAGTTGGAACTCGGAAAATACTAAGGAATACTCGTACAAATTTAAACCAAAAGATGGGCTGTAACTCCTACACTTATTTTAGGCAATTGTTGATGCTCATTTTATTTATGTAGGTCTCTTACATAAAGACTACATAACCAAAAGAAATGTGAAAAATCATATTTCGTTTCCCTTTGCATTTCCAAGCTAACACAGTAAACGAAAATAACTTTCCATCATGTTTTTTTCTTTGCCTAACACTTACCCAGATCCATACATACTCTAAAGGCGGCACTGCTTGGTTCAATTTAGTGATTTACTAAGACTCCTTTGGTAATGTTAGATTACCCAATTCCATTGAAGTTATCAGATTACCAAAAAGGTAATGTAAATTACATTGTTGGGTTCAAGGTTTGAGATTACCATGGTAATCTATTAAGATTACTGCTGGAAATGAGATAATAATAAGGTAATCTGATTGTCTTGGATTTCTTAGCTAGTGTAAGATTACTTTGGTGATTTTCTGCTGTTAAATCACAAACTCTTGAAGTTTTTTTTAAACAAATTAGGATTACATTTTTATTTTCCTAGCCAAACCCACCTGGTAATACTCGAACATTCCTATAATCACATTTTATCTAGGTAATCTTACATTCTCATAATAACATATTATCTTCTCTCAGTTATCACATTTTCCAAGGTGTCCTAGCATTACGCGAACCAAATGCTCTCATAGAGATATAATAATGATCGTTAAAGCCAACTAATAGAGACAATGCCCAAAAGAACCTGGAAGCTAATGCAGCTGTGAGAGCAATATCGCCCTCGCGAGTAGGCCTCAGTTTCTGGCGGTAATACCGCAAAAACTCTCTGGATCCAATTGTTTTGGTAGACAATCGGTTATCAGTCCGTTTCTTAATTATCAGCTCAGACCCACCACTTCCGAGCTCAACCCCACAACCAGTGTCATCTGACGCAACCAGCTCTTTTCCATTTGAGTCCACGTAGCTAAGAAACAATGAAGAGCAATTATTTATTAATGGTTATGCACACATCAGCACTCAGAAACAACAAGGGGGGTTATATCTGGGTGGTGTAGGACTGTGGGGATCGGAAGGGAAAAGACCACTCCCTTTGCCCCTTCCATGCCCACAAAAAATGAATGAGCCCTATTTCAAAACTTACTTTTGTCTCCAAAAAGGAGTCATATTTCAACCACAACCTATTTCTAATTCAATTATATGATGTATTTTTTTCAAAAAATAAAACAAAACATTCTGGACACCTTAATGTGCTAAATTCAGTTTAACAAACAAATAGACTTAAAGGCATAAGTTTGAAAGAAGGGAATAAAATAGAAATTCATAAAAGATTTTACCTACTGGCATAGTCATAAAACTCTTCTAGTTCTGCATCTTCATCATCACCTCCATCACCATAGCGCACTTTACAGTGACTTTTTGCTTCCATATGCTTCCTAACTCCTTCTAAACTACTGAAAGGATGGCATCTGTCATTGCAATAGAGACAAAAGTGGTCCCTCTTAACCTGATTTCAACAAATCAACAAAAATAAATGATGAAGTACAACCATAAAAAAAATATATAACTATGAACCAGAAAAATATGAAAAAAATAACATATTGAAGTATATCTATGAGCATCACGCTACTGACACCAGTCCACCATCTCAAAAAGAGAGCCATCAATGTATAATGTTTTACCTTTAGTAAAGTACAACTACTGGAATGCATAACATCTAACTACATTGATATATTGGTTTAACTAAATTTAGCATACACCCTCTATCCAGAAATTTTTACCCACTTTCTCTCTTTTTTCTTTTTATCTTCTTTATACTTCTTATGTAAGTTATGTCCTTTAGTCGTTACCTTTTTATTCTTTATTTTACATATTTTCTTTTTATCCTCTTTATTTTATCATTTTTATCTTTATCTTATCCTTTTTATTTTACCTTATCTTTTTCTCTCTCTTATCTTTCTTTTCTTTTCGGCTCCGATATCAAGTATCGATTCATGTTAGCCGACCCCAAAATCTTTTGGGACTAAGGCTTGGATGTTGTTGTATTTAACATTTCTCTCTTGTTAATAATTCTCAACCACACATTTTACCTTTCTTAAATCTTGTGTCTGGCTGGTGAGTTACAGTTTTGGGACTGGAAGGGTATTTGAAACACCTTTTTCAGACCATATGCAATATAATAAATATTAGAAAGGATCCTTTTTTGGACACAAATAACTTTTAAAGGACTCTTTTTCAGGACGGATGCATTAATACAAACTGCTGCATGCATATGAAAGCAGGCCATGAGCTATTGAGCATTAAACATGTGAGCAGACTTATATACCTTGAGACCAACATAAGTCAGAAAGCCTTTAGGATCCTTCAGATACTCAACATCAGGAATGAAGAATCCATGTTGTTTGTGCATGTGAACCATACAGCTTTCTATTGTTCTAAGCTTTAAATCACACATGAAGCAACATGATGGATCCAGCTCTTCATCATAGCCCTCGTCATCCATATCACCATCTTGCATATTCCCATTATAAGTATGTTCATTAAGCTTGAGTTGCATCAAAGGATCTTCCTCCATGGGATCAACCTCCTCCCACTCACTCTCATCACTTTCATCAATATCTATCTCCTCTACCTTATGAGAGGAGCTATCCAAATTCAGGTGCGGGAGAGGTCTGATTATAACATTTCTATCGTCATCAGGATTTGGCATTTGTGAAGCCCTTAACAAATGGCTCTTTGATTCCAAATGCTGAGAATGAGCCTTGGCACTTCGGTACCCTTTCCCACACACACCACACTTATAGAGCATTGGAGTTTCGGTTGACTTTTTCTTTGCTTCTGCGATGACAGACTGTCTGGCAAGGAAGAGAGACTCTGTAACCCCTGGAACTCCTGCAACCTGTGATAGATACAGGTGAGTTGATTAATTTTGTAACAAACATTCAGGTATACAACCACTGCATATTAAATCATAGAAGTCAAGTATGATCACTGATGTTAACATTTTATTCCCCCACACGCATTGTTTTGGATGCAGCTTGTTAAATTATCAGGAAGATAAAGTCATACAGTTGGGCCAATAAAACATGAAAGAAGCTATGTAAGCACTAAAAGAAAGAATATCCACACTCTTGAAAGGCCAACTGGTGTCTTCCCCAATTAAAATGAGGCTGCAAGGCAACGAATAAATACAGGTGGTGGCATTGTCCTCACTATTAGAAATTTGAAAACTTGAAAACTTGAGGGCGTGCCTCACTGTTACGCAAGAAGAAATGTCCTGAGGTGTAAGCCTCGATGTTGAGGATAAAGCATACTTCGTATATCTTAATTTCCTAGCAGCAGCGCGTTAAGAAGTGAGTTTGATGAGGTGGATGGCTCAATGAAACAACACATAGAAGAATATCAATAAATTGAGCCTCAGAAAGTTGCAGTAGAAACTAAATCTCATAAAGCCCTAATAATAACTCACAAAGTGCGACACCCAGAAATAACCTGCGAGCTACTCTGCACTTCTGCAGTAGGGGAACAACACCCGCAGAGCTGCTAAAACTATTTATCCTCTTCTATCATCCAGCGAGGTTAAAACATCCTCTGCAACTCTTCTTTTCTTTTGCTTGATCCATCTTAACCTCAAATATGTATCTTAATTCTTACCTATTATAGAGTTAATTAATTGGTTGCAGTCTGTTACACCCCCATGAATAAAAATCTTCCTCTAAATGATCAAATAATAACCTAGGAAGATTCTAATATGATCCACAACCCCTAACCATATCGGAATGGGCGCTACTGTAGTATAAGCAGTTAAGCACGAAGTTTCCTAGTCTACTCTTCATTCCAAGCTACTCTTGTGCAAGACCTAACAATGAACAATCATTTCTACGATTCATATTCACATTACTACAGAGTATTCAGCAGGCTCTTAAAATTTCAGTTTGTTAAGCTACAATTAGGTTCGTGAGTTCATCACAAACACTATCTTAGACTTCATTTTCTAGCCAATTCTTAAGAGAAGCCCGATGCAATCCGAAATTCTATATGCTGCATATGGAGAAGCGAAGAAAGTAAAGGTTATAACCTTGCGTTTGAGATTGTAGCAGTGCCATTCGGATTTGTAATGGAGCTTCTGGTCCGATTCGTCATGGAATTCTTTGTTGCAGGCGTTGCAAGTTAAACCCGGCATTTCTTCCAAAGTTGGATTTTGGATACAGAATTGGGTTTACGCCGGTGGCGGCGAGTATATAAAATGTCAGATTTTTACGCGTCAAAATAGGCCGAGTCTGTGACTCGGTGTCCTCTTGATCAACCCTACTGCCAAGATTGGAGGCTGTGTTTGGTAAATGTTTGATATCTATGTTTTTGATAACCATGTAAGTTTGGTGTGGTCTAATACCGTTTGATCAGGTCTGATCTAATTTGTTTAAGTTTTGCTTGATTTGATCTGGAATTGAAAATAATACAAGTTAAAAATCCATATAAGTAGTACCTATTGTCCCAAGTTTTGTCACCATATTGCTTTGTCAGCCACCTAAAATGCAAATATTATAAATATCAACCTTTTTTATGATAAATATCAACCTTAAAATGTAATTAAATATTATATTATGCTGGATTTTTTGCATGTGTGTTACATGTGATACGTGATGAAATTAGTAAGCATTGAATTATTTGAAAAAATTAAAAAATACGGAGTATTAATTTTCTGTATGATAAAGATGAAAATAATGAAATAATGCATATATTGTTCTTTATAAAATTAAATGAAAACTAAACACCTCCTTTGTAAACAACATTCAAAGCCTTCTTGATCTGTTTTCTGTCGTCATCACATTTGCTCCTTTCGTCCCAAACAATTTGCAAAGTGAGCTTTTCTTAATCAACAAAGTTTCACTATAATAACTTAGTTAAGTTGTCAATTTTTATTATATTCTAATTTAACTATATACAACTTTCGACGTAGTTTCCTAATGTAAATTCTAATTTTTGTAAACAAAGTTTACAATACTTTGACTTTATATTAGATGTGAATTCTACTAGTAATTAGTAAAATTGATGTAACTATCTACACGGATGGTTTAATTTTATTGTCAATCAACTTTTAAAACCGCAAATCATATATAATTCAATTCAGGACAAATGAAGTAATAAACTTCAACTCAGAAGCAAACATTACTCTTGAGACTGTGTCCAGATGAAAACCGAGAAACGTAAGAAAACATTGATGGTCCCAAGTGAGGTAAAAATCTAGAGGGGGCTGAATAGACTTTTAAATCTCTTCTTTTGTCAACCTTTTTCCCTCTAATAGAGTGAGTTCCAATGTTTTTGAGAAATATTAAAACATATAGCGGAAATCTTGACCTCATATATTGTGACACTTTATAGTAACAAAGGTTATGACCATTTTAGTTTGGTCGAAGATGGTTTAAACAATGACCATATGTGTTTGTCAAAATCAGTGGCCTCATTCAGCAGACAACTGTGATGAGGTTACTGTTGGAGTATTTTAGGTATAGTGAAGGGCTATAGTCTTAAAATACTTTTGGGCTTTTTGAGTTGACAAAACAGATAAGCATGAAAGATTTTGATCTATTTAGAGAAAGGCTCCCTTTCAATATAAGGGTGAAAACGGAAGGACTGGATTACGATGAACTGGACAGTTTACTTGTCAATGATTCAGTAAGTTGTTTAAGAGTTTGAATAGATGTGGGAATGGTTGATGACTGTTGGTGATATGTGAATTGAATATTAAAAAAATATATCTTGGTTCATAGGTGGTGTAATTGTAATTCTCCTACATACAGTCTCATCCCTTTTCAAATGGATTTCCACTAAATGAATATACCCATTACATTTAGTGCACAATCTACCCTTGATCATAGGCATAGATTGTGAGTTTTTTCACGAAGAATAAAAAAACACCATTCCAAGCTATTCACTTCTCCAAGGTTTTTCGCTAATGACATTGACTAGCCAAAAGTTACTCATGTCCTTGATCTTTTCTCACACGTTTTCTGGATTTGATCACAAAGCCCACCAGAGATTACAAACTAGTTTAGTTTACAACGGTAAAGCTAAACTTCCAACTACCTAAGCTCTAATGATATATGTGTGTATGAATTATTCTAAGAGCTTAGAGGAGTGGGATGAGAACTAAGAAGACGATTGATGATCAACACTTGCTCCTTGTTGGATATGTTGTAAAGGGTCATTTTTCCTTCTTAGCTCTACACTTAGTTCTCAATTTCTCATGTACGCCTTCTGTATTTATAGACTGAGTTGTTGAAAGTCTTCTGTTGGCTGAAGAGATTCAATCTTGGTCGTTTATTGATACACTTGAATGATCCATTTGGTGTTTGGGCCGGCATGGTTGATTCTTGTCTTTCGTGGCACGAGTTGTGGTCTTTGTTCAACTTGCTTTCTGAATTTCGCATTTCAAGGCATGTAGCTAAGTTTTTATGACTTAATCTTGGTCGTAGATATAATCGTTGATACAAAGCTTGAAGTTGTTTGTCGTTGGTTCAATGCTTCTCATTATATGGGTCCCTTGCCTTCTTAAGTATAGCTGTATAAGAATAATAGTACTAAATAATTTAGTGAAAAAAAATTATAGACATTACTCTTGCCTTTCTTGTTGGATGGTTAGTGGGTCTCGTGGTCATGCATTTGCATACTTTCTTTTGTGTTGTGGAGAAGAATAAATAGGAGTTTTAAATTGAGTGGCCTCGGTTTCCTTGGTTGAATACTTGAATAGAATTCTGGGAAATTATCAGTAGGCTACTCGTTGAGTTTATAAAGGGATTTAGTTGACTCTTTTTTGTACCTCTTTTATTTTTTTATTCTTTTCTTTGTTTTGGTACATTTTTCTTTCCTTTTCTCTTTTTATTACTCTTCTCTTGTTTTTCTTTCTTTTTTATTTGAGTAATTTCTCTTTTTCAATGCATAATGCAATAAGACACAACATGTGTTGTTAATAAAGGGTGGCATCGTGAAAACCTAGTCATCAAAATCTATGGGACCTAACAAACACCAACCCTCTCCAAAGACCATCCTTGACTTTTTTTATGGTCATTGTGTAACTAAGGATCAAAGGTAATTGTCTACATTGAAATTTAAATGGTAACTTCACATCAGATGGAGTCAATTAAGTTTTGGAATAAGATACTTTTGTCGTGTATATGAACTTGATAACGTGTGAGCCTCAATAATATGTGTTCGAGTTGAATGACGATAAGGTGAGTATCATTACACATTCTGAAAGAATGATTCATATCCCGTTATTCCTCAAATTGGGAGAAAATTAGTTGTTCTTACTTCTTAGTTCATGTGCAGAGTTTTGTTGTGATACCCCAAAACCCTCTTTATTTTCAAACACCTTTCTCAACATCATTAGTTGTTCATAGTATTATTCTACTGTAGTATATATTTATAACCATTTGGTGCAATACCGTGTGCCATTCTTTGAAAACTATATCAATATAACGTTTTATGTTAGCATTTACCTAAGTCTGGTGATTACATATACACACACATTCACACAAAGAATAAAAGTATGTATATCTACATATATAGATGTGCATATATACAAACTTACGCACATACATAAAGATAGAATCAAATGAAAATATTATCCAGTGTCACAAATAACACTGATCCTAAGCACTTAGATCAGATTCTATTTAATTTTTTATTACTTTCAATAGAATTAATTTAAGTTTTAAGTTTGCAAGTAACTCTCTTACTCTCTGAGTATCGGTTTTATATCAAGTGCAAAAATGTAATTGTTAAACTTTAATAATTACAATGTGAAACCAAAATTGTAATTAATGTTTAAATATTTCCGATGGAGTATATTCTCATATACCCAAGGGTATCACAATCGCCGGTCAAAGGCCACAAAGACATCACAAAATGACCAAGTACCAGAGTTACATCCGAGCCCGACCTCGGTCCCCGAGGTCGGGAAAACATCGAGCTCAGATATTGATCAGACAAGGCAAACTGCGAGGCCGACCTCGAGCGCACCGACCCCGACCTCGAGGTCGGGAAATTACCAAGCTCAGGACTAAGCGCCGGGCGACGAAGTGACAAAGGACGGAAGGCTTGCTCGACCTCGACCCCCGACCCCGAGGTTGGGAAAATACCGAGCTCGGGAATCGTCGAGATACGGCAGAATATGAGCCCGACCTCGAACACCTCTAGGTCGGGTTCGGTCACGACACTGACCTCGTACACCAACGCAAGGTCAATCAGGAACAAACAAGATCTGACCTCTAGGGGCTCAGGGCTACTCTCCAATAAGCTGTGATGATTTTATACATTGAAGGGTAAATATATTTTGCAACAAATATACTTTCTATAAGAATCCACTCTTATCTAATAAAAAAAAGGTGGCAGCAAAAACGTCAACCTTGAGACCATAGTTTATGGTTTACAATTGGCACGCCTTTGAAAATTTATTTTTCCCCTCAAATTTGGCGTGCCATGTGAATGACAATCGGTTAGAAAATAAAATCAAAGTTAAAACTTTGCACAATTTTGAATTCTATGCTCATTATAAAAGAACAAGGAAAAAAAAGAGAAAATGGCTTAGTAAAGGTTATCTCATGATGAAGGGAAGATGGTATTGAAATTAAAAGACAAATTCAATTGGATTTAACTCAATTCACTTGTTTGAAAAAATATATTTAAGGGAAAACTGTCAATTTGGTCCTCCTACTTTCATGAAAAACAATTAGGTCATCGTACTTTAAAACAAATCAATCAAATCTCCGAACTTTGTAAAAACGTTTAATTGAGTACATTTGCAAGTTACTTGCCATGTCAGTAGTCCATGGGTGTGCCATATCATCCACAAATTGCTGACTGAACTTCCACATGTGTGCCACATCAGCAAAATTATCGTTGATTGGTCTGCCACATGTGTGCCACGTCAGCGGGTAATATGATGACATGGAAAATAACTTGCAAATGGACTCAATTGAACGTTTTCACAAAGTTCGGGGATTTGATTGATATTTTTAAAAGTACGAGGACTTAATTGATTTTTTGCATGAAAGTATGAGAACCAAATTGACAGTTTTCCCTAAATTTAACTCAACTCACTTGTTTGGATAAAACAAAATCAAAATAGACCTCCCAAGTGAGCAATTGTTGTTGAAGGTCATTCCTCATTGCCCTTACAACTGAGTAACTAAGGTGAAACTCGGAATGTGTTTCATTTGGGATAAACATCAGCAAAGTCCATATCGGATGCAGTCTGACGTTAAGATGTAGATAGAGATTTATCATATTTGAGTTTCAAATTGCTCAAAATTAGATAAGAAGAGAGTAAACACAACCTGCTTTATAAATCATGTTGAAGGCGATTATAATCTAAATGTTATTTTATTAATATGATGGCGCAAAGCAAATAATGTATGTTAGACCTCCAAAATGTGACTTCATTTAACTGTATATAAGTATAAAAACTTCATTTTTTTGGAAGAATATGTATTTGTTTTTTTAAATAATTAACAGTACAAGATACCTCATCATAATCTAAACATTTTTTATTAAGCCATTAAGGAAGATTTACTCAAACAGGAGTAAATAAATCCTTAATTGCTAAATTAGGAGTAAAGCTTAAAAATTTTTCAAATAGGCGTTATTATTTGTACTTCGCTAGAAATACTGTTGAAGCTTGGTAAAACTTACTGCAGCTGCCAGAACGCCGGATCGCCGCCAACCGCCGACTGGACAACTGCTAGTCGCCGGCCAGACAACCGCCAACCGCCGTCGCCACTGCAGGTTTGGCCTTCGCCGCCGTAAATTTGGCCAGATCTGGCCGCCACTGCCCGCCGCTCCTACAGATCCTTCTGCCACAACTGGAGATTCAGCCTCCTCCGATCTACTGAGATCTAGCCTCCGCTGCTTGCAGATCTGGCCGCCACCATCGTTACTGTAACATTTTTATTATAATGCCAACATGAATTGAGAATGTTACCTTTTTGGCATTTGGGGGGGGGGGGGCATTTCTGAAGAGTAAAATGTTATCTTCATTGCATTTTTAAAACAAACCTAACATTATTTTTAAATCAAAGAAGATGAAGAAGTTGTCATCATCGAATGCATTTGGACCGATGGAGATGAACATCTTGATTTTTCAGGATCTCAAATGAAACAAAAGAGGGAGAAAGAGAGAAACAGAAGAGAACGGAGGAATTAACGTAGAAGAAGAAAGAGACAACGAAGAACAATGACCCTCAATTTCATAATAAGATCTGAAACCGCTGCTGGTCGCCGCCGCATATCGTCACTACTTCGTCGGTCGTCACCGGTCGCCGCTGCTCACCGCGGATCATCATCTTTGGCCATCACCGCCCAACTCACTGTTGAAGATGAAGAATGGAGTGTTGAGGATTATGTTTGCCAAACAGGAAAATTGTTTGCCGTCAGTTTGATCGGAAAGTGAGTGGAGGCGATGGAAATAATCGAGGTGTTTTTCGGAGATGGGCAAGATGAAGGCTTCGAGGAAAAATTGGCTCGTTAGAGTGAGGTTCTTGGTACCATGTAAAGGAATATGTTTGTGTATATTGAAATGAATAATACGGTATACATATGTACATGTATATATACTATCTCACAGTTAGGAGATAGGTACACACAATTAACTCTAATGCTAAAAGTAAGGAATGCTAATTATCAACATAAATACACCAATAAAATATTAATAAATTATGTCGTAATATGGAGATGACATTTTATTGTTGCAAGGGAAGAAGGCTGGTGTAAGCACTTTATTGTTGTAGAGAAAGAGTGAAGAAGCCTATTGCAACATGATTAAAAATGTTGTAGGGGTAAAATTGTAACAATGATCCTATCTGGGAAATAAAAAAAATATAGTCCTATTTAGGAATTTAAGAAATAATTTAGTCATGTTTAAGGCAATAACTTTTTTAACAGTGTCATAGTGCAAAGAATTTAATGTATTCAGTATTATTTTTTAACCTTTTAAGTCACGTTTAATTTAGTCATGATAAATGCCATTTTTATATTGGTTTTATTTATTTCCCTTTAAAAAAATGTTGTTTTTATTTCCACTAAAAATGCACTGTTTTTATTTTATCATACATTTCTCATTATTTCATTTATTTATTCTTTAACCTTCAAATATGGCTCACACATACACATATTTATTTAATTTAATAGTAATTCAAGATGCCATGTAATGTAAACACTCTTTTATTTATGTGGTGGTGTAAAGCAAATAACGTATTTTCATCTCCAAAATGTGACCTCATTTTTGGATACATAATACAATGTGACTTCATTTAGTAACATTGAAGTATAAAAATTTCATTTTTTGCTTATCATCTCTATTTTATTGATAACTTTTGTATTATTCCATCTCTTTATTTTCTTAACCTTCAAAGTCCAAATCATACATATATGTATTTATTTTGTTTCACAATAATACTTTTTTTGAACGATTTAATAATAATACTTATTATTAGTTATTAATATCATGGTGCAAAGCAAGGAATGTATATTTTTACTTATTTTTAACCTTCAAAATCGGGTTTCGTTTAGTTATGAATGAACGACAAGGGATCCCCAACTCAAGAAGTCACATGTGAACTAGGAGTAGCCGAGTAGGAACCCTATATATATTTAGGGTAGGGCTTCTAATTTTTCTTTGTTTTAGGGCTTTTTTTCTTTTACTTTCTTTCTTTCTTTCTTTTGCTTATGTTTTGATCTTTCATGTACTCTTTTTTGCTTTGTGTTCAATAAATCCTCTTTTATCAATATATATATATATATATATATATATATGATCAAATAGTGTGTAATTATTGTTGAATTCTTTAAACCTAGCTTCTTTAATTATATCAGTGTTGGAAACCTACCTGCTTTAATTATCTTTTCATCTCCCCGCAATTCGGACGTAGACATGGCTTGCAGAAGTTTGGAGGGGTTAAATAAAGAGGAAGAAGATGAATATGGGTGGAAGAAAAATCTTCCGCCGGGAATGAGTTTTATCCCCACTGATGATGAAGAACTCATCACTCTTTATCTTTTAGCCAAATCTCTAAACCTGAAACTTCACTCTTGGATTATCTCCGATCTTGATATTTACCAATATGAACCCCACCAACTTCAAGGTGGTTAGCTCTATCTTCTACTACTTTAAGAGGCCTTTTGGTAATAATATTTTTCGACTTATCAAACTTATCAGTCAACTTTTTCATCTCCACCGCCGCCATCATCAGTCTGCCAAGATTTACAGATCTTCATTTGGCATAATAACAATGTCATCTTCATTTGGCATAATAATAATGACATTTAGAGATCTCAAAACATGGCACCCCATATCTCAAAACATGGCATGCAGAGATCTCAAAACATGGCATTTACAAATACAAATACATGATGTTTGTAAATAAGAAGATGACAAATTCATATAATTTGATGGCACTTTAAGATAAAAATGATGAAATTAAAAAACAAAATTTAAAGAAGCAAAGAAATAGTAAAATAAGAAAAACCAAAGGTCATATTGCCATCTTGAAAAAGTTATGCCATAAAAAATAATATTATTTCCATTTCTGTATTAGATTTCATGGCACTATAAAGTACAATACTACTGAGTATTATTTTGTTGCCTTTTTCATATTGAATATGCTTAGAAAAAGCAGTGTTACTTTTTAAAAGTAGAAAAAGAAGAAGTGTAATAAAACACAAATCTGAAATTTTATGCAGCTGGTCCAAATCGTTGGGCTATCATATTTTCCAATCTAAAACTTTCGTTTCTTAAATATAAATTTTTAGTTAGATTCTCAATCAAAAGTAACAAAACAATAGGTGGAAAATAACAAAGAAATTAATAGGCCAAGATAAAAAAAGAGAGGAGAAGGGTGAGATTCTCAGAAGGGGGAGAAGAAGGAAAAGAAGAAGAGGAGGATGGAGAAGAAGAATAAGAAGAAAAGGGAGAAGAAGGCTCACATGTGGGCCACCGCCGTTGCACAATCGCTGCCGCTGCACAATCGCCGAAGCTGCGCCGCTGCTGCATGGGTCCGTCGACTCATCTTGTTCCGCTCCATAGTGCCACAACTAAAAAATGAAAGAAATGTCGAGAAAAGAAATGAAAGTTGGAGAGGAGAGTTAAAATGACAGGCTGCAATTGGGTACATACACAAAATTTAAAAGAGAGGTAAATATGTCTAGGCTCATTAAATAGACTCTTATTTAAGTCATTAAAAACAAATGACTCCTATTTGGGAAGTCGGGCCTTGTTTTACTCCTATCTTGGGCTATTTCCCTTTATTTTATTAATATCATGGCGCAAACTGCAAAGTAAGGAATGTATTTATTCCATCCGGTTCTAAATCATCTTTACACTTTCTTTTTTTGTCAGTACCACATTAAACTTTACACTTCCTTAACTGTCTTATTTGACAAACAAATCTACACCAAACAATGCAAAAAAGTACTAAACAATGTACTCTACAACAAAACCAAATTTATTTCCTTAATATGTGTGAAGTCAAAGTGTTAAGTTCAATTAAGGATGACAACAAAGCAACATCCGCCGATCCCTGGTCGGCAGAGCACTGGGCAGAAATCACATTGCGTTAACATCCGCAGGCTGCTGGCACCAGACTTGCCCTCCAACGGATCCTCGTTAAGGGATTTAGATTGTACTCATTCCAATTACGATTTTCCATGGTTTCCGGTGTCGATTACCGCTGCGGGTGGCATTTTGCATGTTAACGCACCGAAAGGGAATCAGGTTAAAATTCTTGAACCGAACCATGGAAAATCGGCCCCAGAAGCACCGAGGCATTTACATATATATAACCGTACCCGCCCCATTTGGTAATTCCCCGCCCCATAACCGCCCCATTACCCAACGAGTAATTTTTATCCAACCCATAACCGCCCTAACGGGTAACGGGTATAACCGCGGGTAATCCCTTTATTAAATGAGTCATTGATATTTTAATCTAAACATAATATGTTAAAAGACGAAAATGGCATCACCTAGCTAGACCACTCTATACTCAAACGTCACTTTAAAGTTTTGTATATTTACAAGACGAGAAAGAAGACAACCTAAATTAATTTGAAAATAAAATTACTTAATTTGAAAAATAATTAATCACAAAAAGATCTGATAATAATTAAACAAGATTATTAAGATGTATTATGAACTTTCATTCATACACTATAGTTAGTAAATCTATTATCCATATATACATAATGAAAATAGAAAAGTCTCATATTTATATTAGTTGTTGGACAACTAATAGACAAGAATGTAATAAAAACATAACTAAACGTAAACGGGGCGGGTAATGGGGCGGACATATATAAAACCGTAACCGCCCCGTTACCCATAAAAACAAAACAGGTATTCTCCGCCTCGTACCCATTACTCGGTCAATGCGATTTTCCCCATTTTGACCGGGGCGGTTCCGGCGGGTATCCATGCATTCGGCCACCCCAATTGCCATGTGTAAGTTCATTAGAACCTGCTAGACTATTTACTTATTTTTAACTTTCAAAACCGGAATTCATTTAGTTATGATGAATGAACGGGCAAGGGATCCCCAATCCATGCGAATTTCAACCGACTATGCAATTCGGAACCCTAACCTGAGAACTAAGCAACTTGAAGGGCAGTTTCCATTTTCCTTTCTACGCATTCTATCGTGCGCGGGTATGCGAATATACATTGACAAGTAGAGATATCGTTGCATGTCGGCCTCGGCGGATCTCAATCTCGCCTGGGTGCTGCAATTCATAGTCACTGCGTTCTTGATAGCTTTGGGACTGCTGCACCTCCTCAAGAACACAGCCTCCAAGTATTTTTTCGTCGACGCTAACTTCAACTCCTCAGCCGCCGGCCATCCCCGCAAAATGGGGGCGTTGGACGTCGGCTGTGCCGTCTGTCGCAAACCTGCCCC
Organism: Cuscuta epithymum; assembly: GCA_945859915.1. Classification (NCBI taxonomy): domain Eukaryota; kingdom Viridiplantae; phylum Streptophyta; class Magnoliopsida; order Solanales; family Convolvulaceae; genus Cuscuta; species Cuscuta epithymum. The sequence continues at coordinate 2,747,181 of CAMAPF010000915.1, forward strand.
CAAGAAGTGTTCGGGCTGCAAGAGGGTCAAGTACTGGTGCGCTCGCTCACCCCTTACCCGCTAATTGTATTATAATTGCATTCTAGTATGGTCGTATGGATGTGTGTTTGATATCCCCCTCTGGTCTCTGCCAACATCTAGAAGAATTCGGAGAGTTCTCACTTTATTATAATTTCTTTTGTGCTTCTCATTTGCTGGGTTCGTAGTTTGATATCTGCAGCGCGGTTTGTTGTTGGGCTTCTATCACTACCCTATGGAGTGAATAATTGTAAATTTGTAATGCAGCAGTTTGAGTAGAGTATGGTCGTATGTTGGGTTTGTCTGTTTTGCTAATCTTTAAATGCTTCCCCGTTCTTAATACAGATCAATGGACAATCTTTAAAAGGATCCAATGATTCTTTACAAAAGACATATTTTAGCGTTCTTCCTACTTTTTATACTGATTAATATGTATTTTTAACATTATTGATTTATGAGGCATAATATTAGAAGGTGAAATTTGAATTTCATAGTAATCTCTTACAAGTCAAGAGTATTACGTACTTCCCTTTGTTTGTGTAATATGGCCAATTAAGCCGATAATAAAGTTCAGTGGGACTAGTCAGTGTCTCATTTTCTGCTGTATGAGTTGTTGTTTGACTAGGTACTTTTGGGAATGAATAGTTGTATTATGAAATGATGAAACATTGAAATGTATTTAAATCCTTTAACACCATAGTTGTCTTGATGTCGTCTAGGCATTGCTTAGGCGTCCAGGCGGTGGAGAGCAGTCACCATGGATCAAAGATTCGTATATGACATAGATTTAGGGCATCACAAATAGTGTTCTGCACTTTGTACTATGACTTTTAACTTTTAAATAATTTCAAAATGAATACCTTTTTGGTTCCATGCCAATTTTTCTTACTAATAAAGTGTAGCGTGTACGTGTTGGTACACTATTCCCGTCTTTTCTGCATGATTGTTTATTGGATCAGGTATTATGATGTGCAACTCTACTCATTGTGATATTGCATTGCATGTTTTGTAGTTCTGAAACATGCCAAAGTTCACATTGGAATTCTCACAAGTCAGAATGCAGAGATTCTAGAACGTCTGGCATAAATAAGTCGCCAGTGGGAACATTTACACCGCGAAGGAGAACTTCTGAAGTTTCATTAGTACCTGCTAGTGGAACCTCTAATGTACTCAACCTTTCAGGACAGGTGCTTTTCAACCTAATTTTTATAACTTATATTGATATTGTATGTTATTATATCACACACTTTAGATATAGAAGGCCTTATTGAAGTTCGATTGCTCATATTTTGAAGATACTCTTTCCGTATGAGGAATTTATTGATCTCTTCAACTGGGATAAGCCAGGGTTTCCTCCTTGTGGGCTTCTGAATTGTGGAAATAGGTATTCTTCAACATATCTACATTATATCTCAATAAGTGAAGACATGAAATGAATTCACTAATTGACTACTGCCATTGTTCTTTCACCATTGTTGGAATTGGTCTATGCAGCTGCTTTGCAAATGTGGTTCTGCAATGTCTTGTTTACACCAGGCCACTGGTTGCCTACATACTCGAGAAAGGCCATCAGAGACAATGTAACTGCATTTACTACAATCATTATTGCATTAAACTTTTGTTCCCAAATGATTTCATGCATGTTACTCACCTTATTTTGGAACTATTATATTTTTTTGTTTCTCTATGTAGATTTACATAATCTGTCTCTATCTCTCATTTCAGGTAGACGGAATGATTGGTGCTTCTTTTGTGAATTCGAATGTCATGTTGTGAGGGCACGGCAAAGCTCACAATCCTTTTCACCAATCAACATTCTCTCTCGGCTGCCTAGTCTAGGCGGTAACCTTGGCCATGGAAAACAGGAGGATGCTCATGAGTTCATGAGGTTTGTTTCAACTTCCAGAGGGCTGACACGCTAGCCATGCTGTTACGATAAACAAGTTATGCACTCATATAGTCATATGAGAAAATAATGGTTGTTTAATATTTAATATTTTTTAGGTTTGCTATTGATACAATGCAATCAGTGTGCCTTGATGAATTTGGTGGAGAAAAGGCTATTCATCCTAGCTCACAAGAAACTACTCTTATTCAACATATTTTTGGTGGCCGTCTTCAATCTCAGGTAGCTATCATAGATTCATAGTTGATACTTGATAGCAAAATGTGCTAATTAACTTTGAAGTTAAGCTTTCCCTTAAATGCTGATTTGCATGTATTTGAGCGATTGAGTGAACCATGCGTGATGTACTTGATCCATTTGAGAGGGATGAGGTAGGACCTGAGAGCGAGTGCAAGTATTGATAGACACATCATTACTATGTAACTGCATTCATATGCTATAGCTTAATGACAAAATTTTGGAATCCTGTATATAACTGATGGCTTCGCTATTTTATCATCTCAAGTGCCTCTATATTTTCAAAAATTCAAGTAGTATGATAATTATTATACCTGTTAATCCCATTCTACATTTTGTCTTCTCAACTGGAGTACTTTTTCATATTTTTTTTATCCATACATTCATTCAGGTCATTTGTACAAAGTGCAATACCATTTCAAATCAGTATGAAAATATTATGGATCTAACTGTGGAGATTGATGGCGATGTTGCATCATTGGAGGAATGTTTGGATAAGTTCACTGCTAAAGAATCACTTCATGGAGATAATATGTATAAATGTGACAAGTAAGCCTTGCATGCCTATTAATGCATCAAATATCAATGTATGATGTCATTACATATATTTCTCCTCTCCCTAACAAGCAGAGTCCAAAACAACACAAATCCACATTTGAAACACAATTAAATAACAAACAAGGTCATGTAAATTATATTACTTGCGCTGTCCCACAGAAGAGCCCCCTTTCAAATGTTTTTGTGAAAACAGTGCCGTTTTAAACCATGGTTTAGAAAGGCACGTACACGGCGGGTTTTGAGGTGCTCCTCAAGGTGAGACATACAGAGAAAGTTTCAAGGCTTAACTTTTTTTGCAAGATAAGAGGCTTACACCTTAATAGCCCAGGCGTATGCTCTGAGGCGTGCCTTGAGGCGTTTTTATGAAGCAATTTTCCTATGTTTCTATCTTTTCAAGTGGTTGTAACTTAAAATTGGTCCAGTGTTTTTTTATTTAATAAAGGCCATACATTAAACACATATCCACACCAAACCCTAATAAGTCTTGCCCATTTAAGTTTTGTTTACACCCTAACATATACTTTCTCATTTGTGTAAAGTTCTAACTTCTAAGCTTGGAAACTTTAAATTGTTATCTGTGTAATGTGTCTTTTTGTGTATTGAATTCTCATTTTGAATTATCATGTTTGATGGTGTGATCTTATATGTGTTTGTGTTTGAGACTTTTTGGACTTATTATTATGCATATTTTAGTTGGTGTATTTTGAGGCTTATGCCTCACCTCTCTGGGGCAAACCACCTCGATACCCGAACTAACCTTTTCAAACCTTGTGTTTAACCAAATCAAGATAGTTTTTCAAGTTATATTCCCAAAATAGAGATATTTCAAGAAGTTTTTAAAATGCAATTATGATATCTATTACTGTTGTCTGTTGTACCTTGCCGAAAGTAAAAACGTGTACCTTGTTATAACTGTCAGTCTGTCACCTTTTATTTTGAAGGAATATAATTTATCAGTAATTGAATTGTAAAAAAACTATTTGTGAACATTTCTTAATGCTCAGTTAACAATCTGGCATGGACATTGTTACAAGAACACTAAATTAGCTCTTTGACAAACTGATAGCCATCTAACACTCAACCATACAAGCACAGATCGTTCATAAACCTGAAATTTTCCTTTGCACCCAGAATCCTAAACACGATCTAAAATGTGTTCAGCTGTATTAATAGGATTGAAGATCCAAAAGCAAAACATATGTTTTTCAAATTTATACAAGAGTAGTATCACTCGGTTCATTTAAATCCCTACTGACCCAATAGTTCAATGTTATTCAACGATCAGCCAAAAACATGTTTTTTTTTTTAAATTCTTTGCTCTGGATCAAACTGGTAATATTGTTAAAATTTGTCCTTGTGATAAAGTTGTTAATTACAAGCATGAAATTACAACTCCTGCAGATGCAATGATTATGTTGGGGCATGGAAGCGTCTTTTGATCTGTCAGGCACCAAACATCCTTACCATTGCCTTGAAGCGATTTCAGGTTGGTGCAATAGAAATTTATGATCATCATATAGCTAGGGAAAAGATAGAAATTTATGATCAGTAAATAGTAATTTAGTGAATATTGCGACGCATAAGCAGTCTTGCATGGAATTGAATACAACAAGCACATTTAAAAAGTTCCTATCATGGGAACTAGTGAACTACTAATCTCATATGGATTGTTCATCATCCTTGTGAGTCTTTGTAGTACATTGAGCCTGTTCTCTTTAGGTTCCATACCTGTCATGGCGTCACTTAGTTGCAGTCTATGCATCCTGGCGATGGAGTAGGGTCGACAGGGGAGATCGACTTGCCTGAAGAAGATAAGTCGGCAGTCGCCTCTGGCGTTGTCCAGATGTAAACATGTCATTCAGGTGCAATCGTGGCGTCGCGCCAGGGATATTTAAATCTCAATAAATTCGTTTTTAGAAGCCCAGCCCAAAATAAGATTTAGAAAGTAGAGCGTTCTGAAAGTCTGAAATTCGAAGGACAATCGTCGACTCTCAAACTTGAAGGCCAATCGACGACTCCTAAACATGAAGCATCGCTAGTCACTACTTCTCTGCTGCTTGCCTCTGTCGCAAGGTTGAACCGTTGAAGACGACTTGCAGTTGCTGCGTACCTGCGTCGCAAGATTGAAGACGACTTGCACTCTTCTCCATTTTATTTATCGTTATGTCTATCAGACTTCCTATTCCATTATTTAATACGTAGTATATTCTATATGCAGTTACGCACTAAGCAGTACCCACTACAGTTTTACACATTTTAATTTTAATATGTAGTATTAGACATGTATAATTCGTATACACACTATACAGTATGTATACACACTACAACCATGGTTGTCACGGCGTCGACTAGGCGTCGCCTAGGCGCCGACTAGGCGTCTTGGCGATGGAGAAGGGGCGCCAGGGGAGATCGACTCGCCGGAAGAAGACTAGTCGCCTCCGGCGTCGCCTAGGCGTGAATATGTCGTCCAAGCGCAGTCTTGGCGTGAAGCCATGGGAGATTTGAAATCTCAATAAATTCGTTTTTTGAAGCCCAACCCAAAAGAACAATCATCGACTCTCAAACTCGAAGCTTAATCGACGACTCCTAAAGGCGAAGCATCGATAGTCGTAACTTCTCTGATTATTTGTGCCTCTGTCGCAAGGTTGAAGACGAGTAGGAGATCTGTAGTTGATGCGTTCCTGGCACTCCTGCATCGCAAGGTTGAAGACGACGTGTGCCCTTCCCAGCCTTTTATTTTTATCGGTCATTCATCTTATCACTTTAGTCTTTATCAGACTTCTTATTCCACTATATATATTAATATTAAGTATTAATATTAATACTGCGTACCCACTAAGCAGTATACCCACTACGGGGTACAATTTTACATAGTTTAATTTTAATATAATATATGTATATTTCGTACACAGTATACAGTATGTATAGATACACACTACAATATATACTAGCAATGCATATCTTGTATATTAATAAATTAGATATATAATAAATTAATAAATTAGGTATATTAATATTGAAATAAATAACTTGTATATTAATCAATTAGGTATATTAATATATTAATAAATTATTTGGCAATATACAATTGCATTCATAATATATCTTATATAATAAATAATTAAATTACAAATTAAGTATAGTTAAATAGAATGTTATATTATATATAAATTATAATTATATATATTGTGCGACAAGTCGCCTAATTGTCGCCTAGGCGATATGGCGGCTGGCTGGCGCCGCGACTCGCCTTAACGCCGTGACAAGTATGACTACAACAGATATTAGTATGCATATAACTTGTATACAATTCAATTGCTAATATATCCTATATAATATATACGGAGTATTAAATTACAAATCAAATATAGTTAAATAGAATGTTACTACCTCCGTTCCTAAATGTTTGTCCTACTTTGACTTTTGCGGTCTTCTAGGTAGACATTTGACCATAATTATCTATTAATATATACCTATAAAATCTATAATAAATTGACATTTGAATAATACATATTACAAAGAATCACATTAAATAAATATTTAAGGATAAAGTATTATTAATTTTGAGTAATTAGCGGTCAAAGTTTAACAAGTTTGACTCAAAAAGTCAAAGTAGGACAAACATGTAGGGACAGAGGGAGTATATAATAATATGTATAATTATATGTGTAATATATATAATTACATAATGTGTGACTAGTCGCCTAATTGTCGCCTAGGCTATATTGCGGTCCGCTGGCGCCGCGACTCGCCTTACTTCCGCGACAAGTATGTTAGGTTCATTGTGCTATCATTTTATTTTACTATTACTGTATTACACTTCTGAAGAGTATACTAGCTGAAGATATTGCAAAAAGTAACCTATGTAATTTGGAATGGGTACTCACTAAGCAATCCAGTGAGTGGGCCATATTTGAATGCGCCATTTTTATCTTCTCCTGCCGTTATTCTGGATATGAACTCAATTGATGGTTTTCCTGGTATCTGATTTTTAAACATTCTTCATTAATGCAGAGGGGGAGGTTTGGAAAACTAAATAAGAGGGTCACTTTTCCAGAGACTTTGGAGCTTTGTCCATACATGAGTGGAACAAGTGAGAGTGATGACTTTTACAAGTTGTATGCTGTCATTGTTCATGTGGACATGCTTAATGCATCATTTTTTGGTCATTACATATGCTATGTCAAGGATCTTTGTGGGCGATGGTACAGAATTGATGATTGTAAGGTGGTTATCTTTTCCCTTCCACTGTTCCACTTTACACTGCGCTTTCACTTTACCATGGGCGTAGGCAAGGCCTCTGAAAATCCGGGTTTGGGGTTGGCAGGAAAAGTAATACATCCATATAGGTTTTTATAGTAAAAAATGTACACTTCAAGTAAAGTTTTTTTGTACAGAATTTAGGATGGGAAAGGTACCGGATTGACCCACCCCTAGCTATCCAATGCATGTTACATCATTATTGTTGGGAAGTCCAGTTTATGAGTGCTTCACATGATCACATCCACTGTTTTCTTCAGTTAGTGTATGCAAAAATGCAATTCCATATTCAGTAAAATTCACAAAACTACCATACTTGGTGCTGTGAGTTTTAAATATTTTTCTTTTTCCATCACAGCATTTGTTTTGTTAGTTTTGAGTATGTTTGAATGGACAACATTGTGCAGGTTGCTTGTGTTGATCTGGATGAGGTTCTCTCACAGGGAGCCTACATGCTATTTTATAGCAGGTAAAATCACGCTACATGTTGATTCATCATCACCATTCACCAGTCTTTTTGAAATGATGAGTTTGGGGAAAATGAGGCATGTGGGATGAAAATGCTCATTCTACTTATTATGCTTATTTTGCCGCTCAGCGGCACAGTTATTTTTTATTTTTAGCATATTGAATATACTTTATTTTCCTTCCTAACATTCATATATGCCTATGCTTGAATAATTTATTCAGGAAGAACTGTTCTATGGCACCCATCGATTTTAATCCCTAGTTACTTAGCATAGGACGCAAACTTTTTAAGCATGTTTCGGTTTTGGTCTTTCAACACTGAAATACAAGGGACTAAACTCTGATGACATGACTTGAAGTGTAACATGACTACAACTTGGGGAGTAGGGAGTCTTAATACTTATTTAAATGACTATGAACTAAAATGCATTCAATCAATTATTCAAGTACTATAGAAGCCTGCAAAAACTTTCCCATTTGTTTATTTCAATATTAGTTAGTATAGGGTTTCAAAGAGAAGAAATTAGTGCATGAGTAGAATCCTGTGTAACAATAACCTGTAAAGTGGATTTTCAATTTCTCTCATACTTATTTTAGTTCCTTCACAATTTTGCCTTGTTTTTCTCCTATCACCATTGTTATTTATTAAAGCCACAATGGAACAAAAACATGTGCATGATATGGATTGCTAACTTGTGCACATGCCATTTTTCTTGTATATGACAAGCTCTTCCAAAAATTATCTTTATTTTTCCACTATAATGTAACACATTCTCAATTAAAAAGAGATCATAACCCTGTGTATTTTGTCCAAGAACCAGTGGAAAACTAATGCTCACTTTGAATGACATAAATGCCCAATATTTCACTGTTAGCAATGTGCTACAGCCTACACTTATCAATGCTATTGTTATTAATGTCCAAGACTTCTTGTTCTGATTTATTTTCAGGATATCTGCTCGACCGACGTGCTTATACCATATTGAGAATTCAAAGGGAGAGGAGCAGGCTGTTGCCAAAGTAGAAGAAGTGCAGCCATGCCTGAACGAAGGTGTGAAATCTCATACGTCAGAATCCCTTGATGTTCCTCCTCTTCCTTCTGGTTTATTGTCAACGGAAGAACACCTTAAAACGACGACTCATACTTCTAAAGGGGGGATGCATTCTGAGAAAGACATCGAAGTTCCTAGTCAGGACCAAGAAATGGTGGAATGTGAGGCCCCTGAACCTGCACAGAGTTCGGGTTCTTTCACTCAAGCACCCGTTTCAGTAACGGAGGATGAAGGTGAAGAAAATTCCAATGGCCATTTGTTGAAATTTTCAACTTGGGGGTGCCAAAATGACTCACGGCTCAAAGGTGATGTGCAGAGTAGTATACATTCAGGAAAAAATGACAAAGTTTCTAGTCAGGATCAAGAAATGGTGGATTGCAAGGCTCCTGAACTTGCTCAGAGTTTTGTTTCCTCTACTCAACTACCCATTTTCGAAATCAAGGGTGAAACTAAAGCTAATTTAATTGGCCATTTGTTGAGTAACTCAACTGGGGGAGGTCAAACTAAATCCGGTGACAAAAGTGTTTTGCATAATATACATTTGAAAAAAAACAGCGAGGTTTGTAGTCATGATCAAGAAATGGTGGATTATATGGCAGCTGAATCTGCTCAGACTTCAGTTTCTTCTACTCATACACTTATTTCCCCCAAAGTTGAGGATGAAAGCAAATCTAATTCTAATGGTCATTTGTTGAGAAATTCAACCGGGGGCAGCCAAACTAATTTAAATGATAAAAGTGAATTGCGGAGTAATTTTTCAAATGGAAAGATATCAGGCAATAATATGGTTACTGCTAATTCCTGTGCAAAGCAGCATAGTAATGGTATTCAAGACGGGCTTACGAAAGCAAAACAGAAGCCACTTTTTGTCCCTGGTTTTCTTGACAAGCGTCCCTGCAATAATAAAGGCATCAAGCTAGGATCTGAAGTTACTGGGAATAAGCATCTCGAAGAGCATCAGAATGGTTTTGCTGAACTAAACAAACAGGACAACAAACACCTTTGTGAATAACTTTGAAGGGAAGGGAGAAGCTTATTTCAGAACCAACCTTTGACTTGGAAGAGACAAAACTACCTAAATCTTCATACAGATGGCTTCTTGCATAGTGACTGAAAATATTCTAAAGAGCAGGGCTGCTTGGATAGACTGCATTGTTGATACCAGAGATCATTCTATTTCTTGAAGGTTTTGAAGATTCAACTTCAAAAGAGGTCTTTTGAATAAGAGTAGCAAACAGGATGGCTGAGATTTTATTCATACCATTTTGTTCTTTTTCTCTTATTGTTTTTCTTGGATATCCAAGATTTTGTGATGGGGGCTTAGTGGTGTTATGTAAGGGCACTTTGCAATTTTTATTTTGAAAATGAAATGTGCAAAGAGTCATTCGAGTAACTGTGAATCGGAATCTCGGAGTTGAAATGCTAGATTTAGTCCAAAGTCCTGAGTTTTTGCTGTCTCCACTTTTATTTATAGCACATAAAATCAAGTCTCTAAAGTTGGTTTCTTGTTCATCATCACATGAAAACGACATGAATACAAGGCTAAGTTGTGCTTTGAATAATACTAAGCTAATTACACACGAATGTATATATACTGTAAAAAAGAGCTATAGGATTTGCACTTCCAAAGCAATTGTGGTCTCTTTTAAAGAGTTTTCCACAATAAAAAATTAGAACTGAAGTTATTATGGTTGTAATATTGTGGTCATGCAAGTATAATATTGTTGTAATGATTAAAGTTATTATTGTATTCACTATACTTAAGAGGGCATATTTTATACATAACTTTTATTTTAGTCATAAACATATAATTATTTGTTTTTAAATAAAAAATAGTGTGTAAATTTAGTTTTTATAAAGTTGGATTGAAGTTTGATTTGATTTGGTTTGTTTATATCTGATGTGATTTGGTTGATGTCTAGTTTATATGTATTTTGTACTTGTCAAAGTTTATACTAATCTATTTAAACCTGTTCTAGTCTGATTTGAAACCGAAATAAGTTGAAGTAAAGCATCCTTATTCAAACTACTACGCCTCGTTGGTGGATCAAGCAACACATTTTTTAACTTCATACTGTGAGGATAGTGCGTTGGAATTTTTATAATTCAGCTAATAAATACTACGTATAAGATTAGCTCTATAGATGATCGAGCTTAGTTAAAGCTTAAAAATTGACTTATTCAAAGCGTAAAATTGACTTATTTAAGTGGTGTTTGGAACTGATTCTGTTTCTGCTTTTTTTTAAGCAGAATCAGAATCAGTTTTCAGAAGTTGGTCTCCCCTATCTTCTAAAAAAACTGATTCTAGGAGTAAATTAGAGCACCAGAATCACTTCTGCACTTTCACCTAAACACTCCAACTGCTGCTTCTGTTCCTGCTCCCTGAAAGAGCATAAACAGTTTTAAGAATCAGATCCAAACACCCCTCAAAGCGTTACCACAACTAATATTTCCTTTTTTCTTGAAACTAACATGATTAATATTTCTACTAATTCAATCCATTATGCAATACAATTTCTTTGTCTAAATAATCTTATCCTTTTTTCTGAAAGGAAATAATCTTATCGTTAGTGGGTCTAAAGTCATCTTGAGGAAGTGTGTTATTTAATAATTCAACGTTTTTCTCTAACTATGCTACATGGAAATTTATAAATACCAGGTATTACTTTTTTGTCTCGTTTTATCTTTTCTTTTTTGATACGTCTCTTTGAAACCGTCTCATACTAAATTTGATAAAGACCGTATGATTCCAGATTATTCTTACTTTATCAATTTAATATATTAATCACATAAATCGATTTTTCTTAAATAACTGAACCATCTTCTCATATCTCATTAATGTAAGTGGGATGAAGCCGCGTGAAGGGAGGTAGTATTATTTTTTCATCTTCCTCTTCCTTATTTTGTAGGATAGTATTATCTTTTCAGCTCATCTGTTTAACTATTACACCATTTACGTGTAATTTTTGTTCTTACTTTTTGCAATAAAATAAATGTGAGCGAATGTTCCATTTCAATTCAATTGGTAGATTTATAATCTCATAATCTTATCATATAATGCATTAATGCGTGTCCCTAGGAGAAAGGAAGAATCAAATGTATAATCAAAGCTATTCAAAAGTCATTACTACTTAAAACGTTAAAGGATAACTAAAATTTTCACTTCCGTTGTACCGTAATGGAAGGCCATAAGTAATTAAGTATCACTTCCCAATTGCATAATTCAATCCAATTCACTCGTTATTGTCTGTACTCTGTAGTGAGGTATGTATAATAAAATGTTAAAAGTAAATGTATTTTTCAAAAATAAAGTGGTATATACGTAAAAAAGAAGCTGCGGTCTCTCCCTATCTCAAGGTTCGAGTTTTCTGCAGTCATCAAGTGCGGCTGCGTATTTTCAGTAGGTAAGATTTGTAATCATCAAATCTTCGCTGCTTACGTTTGCTCGTCGATGGAAAAAGCGCTGCAACGGTCCAGAGAGGAAGCAGGAGAGGCGTCGCGGGAAGAAGGTCGGCGGCAGTCAAAAGCCCTTAGTTCGAACATTGGTGAAGCACCGGACGAACTGGTGACCGATGATGAAGAAGAGGTGGCCGAGGCGGAGGAAAACCGCTTTGGTGCGTCAACAATAATAGTGATGGTCCAACCTCCTCCTGAACCATCGCCAATGATTGAATGGGGTACTAGGGTTCAAGAAATTTATTTTGAAAGGCACCTTAATTTTGCTTGCTTGACGTTTTTTATTTGAAAAAATGGCAAATATAGAAGTAGGGACTTTTGACTTGACCAAAATATGACCACTTTTATTAAAGACAAAAAAGAGACTAAATATCTCAACGTTACATTTTTGGAACCGGGACTCATCTCTCTCGCGCATCTCGAATAACAGAGCAGTGCTCCACCACTTCGACGAGCTCAACGACGACAGGCAAAATTGGCAGACAACGGCGGCGGGCACAGGGTGATACTCCACTTTGGCGAGATTGGCCGACCACGACGATGATATTCCTTCTCCCTGCCTCTCCTTCTCTGCAGTTGTTCGTCCATTACTGGCGGCGACAACGTAATATTGGGGGGTGAGCAGACGGTGGGCTAGGGTTTCAGGCTGTTGGGCTCGCCATTGCTGTATTTGGACAGCTAGGTGTTCAGGCCATTGCTCCATCGCCAATTTGAGATCTTGGCCGATGGTTCGCCGATTTGGGGCTAATTAACAGTGAGCTGAGCTGTTAGGCCGACGGCGGTGTGGCGGTATGATTAAGCTTCGACGGCGGCAATGTTTGTGGAGTGACTAAGGCGGCGATAAGGTTTGTGGAGACTTTTGCCCGGCTTCTAGAAAGGGGAGTATGGCGAGTGGGCTGGGGGATAGGGCTGAGCTGGTGAGGTGGGACAGGGCTGTGCACAGGGTGGGGGTGGGGTGGAGTGGTGGGCTGGTCGGGTTATCGGTCACAGGTCTGGTAATTGGTATTAAGAGGAATATCAGGTTGGTCATTGGTTGGTTTGGTAACGATCACTGATCGAGTTGGTCACTGATTGAATTGATCATGGTCATTAATTGGATTGGTCACTAATCGGATTGGTCATGGTCATTAGTCGGGTTGGTCACTTGTCGGATTGGTCATGGTCATTGGTCGGGTTAATCACTGGTAGGATTGGTCACTGGTAACTGTAATTAGTCGGGCTAGGTAACTGTAACTAGTCTGATCGGATAACTGTAACTGGTCGGACCAGGTAACTGTAACTGGTCGACCAAGTAACTGTAACTAATTGAATCGGGTAACTGTAACTGGTCGGACCAGGTAACTCTAACTGGCCGGATTTGATAAGTGTAGCTGATTGAATCAGGTAACTGTAACTAGTCAGATCAGGTAACTATAACTCTATTGAGTCTAATAGCTGTAACTGGTCAGATCGGGTAACTCTAACTGATCGGGTCAGATTGGTTAACTGTAACTAATCGGGTCAGATTGGGTAACTGTAAATATAACTGGGATCGTTTTCATACAAATTATAGTGTCAAAAATTAAATATTTAATACACATATAATTCCATATCCAATTACATAATGTGTCTCTTAAGAAATGAGAAATGATTTTAAAATAGAAAAGAAGCATTAATGATTAGTTGATTACAGAATGCATTCGTACAGAATACAACAACATTAAGGCAACAACATTACGGAGTGTCTAGGCTACGCCGAAACAAGGTCCCTTTTTTGTACATTACCTATTTTTTAGTAATATTAGAGTCAAAACCCGTTTTTATTTTTCGTTTTGTTTTGGATCTGTATTTTGTGTTGTGTTTTTCCAGCAAAAAAACTTTAGAACTTAGGATAGGAGACGAGAAGTCTGATCAGCAAGTCATTGGCTCAGGTAAGACCAAAGCGGGATCAACAAATTATATTGTTTCTACGGAGGTGGTCAATTCCAAGTCTGATTCTAGGGCGGATGATAGACAGAAGACTTATTGTCGTTTTGTAACCTGCTTCCGTTCTGTTATGATAAGTCAAACCAGTTTTGTAAAAAAAAGTGGTATATATTTTTTTGGCAAAATATAACTTAATTTATATTAAAGAAAATGTATAGATACAAAGCCGCCAAACAAAACGCTACGCCGGGATGAGACATAGGGCGTGTTTGGCATTTAGCGGTAAGCGGTTTATGTTAGCGGGTTGTTAATAGCGTATTCAATCAGCGGGTTTGGTCAAAGGAATAAAATTGGCGGATTTTCAGGAGATGTTTGGTAATTTAGCTGTTTGGCCATAAAATTAATACAAAACATCATTTTTCAAAACACTAACCCAAAACTCTCCTATTTGTAGCATTTTCATTTCAGCGGCTTCATCCAAAAACGCTAGTGCCGAACCACTATTTACCAAACAACATTTTTACTCATCGAAAACGCCAAAAGTGGTCAAACCGCCATTTTTTGGCTGAAACGCCATTTACCAAACACTCCCATAGAGTTGGATGATCGCTCAGTGGCGAATTAACTCGTTAACCCCACAATTTGGTAGACTCCACCAACAACATTGCTGCACTTGCTACTAGAATGATAGAGAGAAATAACTAAAAGTTTTGAGAAGAAAGACAATAAAAAGAATGACAAGTTCCAGTTTTTCTAGCCACCGCTAAGGTAATCGTGGTTACCAGCCACCACAAAAGGAAAAAAAGTCAACCGCCACTGCCACCTCTTCACTACTATATGTTATTTTACTATGGACAATGTTGTGATAATTGAGAACTTTTCGGGGAGGTCCAATAAGGCTGATTATATATAATTTTTCAGTCAAATGGAACACTTTCATGAGGATAAAAGTTAGTTTAGATCTAAGTAGACCATGAAAAGGAAACTGTTTTTGCAAAAAGGAGTTGATTTATGTGTTAATTTCGTTACGAGAAATTGCCCAATTTTTGTTTCATGTGTGACATCACTCGGCATGCTAAGAAGTATTCTCCTCGCAATTCTGAAGGTTGCATGAGTTTGGGGACAAACCTTTCGGGCCTTGGCTGAGGGCCATTAAAGGGGGCAGTACTGGTCAGTTTGGGGCAACCTCAAAGCAAAGAAGGGGCAGTGGTCCATTCTAATGTTGAAAGACAAAGTACTTTGGCTACAGGAAAAACAGGCAGAAGACAAAGTTGAGCAAAAACGTAGGAGAGTTGAACAAGAGGATGAGTCAATCAACAATAACATGGAGGTGGAGCTGTGGGGGACAAAAAACGGGAAGGAGACATGTTCCAGCTCTGCAACTTGCCAGACACACTAATGGCAATCCAGCTGGTTGTAAAGTTACTCTGCCTAGTGGGAGGTCTCGAGTTCGAAACCTGCTAGACACACAATGGTTCGAAACTCAATGGAGTGAGTTTCAGCCCTGATTACTCCATGCTCCCCCAGCCCCCCTCCCCCAGACCCCCTGGAGTAAAAAAAAATCAGAATAAAGATGGAGCTGAAAAGCCTCATCAGATGATTGCTAGTTTTTTTTATTATTTTAAGTTTCTATGAAATAATCAAGCTGCATTGGCTGATACTCTAACATGTTCAATTAGGGGTGGGCATAACGGTTTGGTTTAACCGAACCGAACCGTACCAAACCGAACTAAACCGAACCGAAACCGAACCGTATGCAATTTGGTTTTAGTTTGGTACTATTTCTTTCAAACCGTATTAAACCGAACCGAACCGAAACCGATAAAAACCGAACAAAACCGAACAAAACCGAACCGAACCGAACAACACACACACACTTTGTATTTATCTTCACTCTTCATTTTAAGATATAAATAAAAAATTTAGACATGAAAATGCATATTTAAGCATATACTCGTATTATTTTAACTTTTACACATTTCAAACATTCATTATGACAAAGTTAGCTAATACGACATATTTGTATTTATTATGGTTGGCGATATCAATAGCAAATTGTATTTCTGTTTCTATTTCTATTTCTGTGTGAGTCTTTGGTTTAGTTTGTTTCAATTGGTTTAGTAGGTGAAGGCAGGTTGTTTAAGCTAGGTTTTAGTATTTCATTTAGTTGGAATTTCAATTGGCAGGTTGTTTAAGCAGGTGAAGGCAGGTTGTTCAATTGGTTTGGTGAAGGCTGGTTCTAGTATTTCATTTAGTTGGAATTTCAATGAAAACAAAACATTCAAAATTACTCATTTACTCAAAGTGGATTGTAACATATGAAACAAGACATAATCATTTTCAAGTTTATAAACCGAACATCAAACCGAACACCAAACCGAACCGAACCGAATTTTTCCCAAACCGAACCGAAACCAAACCGAAATTCTTTTGGTTTGAGTTTGGTACTATTTTCCTCAAACCGAATAAACCGAAACCGAACCGAAACCGATAAAAACCGAACCGTAAACCGATTCGCCCACCCCTATGTTCAATGATTAGTCTGCCTCTTAATTGGATGGCCTATTCTATGTCTGCTCAGAGAGTGAGAGGACATGTTGGCTTGAAGAAGTTTAGAGGGTGAGAAAGGTTTGTTTGTGGTTGGCGGGATGATGATTTATTTAAATATAAGACAGAGTATAAGGGTCTGTTTACTAACAGAGATATTTTTCAGTTTTATGGAAAAAATGGAAAATTGCAAAAAGAAAAACAGAAAACGTGTTTACCAAAGAAAATTGCTGGAAAACTGGAAAAAGAAAAACAGAAAAATGCGTTTACCAAATCGCTTTCCAAAACAAAAAAAATGGGACATGTCTCTGTTTTCCTAATAAATCGGAGAAGTGACTTTTACAAATTTTCCAAATTTAGAAAACGCGGATGTTGTTGTGACCCTGACAGTCCCTAACTGGTTCGGTCATTGACCCGGTGGTTCCTGTCAATCTGGTTAACGACCAAGCAACCCCGGTCCGGTCCGGTCGATGACCTGATGGTACTAGTCCAGTCTGGTCAATGACCCGATGGTCCCTGTCCGGTCTAGTCCACGACTCGATGGCCCCCCCTGTCCAATCTGATCCACGCACGACTCAGCGGTCCCTGTCCGATTTGATTGATGACTCGACGATCCTAGTCCGATCTGGTCGACGACTCGATGATCTCGGCCCGATCCACGACCCAGCAGTCCCTGTCCGGTCAGATCGATGACCCGATGGTCCCTGTTTGGTTTGATCCATGACCGCGTTGTTCCAGTTCGGTCCGGTCGACAGTCGGGCAGTCCCGATCCGATATGGTTTGGTCAATGACTCGACAGGCCCCGTCTGGTCTGGTCTACTACATGGCAGTCTCCATCCTGTCCGATCAACCACCCAGTAGTCTCGTCTTATCTAATCAACGACCTAGTGGTCTCTATCTTGTTCGGCCAATGACCTGATGGTCTGATCGACAACCGGCGCGGTCCCATGCCAGTCCCGTCAATGAGCCGACGGTCTCTGTTCGGGCCGGTCAATGATCCGATGGTCCGATCTCGATTTTTTAAAATCATTTTTAAAGTGAATAGTTTTAAAAGAACTGTTGAATTGTCAACCAATATGGAAATGAGAAAAGAATTCGTCAAACTAACCGTTGAGATCGATCGGGTCCAACCAATTTTGATGCCGACTTTCCTCTATGCGGGAGTGCGGGACCTGGTACCTTACTTGGGTTGTACTAGGTTCGATTCCATATCAGTACCATACTTTCGGTTTTCTGTTCGGTCACATAATCAGGTGAAAAATTTGATGAACATGTTTTCAGATTTGAAAATGGAAAACTAAAAAATGAAAACAAAAAACTAGAGATAGAAAAACAGGAAAATGAAAATAGAAAATTTGAGAACGGAAAACAAATATAGAAAACTGAAAAATATTTCTGTTAATAAACATGCCCTAAACTTTCTTTTCTATAATATAAGCCTTTTTTGGTTAATAGTATGTAGATTTATTTTATTGGTGGGACCCATGATTGGTTCTCCCCTTGTCTTTCATTGCCAAGTAGTTTTTGAGTTTACCTAAGTCAACCATTCACATTTTTCTTAATGGGAGTTAATCTCTATAGTATTTGGTAGATACTGGAGTGTTTTTTATGTAGTATTATTCTGAAAAAAACTGTTTTTGGATACGATATTACGAAAATTGAATTATACAAATACTATTTTTTGATGTACTTCTTAATGTATATTATTTTATGGTGACAACTCCGGTACCTTTATAAAAACAGGGGTACCGTACCTAGCATTCATTTGATTGGACCACACCACTTATCAATTTTAATTTAGATTTAAATAATTCAATTGCTACCTTTTCATTGATCCATGTGGACAAAAGTATGGTACCTTATGAGTATAGAAACTACCATATTTTATTTGTTCTATATTAAAGTCAATGTCTTTCAATAAAGTTGTGATTTGAACCAGTTACTTCATTTTTGTAAGTGTCACAATAATATCATCCTATCACAACGTATTTGGCACAAAAATAGAATCACATTGAAAATTTATTTTGGTAATTAAAATTAAAGAGAATTCCCTAAACAGGAGTAAAAACGTTTGAAATTCCAAAATAGGAATATCATATTTTTTATTTGGCATTACAAAGCTTTAAACATGACATTTTTTCAAACTTGATAGATTACTTGTATAAAACGATTTCGGTTAAAATTAGCACGTTTACACTCTCTTGACAAAGTAAAACAACTCCGTGTAACAGCCGTGACCCGTGAGTTTCCATCTTTTTTACTTTTATTACTCCGTATTTCCTAAAATGACAGCAACGCCATGTTGTTTGTTAATTAATCGGTAATAATGACATAGAAAAACGAGAATAAAAAGTAGTGTCATATGATTGACTTACCGAATTTAACGAAATCGGACGGCTGGCGGCTTGGGTATCATATGATTGACTTGCAGAATTTAACGAGATCGGACGGCTGACGGCTGAAGTTGAGAGGCGGTCTTTAAGTTCTCAGAACCGGCAAGATACGGACGAACTACTATCTTTCTCCTTCATTCTTTGTTTCCTTCTGATTGGACCCTCTCTTCAATTCTCTCCCTTCATTCACTGCTTTCTCGAAATTTCCTTCCTGGATGTTTCGTGTACGTCTCTCGCTACCCAATATCATCACCATTCCAAAAGCCTAATTCCTCTCCCGCTGACAGAGAAGAACAGGTAAGGGGACATCATCGGATGAATGATTGAATTTGAAAGACTGTTCTTTTTGATGTTTTTTTTCAGGGATTATTGTTGTTTTGATCGGGTTATTGTTGTTTTTATCACAGCCCTTGAGTGGAATCTTATGTAATTTCTTGGGGTTTTTTGTTCTTGATTTCCTTGATGACCTCTCCTCTGTTTCTGTTGTGTCCGGTCGGATTGTTGATGATTTTTCGCTGTTGCCGGTGCTTTTGTTTTTCTTGAAACATTCTAGCTATTGACAGGTTGAATCTGAAGAGAATAAAACTTTTTTTTTTACTTTTCATCTTTTTTTGTTTTGGTTTTCTTAAAGCTGTGAGAACTTTTTAAAGTTTCTTTACCTTTTTACTTATTTTTTCTGGTGGTGGTCCGGTGGGTGGTTGAGGGTCCTCTTTCCCTGTTCTATAAACGAATTTTATACATTTATATGATTGTGTCTGGGGTTGCTTGATTTGTTTGCGTTAATAGAAAGATACTAAAATCTATGCCCGTTTGTTTATCATCATCAGAATCATAATAAGAAAATAGTTTCTGTTTCAGGAGGATGGAATGAACTGTATATCCATACGGATTGATGAGTGTGGCTAGTATGATTTTATAGGAAGCCTTTCCTGTTTTTTATTATATATGTTTTGTTCTTGTTTGGTGCTCCAGCTCAATATCAGCCGAAAGGTGCAAACTTAGAAGCTAGAACTTGAAACTTGTAGCTGTGGATGTGGTTACAGTTTTTGGAAAAATTTGAATGTATATTCTTCAAAGAATAGGGGCAGTATTCTTTGAAGAAGTAGCTTTTATTCTTCCATTGATGCATTTGAATCATAAAAAGGGCTATAAGTCGCGAATACACCCAATCAAATACACCAATTATGTTTGTTTGGCCACTAGTAACACATTATTGCTAATGCCCAAGCTGTTCTCACAATTTCATAATTTTATAATCCAATATGCACACATAGATGTCCTTGCTCCCCCCCCCCCCCCCCAATCCTGCACTTCATGGTAATACTAGATCCAAATATTAATGGAATGAGTTTTCATTTTTATGCAGAAGCAAGGAGGGGAACATGCATATGAATGAACTTTCTGGTAAACGAGTTTTGAATGGACCCCTTGTTAAAAAAAGAGGTTTAAACGACATCCCTAATGGTAAGGATGAAAGTATCCAACTATGCCCTCGAAATGGATGTAGTGGAAGGCTTAACTGTACCAGAACTGGTGGATGCATTCCAAAACCTTACTCAACAAAGAAAAGTTCCAATCCTTCTAGTGTAAAGGAAGGCATCGCTAGTTCTTCAAGAACATCCTCTCTTACAGGGAAACCACACACGGAATATCATAGAAAACCATCCTCTCACATAAAAACTGATCAACCGGAGGCTAAAACTTTTCAGAATGAGACATTGGTTCAAAAGCAAACAGATTCATCAAGATATACAGAATCTAGGAAAAGTACGGTTTGGGAAACGGGTTGCTCCAGCGGGTTGTCAGGTTCAAAGAATCAGCCAACACAGCATGATAATAAATTCAAAAGTGTCAACCAAAAAAGTTTGAGGACTCGAACTCCTAAATGCAACCCATCAGCATCATCTTCCCTTGCACATTCATCAGAATCTAGGTTTATGAGAAAGAGAAGCTCTCAAAGCGAGAGTAGTAGTTCATCTTCGTCTGTACGAAACAAAACAAGCAATCAATTCACCAAAGAAGGCCGTGGATTGCTTAACAATCGCGGAGTGTTAATTTCTGATGTTAATAACAATGCTGTGTTTGGAAGTAATGTAAACTCCAGAGTGAGAAGTCGTGATCAGAATTCACGATTGCTTAGGCCAAATACACCAAATGCCCATATGCTCAATTCAACATTTCGATTTTCGACAGATATTTCTCCAAGTGAATCTAGTTCTTACAGTGTTCCTGGTACTGATGATGATAATAGTATACACAATTTACTGCACTTCCCATCTGTGGAGTTTAACATCGGTCAGACAAATAATCGTGATGGCTTGTGGAGATATAACATGGATGAAATTTCTGGGGTAATCTTCCCATTTGAATCTAAATTACTTCGTTTCAATTGGCATATATTCCTGGTGGTTTAATGTTTCAAGTTTGCAGGCATTGTCACAGCTTGAGAGAATTGAAAACGAAGCGTTAACATACGAGGTAATTAACCAATTTGTTGATATCTTAGAGGAGTGGGTTTGGTTAATTCTCTCGATTTTCTGAATAATTGTCTGTTTTCTGTTTGTAGCAACTACTGGCACATGAAAGCAATGTATTCCTCAGTGGCATTAGCTTCTTCGACCATCATAGAGACATGAGGCTTGACATTGATGACATGTCATATGAGGTTAGCTATACTTTTGTAGTTTGATGGTTTAAATAGTTAAATTGTTTATCATCTGCATTAGTGTGTTAATCTGACTCCGTTGGGTTAGTGTCATGAGATTCAGTGTGAATTAATTTTCTAAAGAAACTATTTTGCCTTTGGTCCCATCACTATTAGGTCATTCCAACTGTGGGTGGCCTACTTCCTTCTTTTCACTTTTGGAGATTTATTACTTTTTGTCATTCTGAGTAATTTATGTTTTGATTGATTTTTCGCCAAAAAAGTGGCCACAAAATACCCAAAGTGGAAAAAAATCTATAGTTGTGCACGAGAAGCGAAAAAAAAGTCGGGGACTAGTGGTGGAAACAGCCTCATTGTCGTGGGGCCAAAAGTTATTTTACTGTCCAATTTTTTCGTAAGACTGAATTCATCTAAAAGAACAGTGACACATCTCTATATTACTATGAATGCCCTTAGTGTCTTGACCTTCTAAAAAGAAGTAAATGTGATTTGAAATGTTGAAATGCTCAGTCATGGGTAATGTTTTGTACTGGAATAGAAAATGTCCTGTGAAATGGATAGATCACTAATGTGTTAAGAAGATGTGGATGACATGTACAAATATCATATATTGATCCCTTAATCGATAACCTAAAACTGTAGTCAATGAGGGAGCAAAGGTGACTGATGATTTCTTTAGGAAACTAAGTTGTTATTTTTGGACCTTTAATTCGGTTGAGCTTGATTTGACCGCAGATTAGAACACATCACTAAAACTCTAAAATCTTATTCACAGATAGGTGTATTACTAACTCCTAGTTTTTATTTCAAATTAAGAAGTTGTATACATTTAATGTAAACACACCCGATTATTTTATGCTGAGTACCTTTGGTATATAACATGGCTAGCTTAAATGGTTCCAAGGGAAAATTTGGTGAACGATTGAGGTTGGAATCTGGCTAGCAGCCGTGTTGTAATATAACTACCCTCAGAGTGAGGGGGGCTTGTGCGCAATATGGTACTCGCCTTTACTTTCGGGTCAATTAAGTCAATGTGATTATTTTGGCCTTCTGAAAATGTTATACTCAGTATACATATTAAAAGACGAGTTCTTAAAAAATTGGGCTCTTTAGGTTTAGGGGACTTGTGCAATCACATCTAATGCATGTGTAGATTTGCCCTGGCTACTGTGTTTATGTTTTCTCTATAAGAAATTCATACACCCTCTTTCTCGAAATAATTTTCATGTTTTCCTTTTTGGGTTGATGGTTTATCTCAAAATAATTGTCTTTTTTCTTTTTTGGCAAAAAGATGCGGTTCATATCACTTCACCCTTTTCTATTCAAATCTCAACCACATCTTTTACCCTTTTAACCACTCTATTAATAAGTGTGCCAAACAAAACAAGCAATTAATTTGGGTCTGAGGTAGTTGTTGATAACATGATTGTGGTTAACTTCTAATTGATTGTAATACAGGAATTGCTAGCTCTTGGGGAAAGGATGGGCACAGTAAGCACAGCTCTTACAGAGGAAGCAATGTCAAAGTGCATTAGGAGAAGCATTCATCAGGTTTCATTTAAGGTTGTAGGTATTGCTGGTCTGAAAGGGGATGAAGATGACAATAAATGCTGTATTTGCCAGGTTATCTCTCCAGCATAATATAATCTCTTATAGACTTCAGAAGGATGCATTGTTTATCGTAGACTTGATCCTAGCCAAATTGGGGTGGGTGGCAATGGTCATGCAATTTATAAATGTAAACTAGTTTAAAAGAAATAGTTCATAGATTAATACTTATCACCCAAGACACAGAATATATGGAGCATGCCAGCGTGGTCACTACGGAGCACGTTGGCATTATAAATGGGCAAGACTCACTCATCTAAAATATTTAGAGAATCCAGACCATTCATCACGCCAACATGCTCCTTAGTTAGCACGCTAGCGTGCTCCATATATTTTCTCTTCCAAAACAAGGGTCACGTTTAAGAGACATTTTTGTCCCCAAAAAGGTGTTTTCATGTTGAGATATTACCCGAAATAGGACTAAAAAGGTTTGAAAATTCCAAAATAGGACTGCCATGTTTTTATTCCCAAAATAGGACTAATTACTGTCATGTTTTGGCAGTGCCAGACTTCAAACATGACAGTATTTTCCAAACTTGACAGTAATTACTCCT
Source organism: Cuscuta epithymum (assembly GCA_945859915.1). Taxonomy (NCBI): domain Eukaryota; kingdom Viridiplantae; phylum Streptophyta; class Magnoliopsida; order Solanales; family Convolvulaceae; genus Cuscuta; species Cuscuta epithymum. The sequence continues at coordinate 2,770,808 of CAMAPF010000915.1, forward strand.
ATTTTGGGAATAAAAAACATGTCGGTCCTATTTTGGAATTATCACTGTGTTAGTCCTATTTCGGGAACTTTCCCTTTCATGTTTCAACAAAAGATCTATTTTTTCATGTAATTCAAAAGCAAGTCACAAACAAGTTAAGTATACTCTGGAGTATTATTTAGTTAAACAAACAAGTAAAATGAAAATATATAATTATTATAGGATTATGGTTAATGATTTAAAGCAATTGAACTTACCAACGCTTTAATATTATACCTTACTCAAATAGTCTCTTTTTGGATGCAAATGGTACACGTACTATGAATTAATTCAGAAAAGCAAAGTATCAATTGTTTCACACTTTAGCATCAGATGTTATCCCTGTTGCAACTTTCCCATGAAAGAATAAAACAAGTTAAAATTCCAAAGCTATCCTCTTCGGCATCAAATGTTTCTTCACAATAAGATTGACATTATCTAATCATTTGGTACATCATTATTAGTTTATCACAGAGAATCTGGTTGACTTCTCTGATAAGTGATAACTATAAAGTATAAACAATAATCTCAATCCTGTATTCCAGTTAGCTCAACTGATACCATGCCACTATGAAATTTATTTTTTGGATCTTTTTATGATTTTCCATTGCTTTTTCTTGGATTCCATTGAGTCCTGACTTTCAAGTCATCCCGCGCTGATCAATATTGCAAAAGAACGTCAGTATATACGATCGGTTTCTTGCGTTGCTCTTATTAGTTATTATCGTGCTAACGTGCCTTCTTATATGCAGGAGGAATATGCGTTAGGGGATGAGATTGGGAAGTTGGAGTGTGAACATAGGTATCATTTGGGGTGCATTCAAAAGTGGCTAAGGATGAAGAATTGGTGCCCTATCTGCAAGGCTTCTGCAGATAGATCATCACAGCCTTAGTTCACAACATGGGGGTGCCAAATGTCAGAGGGACTATCTTCAGTTACCTCTTGTACATATTTACTTTTTCTTTTCTCATAAACATTTTTAGAAGCTTTTGGTTTCAATAAAATGGTCAAGAGTACCCGGGGCTAATTGCTCTGCGGTGGGAACTTTTTATAGTTCAGTAGGCGCTTATGTGATATTGTGTTTTGGTTCATCTGCAAAATGTTAGCAGTATAATAACGCATATACATAAATTTAATGACAAAACTATGGAAGTAATCATTTTCGCATTTTTTTCCTCATTCGTCCCCCTCATAGTGGTGTGTACAGTTTTTTTTTTAAATTTAATTTTTTAAAGATGGGACACTACACAATAAAATAGATAAAATGATAAAAAAAAATAGATAAAATTTAAAATAATAATTACTCCGTACTACTTTGCATTTATGTACCTAGTAACTTCTTTTACTACGTATATAATGAGCAGCATATCACTACGTACGTAACATGTGAAGAATATTCATTAGAGTTTTTCGGGTCATATACATTGGTGTGTTCTTGAATCAAATAAGACATCCTACGTCCTGTTTCAAGCCCTGATATCCATAATTGATTATAGTGACATTTGTTAGTGACATTTGATAGTGACATTTTTTCGAACAAACATTTGTTAGTGACATAAAAATTTAAAAACCAGTCAATGATATCATATATCCCTTTAAACCCTTGTTACTCACATTTTTTCTATATGTAAAATTAGTCATTTTTGAACTATATTATATTGTGAATACACCTTTACATTTATATTGTGTCACCTATCATTCTTGTTTATTATTATCAAGAATTAGGTCGATGAGGCAAGCAGTTAACAACATAATTACATAAAGGGCCAACTTGACCCGACCCGTGACGGGTTATGTTTTATGTGTGTTGAATTGGTTCGGATCAACACGTTAATTGACGGGTCAGAGTTTATTTAACCCTAACCCAATCCACCTAACTCCAGAATTAAACGGGCCGGCCCGCAGGAATGTATTAAAATATTGGTATATCTATATTGGGAAGTACATGACAAATTCTGTAAATATACATGACTAGTTTTTTAAATAAAATATACATAGTTCTTCTCCCCCACCTGCTCTCATCTTCTCTTCTTCCCCCACCTGCTCTCGTCTTCTCTTCTCCCCCCACCTGCTCTCGTCTTCTCTTCTCCCCCCACCTGCTCTCGTCTTCTCTTCTCCCCCCACCTGCTCTCGTCTTCTCTTCCCCCATCGCAGAACAACGAGCCAAGGATACTAGTCGCGAAGTCAACCTCCGCCCTCACCTGCTCATCTTCTCTCCTTCCCCATCGCCGCCCCCGTCGCGAAGTTCGTCGCCGCCGCCGCCATCACGCAATCGAACGTCGCCGGTGTCGAAGATGGTATTCTTCTTCCCCTTGTGCCGTTTCTTCTTTGATTGTTACAAAATGTCAAGCTAAACTCTAAAAATGCCATAAAAATGGCATTCTTTGTCTTTAAAAAAATTTGTTTTTTCCTTTGAAAATGCCATTGATATGGCATTTTGACAAAAATCTTGGGATTCACCCCGAAAACAGGCAGATCCGCAACTGAGGAATTCATATTAGCAGTAGCAGATGCCAGAAAAGGTGCAACAGTGCTGGATCTGCAGGGGCAGCGGCCGACGGAGGCTAGAGCTGGCCAAATCTCCGGCGACGCTGGCCAGATCTGCATTGGTGGCGGCCAAATCCGCAACGGCGGCCATTTTTGAGGCGACAGGGATGCCCGGCGACCGGCGGAGCCCGGCGGCTACCGGCGGCGACAGGCGGAGCCCGGCGAATGGCGGTGATTCAGTGCTCGGGTCGGCGGCAGTATGACTTCCAAACATCAAGGGTGTTTTTGTCCAGTTACAGATTATAACTCCTATTTAAGAACTTTTTAGCATTTAGTCCTATTTTGGCAATTAAAAATTGATTTACTCCTATTTAGGTAAATACCTCTATTTATATTGGTAAGTATTAATAAAGGAATACAAGAAATCAAAGTACTAAATACTCAATACTTGCTAGATTTAATTAAATAATGTGGAGTATTAAATATCCATCGACAGTTATACCGAAATTTGAAAACTATAAGAGGATATCTAACAAAAATAATAATTGTATAAAATTAAAGAACTACTTAAACCTTTGAATGATTATTTGTAAATCATGACTATTAATTGCTAAAACTTATGTTCAACTTTACATAATATATATGTTTGAGCAATTTATTTGTATAGTTATTACAAAAATTATAATTATTTTGCAATGGTTGTAAAATGATAAGTATATAAATCTAATTATAATAATTTTGGTAGCAAAAGAACAATCTGAATAATTTGTATTTTGGTTGTCAAAACTATATATTTGTATTTTGGCCCGCGGGCCAACCCTTAACCCAGTCAACCCACTTGACTCACAACCCGCGTGAGTTGACCGCGAAACCCACTTACTCAAAAAGTCACAACCCTAATCCATCAATAAATGTGTTGAAACGATCTAGCCCACGTGTTTCAGCTCGTCTTGACGGCTCTACCAGAATAAATCTCCAAATCACATTAACAAAGATATTTTTCAGTTTTCCGTTCTCAAATTTTCAATTTTCATTTTCTTGTTTTTCTATCTCCAATTTTCTGTTTTCATTTTTTAGTTTTCCATTTTCAAATCTGAAAACATGTTCATCAACCTTTTTCACCCGGTTCTGTGACCGTCTAGAAAACCGAAAGTACGGTACCGGTCCAGAATCGAAGCCAGTACAACCCAAGTAAAGTACCATGCCCCACGTATAGGGAAGTTGGGATCAAAACCAGTTCCTCCTGATCAATCTCAACGGTTAGTTTGACGATTTCTTTTCTTATTTTCCTATTGATTGCCAATTCAACGACTCTTTTAAAACTCTTCACTTTAAAAATGATTTCAAAAATCCAAGACTGAACCACCGGGTCATTGACCGACGCGGACATGGACCGTCAGGTCATTGCCGGAACTGGCCCGGGACCGCCCGATTGTCGATCGGACCGAACACAGATCATAAGGTCATTGCTCGGGCAAGATAGGGACCACTCGGTCGTTGATTTAATAAGATGGGACTGCTGGGTGGTTGATCGTAGACCTGTCCCCGGTTTCCGGTTTATCCGGAACTGGAACTGGAACCTGAACTGGTCTGCGACCAAGGTTAAGAACTTGAGGTTAAGGGAGGCAGTTTGGTTTTTGGGATTTTTGAGAACCGGAATCGCCGGTTTCAGTTCGGAACCGGAATTTTTGGTTTTCTTTAAAAAAGTTGATTTTTATAAGTTATTAAAAATAGGTTACAAAGATTTGTATGACATCTTTAATGTTTTTATATCACAATGTATGTCTTTGATTCACAAAGTAATTTTCTTATATCTTAATGTTTTAATTAAAGGAAAAATTGGATTTAATAATCCCAACTGTGTCTGGTCCGCTTTTAATAATCCCTATTATTAGTTATTATCAGATGGTCCTAATTAGGTGGGCTTTTTCCAAAAATGGTCCCCGACCGGATGGAAGCCTTACTCGACCCTTTTTAACCGGTACAAATCACGTGAGAACAACGTGCTCATTAAATTACACCATAGCCAACGGGATAAGGGTCAGTTTGATCCTCGAAGTTGCAAAAAAGGGGTCAAATAAGTCCTTATTTATCAAAGTCTTGCCCAACCTCAAACTCACCATCTACAGAAAAACGACTAGAAGTTGTAGAACCCTTCCATGATTCATCATATCCCGCAGGGAGCTCATAAACTTTAGTGTAGTGGCTGGATGGAGCATTGCCACTTACGAGATCACCACCATCTTCATCTGAATCTGTTAGCGCGTCGTGGTTCACATTTTCATCTGCATCATCGTCAGTGCACTGTGAATCTAGAAACGTTGCAGCACTGTTCACATATCTTCCATTCTCCTGTGTAACCATATTCATCACAACTGGAACACTTGGGGATGTGCAAGACAATGGCGGGTGGCCAGGTTGTATGGGCAACACCGCCACTTCTTCAACATATATCTCCATGGTATGCATTTCAAGATTCTCGATTACAGTCCACATTCCTGTAACGGCTTCGTCGTCAGCAAGAGGCATCAACATGTATGATCCACCATGCATGGGATATTTAACCTTCAAATCCAACTTGTTCATACGTTTGATGGATGTGGCGGCATAAATTTTATTCATAATTTCAGCAAGATCCACTCCACGGGAAACAACAATTATCTTCCGAATCCCTCCTTCGTAATGAACTCCGTTTGACTCCTCGATAATATTTCCTCCCCATTGACAAACAATGGAGAAGTTTCTAGACATATTCTACGAAAAAAATCATTCCACAAAAAGGATGACGTATGCCGCTATTTGAAAATTCAACTACAATTACTATAATTCAAACGATAAGTATTATACCGTAGATACATATTACGATTTCATACCATTAAATTAGGACGCATAATAATTAACCAAAACATAAACAAAGTAAACATATATTTAATATAATCATTAACAAAAACAAAGTAAACATTTATCATATAAAGAAAAATTTCTTATATAGAACTAAAACATAAACAAAGTAAACATTTATTAGATATTATAATCATTTTTTTCTTCTTAAAGTAGGGCTTATTCACGCATAATCATTTTATTCTTAGTATCATTATTACTCAAAGTTGCTAATATGTGGAGTAGTTAACTCGCCAAGCGGCGTTTTTTCCTAAAAAAATCAAACAAGCGTTAATTGAGACCCCAAATCCATGCGAACTTGGCAAAGAAAATACATCCAACTTAATATGCACAAGAACTTCATTTGTCAATCACTATAATTCCGAGAAACAACCGCAATTTCAGGTAAACAACAGGAATTTCGAGCAATTTCAAGAAAAAATTAAGAAAAAACCTAGGTTTAGCAAAGAAGATGAAATACCTCAATTCAAACGGTTATTGACGGTTGAAGGGAGCAAAAAACGATCCCGGTACACCACGCCTCTATTCCCTTCGATTCGAGCAGTCTTTGGACCAATTCCCTTCGATTCGCGCACCCCCTTCGTCTTCGCAGGTCCGTCGTCGAGAAGCTAGGCTGGGAGTTGCTCTGTAATCGTTCGTCGAGAACCAGGGACTTATCTTCTGAATTAATGAGCCGCCACTCCAAGTGGCGGCTTTTATACAGCGGTACAAGAGCCGCCACTCCAAATGGCGGCTTTTGTAAAGCTTCACAAGAGCCGCCACTTGAAATGGCGGCTTTCCTTAACCGTGGTTAACCCCAGCAGTATTTTGGGAATTATTATTAACCCGGCAGTATTTTGGGAATTATTTATTTAATTAGCATTATTCCGGGAAAAAGTTCCTTAACGGTTCCTGGTACATATTTTTTTCAGGAACCGAGAACCGAACCGTTAATAAAAATTAGGAACCGAACCATTAACAAATAACTAATAAATGTCGGAACCGAACCGGGTCATAACGGTTCGGTCCTGTTCGGTTCTCCGGTTCTTGGTTCCTAAGTCGAAGCGTGAACGCATATACCATAAAATTTGCATTGTCAGAAATAATCAGACCAAAATAAAAACGACAAATTGAATAAGTTCGTTATTTCAGTTGAGAAGATTTCGTCTTTCCACATTGGCAATATGTGCAGACCCAGAGAGGATCCCTTCTCTTCTGTCGCTTGTCTTTCTGTTCTTTTCTCCCACATTCCCGAAAAGCTTCCGGCGGCGGAGGCAAGCCGCGGCGGCCGTTCTGTCGTGGTGGAGCTAATCCATAGTTTTATTGCTGTAACATATAATCCAAATTGAAATGGATTCCATCATTCCCGACGACGGTTCCGCAGGCCCCCTCACTGTCGTGGCTGTCGATAAAGATAAGAACAGCGGCTCCGCCGTGAAATGGGCGGTCGATCATCTCCTCCTTAGCAATCCCTTTCTTATCCTTCTCCACGTGCGGACCAAATCATTACCGAATCGTAGGTGCCCTAGGTCTTAGTTTTTTGCTATTGTTGTTGTTCCAATTGTTAGAAACTCTCAAAGTTTCTTCACAGTTGCTTTAATTTTTTCGTAATTGTGCGTTTACATTTTAATGTATTTTCTTCTGAATTAATTTATCATCTGTTTTTTCCCAGAGAATGGTTCTCCAGATGCAAATGGTGGAATACACAATGATCCTGATGCATATAGTGTCTTCATTCCATTTCGTGCCTACTCTGCACGCAGAGGGGTACGCCAGCTACTCTGGACCTTTTTAAATATTTCATTTAATTAGGATGGGCTAGTGAGGAATCTAACTGGATCTTGACATTTACCCAATTTTGTTGCCACTCAGGTGTCATCAGACAACACAATATTAATTCTCTTCTCATATTCGAACACATTTGTTTAAATCGAGTATGGTTTTGTTATTAGGCTGGTGTAAATAAAAATGTGATATTATCATAATCACGGTGATAAAAGTGATTATGATTTTAAGTGCTTTTAGGTGTAGAATCAACTACTGAAATTAGATCCAAACACCGACTGAGATTAAGAATTCGAGAATAGATAACTTTGTCTGAGTAAAACAGGAACATCAAGTCAATTTTGCATTATACTACGTATGAGGATAAGGTGTTGTTTAGTAAGCTTTTGACATCATAAGTTTTTTTTTAATGTTTTATCACGACGCACATTGGATTGTACATTAGACTTTACTAGCTTAGTTCAATGGGCAATGCATATCTTTTGCATTGAAAGCTAAACTAGGAATAGCCGCCCACTAGATTGTATACCAGTCCTAACTCCTAATAAGGATTAATTACGAACTAGGAAGGATACGATGGTTTGATGAGGACTAGGAGGGAACTTCTCACAATAATGATATAACTAGTCATGGAACATTAAATAGCATGCCTCACCGAAGTGTATATGGATTGTTTTCAGATCATCGTGAAGGAGGTTGTTGTTGAAGATAATGAAGTGCCGAAGGCGATTGGAGACTACATTAACACTAACCGCATTTCCAACATTGTTCTTGGTGCATCAACTCGAAGCTCTATAGCCAGGTTAGTTTTGTCATCTCATCCACCACACTTGTGCAAAAGAAATGGGATTTGGATCCGCTGCTAGTCTTAAGACCAAATTCGGTTCTGCTATTTGTCTTACTGGAACCCATTTAGTAAGATCAGATGGTGACAAGTAAAACAAATATCGGTTCCATGACTTGTCTTGAGAAAGAAAAGGACATCTTGTCTTACTCATAGCCCTTTGGTCGAGATTAGATGGTTCTGAGTAAGGCATACAGCAGATCCAGCTCCAAGAAATGGAGGGTTCTGCATTAGAGGTTGGTCTGAACAGAATTTGTGCAGGAAATTTTGGACTCATGATGTGTCAACTATTGTGAACAAGATCGCACCAGACTTTTGCTCCGTCTATGTAATCTCAAAAGGAAAGCAACAATCTGTTCGCCCAGCATCGAGAGTTCTTGCTAACTTTTCAACTCCAACATGGTCCCAAGTCTCTTCCTCGCATGGTTCTAGGATCAGCAGCACTGATTCAGACGATAGCAGGTCAAAACAATAATATGTAATTTACTCTAATAGTAAATTACATTAGCCCCCCTGAGGTTATGTCATGGTTCTAGGATCAACAATACGTAATTTAATAATTATGACATAACCTGAGGGGGCTATTAGTAATTTATCTTACTCATGAATATTTTCTCTTAACTACTTTCAATAATATTTATTCCACGATGGAGTAGCTAAGTAGAAAAATAACGATTAACAGCAATGACTTATAATTATGATAATAGTAATAATAATAATTTGTGTTTTACTTTAAAAATTAATTTTATAGACAATTTTCATTAAATTTAAGAGTTAAATTAAATTTGATTTAACAAATATTAACTTCAGGGGAAAAGAATGAGAATGATTTAAATTCAGGGGGTAACTAATATGTTTTTGAAAATGCAAGGTTGCATTAATAATTATGACATAACCTCATGGGGTGAATAGTAATTTTCCCAAAGCATATAGAGCTTTTTCTGCTTAGTATTATCATGAGTTGTGGTTTCATCAAGTTAACCTTATATAGGAATTGTAAGGATAAGCTGTACAATTTGCTTGTTTGAGCTTAATAATTTCTATACCATATTTAGATTTGAGTTCATGCCGAGAGTTGGGCTCCAAGACTACATCCTCAAATCTCAAATTTGAGTTCACAACCTTATATGTTTATGTTGACTTATACCTTATAATTGTTTTATGTGAGATGACTTAGCCATACATAATATGTTGCATTCTAATGTTTATGATAGTATTAACTATTAAGTTTAATAATTCATGTGGTTGATATTTTTGTTAAAAAGGTCGTCATCCTTTTTGAGGGGAGAGCAAAACATAAGATCTAGGCAAAGCATGGATAAAGAAAATATTTTTGATGCTTCCAATAGAAGGCCAAGGAATTCATCCAGCCAAAGTTCCATTCTTGATGATTATGATGTCTTTGAGAAGATCAGCGATGGGTCCTCTTATTCTGCAGGCCAAAATTTAGACTTCACAAGAGTACCTGAAGCTAGAAGTGATGAGGGCTCCTTAGCCGCTGTAAGTTCAATATACATTATAAGAGATGGTAGGATATCTTGGCGCTAATTTTAACGGACATGAAGTACATCCACTCAATTAAGCTTTTGTAATGGGATGCAGAATAGTTTGGAAAGGGAGATGAAAAGACTAAAGTTAGAGCTTAAGCAAACCATGGACATGTATAACAATGCTTGCAAAGAAGCTATCTCAGCCAAGCAAAAGGTAATCATGATAAAATTCTTGCTCCACATGAATTATGTGTATATGCATATGAATGTCTTTGGAGGAGAAATATAATATACTTGAAATCAGAATTCTTAAAATCCTTAATCGGGGATAGGCACAAATTACTGTTCCTTTAGAGTGCTGCTCTTTGTCACAATCTCTTCAGTTTGAATGGTCCACTTGGATCTCAAAAAATGCTAGGGAAAGAAAATAGGGATGAAAGTTGAAGGAAATTTTGGAAAGAAAGAAATTTTCTTTTGAAAATGGTTCAAACTAACCAAACAAAAAATTGTGAGGAAACTTAGATATATTTTCAAACTCATACTCCCTCCGTCCCACAAAACGTGATCAAGTTTGAGTTACACGTTGAATAATAAGGTAAAAACTATGTGGTTGAAATTTGTGCATAAGAGAGAGGAAATACTTTAAACACGCATTCAGTACTCTAAATAGAAATGGCAAAATTTTTTGGGACGGCTAAAAAAAAGAAATTTGGCCAAGTTATAAGGGATGGAGGTAGTATTATTTATAAATTTCTACTCCGTATTAGTCAAGGAAAAAACATCAAAATATGTGTACACATTTAACTTTAGGATATTAGTTCATTTGGTATTATTTATCCAACATGTTTATAGATATAGTCAACCATTTTAATTTTACGGTTATTCGTAACTAGGTAGCCTACATGATTACCATTATCATCGTAACTATTTCTGTGTGTGTGCCTATTCATATCAATAAACACATGATAAACTTTCAGTTCCTCTCTCTCTAACTTAAGATTTGATTGTACAAGGTAAAAACCACACGCAAATTACCATTTCCATTTACTGCCATTTTCCGAGTTCCAAACATAGCAATAACAAAAACAACTACAACATTACCCCAGTGCTGCATAGGCTCCCACCTACGGTGAGGTAAGCTGGGGGGCGTATGTGCACAATCTTACCTTTGTACTAAAGCACAGAGAGACTGTTTCCCAATGACCCATAATGAAAATCACATCAAAAATTGCATGGGCTGACTTTGCTTCATAACATAGAAGCGCAGACAGTTTAGTGAGACATTTGCTTTATTCCATTCCCAAACCAAAAAGTAGTGAGTCTTTGGCTCCATTGGAAATGATGGAAATTCCGAGTTCCAAACATAGCCCAAGTGTTATTTCTTCTTCTTTAGGACTAGTCATATATAATGCATTGCCATATATTTCCTCTTGTTCAGGCAAAGGAGCTTCAGCAGCTGAAGATAGAAGAATCCCAAAGGTTTGAGAAAGCTCGAAGTGATGAAGAAGCTGCTCTTAGAATGGTTGAGATGGAGAAGGCTAAATGCAAAGCAGCCCTTGAAGCAGCTGAGAAAGCGCAAAAGATTGCTGAAATGGAAGCCCAAAGAACAAAGTATGCAGAGTTGAAGATGAAGAAAGAGAGGGCAGAAAAGAACCGAGCACTAAATGTCTTATCTCAAAATGATTGTCGCTACAGAAAGTATACCATAGAAGAGATTGAGAAGGCCACTGATAAATTCTCAAAATCAATGAAGATTGGTGAAGGAGGATATGGGCCGGTGTATAAAGGCAAACTTGATCACACACCTGTTGCCATCAAAGTCTTAAGGCCTGATGCTGCCCAAGGAAGGAAGCAATTCCAACAAGAGGTGCACACTTCACGTATATATATGCACTTGGTTTTTGACTTAGTTTTATTCCAAAAAAAACTTATAGGCAGAAAGCTTGGCAATAACATTTATGGTTAATTACTAAACCATAACCTTACTTACATAGAGGGTTACTGAACTGTGTTTTTTTCTTCAAATTGGTCACCATGAGCTACTTCTTTGCATATAGCAGGTCACTTAGTCACCAAAAGATTGATGTGTTATATACAACCAATTTAAAGAAGACATGGGTATCATAGCATTCATCTCATTTAGTCACTCTTAAAAAAACTACCTTCTCTTATATAATGCCCACTTAACTATTTTCTTCAATGGGTAATCAAACTAATTTTTTTTCATTCCTGAATGATAAATTTTGAGAATGCAAGGACTTTAGTAAGCATTATGTAAGCAAAAATATATCTAAACAGTGATTGGATGATGACTTTGATGCCACATGACATGCTTTAATTAGTTCAACGTGACACATCAACTTGTTTGTGATTGTCTGCACAGAAGTAGCTTACGGAGTATTTAGTAACCATTTATAAGTTGGTAGAGTATAGCATTTAGAATTCTGGTCAGATAGCTCAACTCTGCTATAAGTCACTTAAACTAAATTCCACTAAACTACTGAATTCAACCTATTAGTTAGTTCAAAGTCAACAAAATATTATTAACTCATCTTTATCATTTTATTAATCTCCAGGTTGAGGTACTCAGTCTCATCAGACATCCAAACATGGTTCTTCTTTTAGGTGCGTGTCCTGAGTATGGATGCTTAGTATATGAATACATGAGCAATGGAAGCTTGGAAGACCGTCTGTTTAGGAAGGGCAACACTCCTCCCATCCCTTGGGAAATCCGGTTCAAAATTGCAGCGGAGATCGCGACTGCGTTACTATTTCTCCACCAATCAAAGCCCGAGCCGCTTGTCCACCGAGACCTTAAGCCAGCCAACATCCTCTTGGACCGCAACTTTGTCAGCAAGATCAGTGATGTTGGTTTGGCAAGGCTGGTCCCACCTTCCGTGGCTGATGATGTCACTCAGTATCACATGACGTCAGCTGCCGGCACGTTTTGTTATATAGATCCTGAGTATCAACAGACCGGAAAGTTGGGGACTAAATCGGATATATATTCTCTGGGAGTGATGTTGCTCCAGATCATTACAGCAAGGCCGCCTATGGGATTGACCCACCACGTGGAGAGGGCGATCGAGAAAGGCACATTTGCGGATTTGTTAGATCCAACCGTTCCGGATTGGCCAGTAGAAGAGGCTTTTCAATTCGCGAAATTATCTCTGAAGTGTGCTGAGCTCAGGAAGAAAGACAGACCGGATCTTGGTACATCAATATTACCAGAACTGAACAGAATGAGAGAACTGGGGATGGCGAGCTTGTCAACTAAAAACTATGACCAATCCTTTGGATGTTACAGTTGAAGATCAATTAAGCATTCAAGCCTTCATTTAAATCATCCTAAATTTCCAGCCCAGGCGGGTTATTTCTTTAAATCATCCTTTGATGACATCTTTCCCATGCTCTAAAATTTAGTGTTCCTTTTTGAGGCTTGTTTAGGGTGAAACATATCAAACCTCCCCCTTGTATGTACATAAATTTTGGGCATTACCTCTTTGTGTTTTAAAGATTGAATAAAACACAACTATGTTTTGACTACCATGCACATTTGCTCACAGCTTAATAATTTTGTTTGATGCATTCATAGTCATTAACTCTGTTATGCTCTTAATTCTGCTATGTATTATGAGAATTTAGTCATCAACACACCGAACCCTAATGTCATATGAGAATTCTGCTATGTATTCTCTGAACGGTAAACGGATCCTTAATTCATGTTGCAAGACTGACTTTAGTAAAAAATCAAAAATTTGGATTATTTTAATTTAAAAATTACGCATTTGTTCTATCAATGCGGTTTGTTTCTTTGGTTCACTGAGAGATGAAGAATTAAATTCTGAATTTTCAACCTCATTTCAACGAGCAACCCACTTTTGTGACCTCAATCATCACCATCCATGGCCACTCAAATTAAAGAACCACCATTAATGACATTGCTTGGGATGATCATCATATAGCCCTTGCCGAGCTAGCCCTACCTCAGCTCATATACATCCCGGGAAGATAATAATGTGGAAAGGGATATCATAAAAAAGGGTAAAAGAGCTTTAGAGAGAGACTTGTCTCAAAACACCGAGGGTGCCAAATCAAAAAATGTGGGGCTTCTACTTTTGGGAAAAGGGTTAAATAGGCCCCTACTATAACGAAAATGTCAATTAAGTCCATCAACTCAAATATCATCCAATTAAACCCACAAACCATAAAAAATGAGTCAAATTGTCTCTTTAGCCTGTGGTCTTCCGGTTGCCGGTCAAATTACTTATCTGGCATATTTTTCTTTTTCTAATCCATTTTCTTATTCCTTCTTTCTTTTCATTTCTTCTTCCTCGGCTCCCTGCGCGTGAGCTTCTTCCTCCCTTCTCTCTTTTCCTTCTTTTTCTTTATCCTTCTTCCTTTTCTCATCTCCAAGGTTCTCTGCTATCGAGAAGTCCTCTTCCGGTCACCTGGTTCGTCGCCCTCACCCGTCTTCTTCGCTTACGTGAGTGGACGCCGAAGACAGGACGACGACGACGCCTATGGCCGCCGCCGCCGCTGGTTCTTTGCCCCTGAATCAGAACTATACTCCATATTATCTTCAAGTTCTTCTAATTCGAATTGAGCTTTTACTCTCGTAGAAGCTAGAGATCGATGGGATCAAATTGGGATGAAGCTCAAGTCCGGCCTCTTCCCTTATGACGGCGTTGGAGCGGCGAAATTGAGCGGCGTTTGGTGGCGAAATCAGGTAGTGTTGTCTTGTCGACATGGTGGGATCTGGATCTGCACTTCTGTGAATTGTGATTGAAGTTAATGGCGCAAGGGAGGAGGAAGAACAGAGAAGTAACGAACCAGGAGAGGAAAAGGAAAAAACAAAGGAAAGAAAGAAAAAGACAAATAAAAGAAAAAGAAAAAAAATTACACATGTGTCGCCACGTGTGCAAATGTAACTTGTAACCGGTTGGTAACCTATTAAAGAGCTGATTTGAACGTTTTTTCATAGTTCAGGTGTTTAATTGAGCGTTTTTTGAGTTCGGGGGTCTAATTGACATTTTCTGTATAGTACAGGGACTTATTTGACACTTTTCCCTCTACTTTTCATGAAATGTTTAGTGGTATGATGCAATAACTTTCAGTAAGAAATAATATTGAAAGAGTATAATTCAAAAGAGAAGTGAGAGCTAGAAAGAGTTTTTTGAATTCAATGTTTTTCAACTCCTACAACTACCCCCAAGAGGGGTATTTATAGAGGAAATATGAGTTGGGCTCCCATACTTTGGGTCTGGGAGGTCCGATTACAATGATGGGCCGTTTATAGGCTGTTTACACGAAGTTTATTCTGCTAAGTACAATGTGTAGCTATCTACTAGAGGCTCAGGCCAAGGTGGCCAGAGTGAGGTGACCATTCTTGGATTGATTCTGATCCATGTCTGGAGTTCTCCACTTCTGAGCATCTTTCTGTGGTTGATCCTCGTCTGGCCAAGGGGGTCAGGCCGAGGGGTACTTTAGTAGCTTGTAACCTTGTTTGTGTATCCTTGAGTATGTGGGTCGTGGGTCCAAGCCAATAACTATATCAGGAGTCCCCCCCGCTCTCTAAGCCGAGAGGTGTCAAGATGAGAGTGAGACACCATATATGTGTTGTGTTTTTGGTGTTTGGTCGAGGAGGCGTTGAGTTTACTATCCGACGCATTCTTTATTCCTTGATGTTTGACTCTTTTTAATACTTTTTTACTTAATGTTTGATTTTTTTTTTACGGCGAGGTGTCTTTGCCTTTGTGGTGGATCTATTTTTGAATCTTTTGTTTCTGGATGAGGCGAAGTCCCACAGTGCTCCACCCCATCAATCTGGGAGAACTTCAGGTTGAGGAATAAGCAATGTGTGAAGTCGAGGTGCAACCTATGTTGGTGCAATCGACCGTTGCACTTAGCATGTGCATTAAGGGAGGAATTGTGTGCTATACTATCAGTGTAGCGGTAAATACAACGATCCACAAGTGGTATCTGAACCAAGGTCACGGGTTCGACCCCCGACAAGAGCATGCTGCTCAATTGAGACACAACATGTGTTGGGGGTACCGATGGGCTGTTGGGATGCAATGCCAACAGTTCTGCTAGCCTGCCGATGCATTCAATTGTGGCGCTTTGTCTATATTTCATACTCTCTCCGTCCCTTTTTTTAACCAAACTTGAATTTTCAAGTCAAAGAAGTTAAACTTTGATGGATTACATACTTATACACGGTAATATTGATAAAACGAAAATGATATGAAAATGTTCTTAAAAGTACTACAATCACAAAAATATAAATTTATTAAGTTTCACATAAATATATTAGTTAAAATAATGGATCAAAGTGGATGAGCAGAATTTTGTGATTTTGTGATCAATCTCATCATTCCTGGTTAGGTCAGAAATAACTGAAATAAATCTCCGGCGAAATATAATGGATATGATAGGCTGAACTCGTCGAGCAACTCAGAGATTACCAGATCAGGTCACAGCACAAGAGCCCTGAGCCGATGTTGCGGTGGCCGTTGCATGGGCCCTTTTGTTTATTGTACGTGTTTGTAGTATCATTATTATACTTTGCCCTTCGATCATGGCATTACTGGATTTAAAGGAATGAAAGGAAGAGAGTAAGGCTTTTACCTTTGTCCATGTGAAGGTTTTATCCACTTGACAATTCCTTTTCTATTATACATTTATACTAAGCTTATACTTCATCCGTTCTTAAATGGGATAAGGGTCAGTTTGGTCCTCGAAGTTGCAAAAAAGGTGTCAAATAAGTCCTTATATAGAAAATTCTGTCCGGACCTGCCATTTGAGGTGGCTCCCGGTGGAATTTTTTGATGAAATTTTTTGAGCATCTTATTCATTAAGTCTAGTTTACTCATACCAAATTTCAGATAAAAATTCAATCGGGAAGACATTCAAATGAATTCTTTAAGATAACTGTGCCGTTAAAAGCGCTGTTATCTTCAGGAATTCATTTGAATGTCTTCCCGATTGAATTTTTAGCTGAAATTTGGTATGAGTAAACTAGACGTAATGAATAAGATGCTCAAAAAAATTTATCACAAAATTCCACCGGGAGCCACCTCAAATGACACGTCCGGACAGAATCTTCTATATAAGGACTTATTTGACGCCTTTTTTGCAACTTCGAGGACTAAACTGACCCTTTACTCGTTCTTAAATATATGCAACGGTCAACATTTCACACTTGCCGAGACACAACTTTGACCATTAATATAAATGATTTTGTATTAGTAAAAAAATTAAAAAAAAATAGATTATGAAAATTTACTAGACAAGTTTAACAATATTTTTTCATAAAATAATATTATTACATTAATAAATAAAATGTAGTCAAAGTTGAACATATGAATAGTGTAAAAGTCAAAGTGTTGTATTTCAAAATTGTAGAATTTTTTGTTAGTGCAAGTATGTTTTGTTTCATTGGAATCATCGGGTAGAATGAGTATAGTTGTTGTAATTAGTCTATTTAGGTGAGATAAGTTCTATAAGTTTGTGATTTTCTTACCCATTTGGGAGGGGAAATCATTATTGTTTCTTTAAAAAAAAGATCGAAGTTTACCAACTTTGACTAGAAAAGATAAAAATGGCTAAATAAAAAAGGGACGGAGGTAGTATATGATTTACAAATTAAATCCCAATTTTACTTGTTGCATTTATTCTCTTAGGAGAGTATTACTTAATTGATAAAACTATCCAGAAAGATATGAGTACTTGACGTCGTACCCTGAGACACGATCATAAGAAGTGTTTAATCTTGTGCATTCATCGTTAAGAAGTTGTATTGAGAGAGCTTTTGGTGTTCTTAATGTTTGATGGAAGATATTACGAATAATGCCAAAGTATTCATTGATCGATCAATATAGGATTACATGCTCATGTTTTGGATTACATGGATCAACTTTGGATTTCATTGATGACGTTTCTGAATTCATACCCCTTGATTTTATTCAAGCTCATCCTATGCAATTTGACAGTGGAATGAGAAATCATGAGATTACGATTGCTCATGATAATATTGTTTCAAGTCTGATGGCATAGAAATTTTGTTCTTAAACTATTATAAACTTTTATTATTAGTATTAGTTTTAATTATTACTACCTCTGTTCGCCTATTATTGATAGGGAAGGGAGTAATGTGGTTTTTAAGAAAAATATAATTAAGTGGTTGATAATACGATCATAAAAGTGATAACAAAACAAGAATCAATTAGAACCACACATATATTACCAAATATATATGGTATGCGACAAATTTAGTGAGACAGACATAAAAAGAAAAATGAGACAATTATAGTGGAACGGAGGAAATATATTTTTATATAGTTAATTTTAAATCCTAATTAACTCACCTATATATTACTCCCCCTGCCCCTAAAAGATTTCCCAAATTTGATCGACACGAAAAATAATAACGTAAAAAATGCGTAATAAAAATTAGGATAAATAATATAAACCACAAATTCATTACTTAAAAATCAAATTTATTACGGAGTACTCAATATGGGTGCCGCTTCGTGTATACGTCGGGTTACACGCAGATCAAATTGTTTGTGTATAGACAATTTGACCGGCGCTACAGACAATTTGACTGACGTTTTATGAAGAAAATTGATTTTCATAAAGACGAAAATAAAGAAGTTGTCTGTATCACAGACATTTTAGACGAGAATTTTCATATAATATCTGTGATACAGACAATTTTAAACGAATTGTTTGTGTGAAAATTAGTATTCTTCATAAAACGCCAATCAAATTGTCTGTAACGCCGATCAAATTGTCGGTATATAGACAATTTGACCGGCGTGTAACCGGACGCGTAAAAAGTGACGTGTACAAAAGGAATTTTCCACTCAATATTACGGAGTACTCCGTAAGAATTAAGTTAGACGTTTCACTGGATCCAAAACATTGAATGAAAATAGATTGTCTTTGTCAATTTGTCACGTCAATTCATTTAATTTACTCTAATTATTTCGATTATTATCATTATCTTCAAGTACGAGTAATCTTCCGGTCAGGTATACCTGACCGGAGTCGCCGTCCGGCCTCCTCCTTTTGGGGGCCTTCCCGGTGGTATTTTTTGCTCAAATTTTTTGTGTATGTTTCTCATCAAGTCTAGTTCATCCATACCAAATTTCATCAAAAAATTCAATCGGGAAGGTCATCAAATGATTTTCCGGACCAGCTAACTTGCAAAAATCATTTGACGACCTTCCCGATTGAATTTTTTGCTGAAATTTGGTATGGATGAACTAGACTTGATGAGGAACATACACAAAAAAATTGAGCAAAAAATACCACCGGGAAGGCCCCCAAAAGGAGGAGGCCGGACGACGATTCCTGTCAGGTATACCTGATAGGAACATTTGTGCTTCAAGTACATCTATGAAGTCGTCTCTATCTATTCCATACCCGACCAGGGCTGATTACGATTGTCAGTTCCCCAGCAATGATGGTAATTAGTACTCCGTAATTACGTAGTACGTAGTACTTGTTTTCTTTTGGATGCGACCAGGTCAATAAATCAGAATTTTCATCAATTTATATACAACCCTGCTATAGGTTTCCTAATTTGTACCTCAGCCTATTTTTGTGACTCACAAAAGTCCACCTCAATAAATGAATTGCCTCACTTTAATGAGGTGCTTTTGTGAACCACAAAAATAGGGTGATGGTACAAATTGGGGTACCAATTGGAATACCTTTAACATTTTTCATTTACATATGCATTCATTTAGCTTTTTTCAGTTTTTCTTATAATCAGCATGGTCAATATGTTATAACCCGGCATTGTGGATATATTCCTCCCCGTAAAGTTTATTTTAAATTAATATGGTTTAAATCTTAGCTCCCGCGGTTCAACTATTAATTTAATTAGAACTAATACTTAACCTAGAACAATGATGAACATTGATTTTTTTCTCTTATATTCATTAATTTGATGATTTTATTTTTATATTTTCAAGTGAACTTTGTAAATTAAAGATGATATGTATCTCGTTTATCGTCATTTTGCTATACTTTTTTTAGTTGTGTTGCATTATTTGTGAATTGTAGAATTGTAGTACTACATAAGCAATTTCTTGTAACATTTTATATGAATTGGTTGGTGTGATGATATCTACTAATTGCAAAATGTTTCCAAATTTTTTAGCATGTGTTTGACATTGTACCGTACCGTTTTATACCGTTCCGAAACAACATGGTACCGAATGGTTTTATCCTTAGAACCGGACCGTATCGGACCGTTAGAAACCTCACGGATACATTACGGGTTTTACTAATTTACCGGACCGTTCCGGACTGCGCCCACCCTATACAAAAGTACTTATTTTACCAAACACTACCAACTTTTACTTTTTCAGAATCACTTTTTTCTCAAACACTACCAACTTTTACTTTTTCAGAATCACTTTTTCTCAAACACTACCAACTTTTACTATTAATCACTTTTCCCAAAATCACTTTAAAAATCACTTTTTTAAAGTTGAAGCAATTGCAAACACTCCCTTAGAGGGCCGCATGAAGATAGAAGTTAACAATAACTCAAATGCCAGTACCCCAGAAGTATCAAAATTCCATACAAACTTTTAAAATGCAAACTTTTATTAGGTACTTAAATGTGAGTACCTAGTTACCTACTAATGAAGTTGAACATATTCAAGAAATAAATACTCCCTCCATCTCTTAAAATTTTGCCAATTTCCCTTTTTTGGATATCCCACTAACTTTGCCACTTTCCCTTTTAACTAAAGAATTTGTGATTCCAGTTAATTCTCTCTCCTCTGCACAAACCTCAACCACACAGTTTTTACTTTATTAATCCCCGTGCTGGTCAAACTTGACAAAGTTTTAAAGGACAGAGGTAGTACAAAACTAACCTAGACAAATTCGTGTTTGGCATACTAAAAATGCAATGAAGTGTACTAACCTGATCGGAGACGGTGGTGGCTACTAGCCGGTAGTGGTCACTATGACCGCCGATGGTCACCAAAGAGCAGTGGCGGATCTATGAATTCAGTTATGGGTTTTCATTTTTTCTATATTTAAAATTTAAAAAGAAAATAAATAATAAAACTAAATTCATACATATATACTAAGATATTTTTCAAAATTCTAGGTGTTCATGAGAACACCTTTGAACTAAAGTGGCTCCGCCACTGCCAAAGAGCATTGACTACTACATGTCAATTCTAGGTGTTACATGACGTTTTTTTGTAGCTCTAGTAACTATGGGGATATCGATGGATCTAGTGGAAAGAAATGTAGAGCTCGTTTGACGGCTCTACTTTTCGGCTTGACCTATCAGTCAACTTTTTCATAAAACACGTAATTTTTGATTTCGCGCGCTGAATTGTGTAATAAT
Organism: Cuscuta epithymum; assembly: GCA_945859915.1. Classification (NCBI taxonomy): domain Eukaryota; kingdom Viridiplantae; phylum Streptophyta; class Magnoliopsida; order Solanales; family Convolvulaceae; genus Cuscuta; species Cuscuta epithymum. The sequence continues at coordinate 2,791,699 of CAMAPF010000915.1, forward strand.
AAGAAAACGTATGGATGAAATTACTTTTGTAGCTGTATTGGCTGAAGTTGCTATAAAGGATCATTTTAACTATTTTTACATATAATTTTTTCTTTATTTTATTACTAAAATATATTTTAAATATGACTTTTTCATAAATAAACAGAATCAGTCAATCCAACCACTCCAGCCAAAACTTCATAAATTTTAGCAGAATCAGCCAACACAGCTGATTTAGGTATTATCGTACGACCTCATAATTGTCTTCTTAATCCTTTCAATCTCATTTTCGAAAACTAAAGAAATGTTTCGCTTATATCTATTGATTATTAATTTGTAGTAATAATATTGTGCTAACCCCTAGATATTGTATACTCCCTCCATCCCACAAAAAATGGTACAAGAGAAAGTGACACACAAACCAATAAAAAGTGGTGTATGTGCCTATGTGGTTGATATTGAATTGATAAAGTAAGAATGACTTAAAACCACACAAATTTTACCAAATTTGGTATAGGACAATCGTAGTGGGACGAAGCAAAATGGTGAAATGGGACAATCTTAGCGGGGCGGAGGAAGTATCTTTCATTTGAGTTTGGGAAAACTGTGAGGTCCCCGTGATTTTAAAATAATCAATCAAATTCCTGAACTTTGTAAAAAACATTCAATTGAGTACATTTGCAGGTTACTTGCCATGTCAGCAGGTCACCCGCTGACGTGGCGCACACATGGAGGTCCACATGTGCGCCATGTCATTAGAAAATGGCTGACTAAACTTCCACATGTACGCCACGTCAACAAAGTTACTGCTGATTGACTGCCACATATGCGCCACATCAGCGAGTGACTTGTTGACATGACAAGTAACTTTCAAATGGACTCAATTGAACATTTTACAAAGTTCAGAGATTTGATTGATTTTCTAAAAGTACAAAGTTAGTGCTGATTGGACTGCCACTTGTGCGCCACATCAGCGAGTGTCCTGGTGACATGGCAAGTATCAAATTGACGTTTTTTTTTTGTGTTTTGTTCACTTTTCTTGTTCTTTGTTACAAAATTTTTGGTTCTTCTCATACGATCATAAAAAAATCAATCATCATTTACCACAGTGCCGCAAAGGCTCGCACCTACGGTGTGGTAAGGGGGTCAGATGTACGCAGTTTTATCTACGTACTAAAGCTCATAGAGACTGTTTTCGGATGACCAATAATGAAAATCGCGTACAAAATTGCTTGGACTGACTGCTGATTCATAAAAAGAAAAATAGATAGTTTGGCGAGTCATTTTACTTTATTCATAAAAAAAAGAGAAAAGGGTCAAATAGGGTCTCCTACTATAAGGAAAATGTCAATTAAGGTCATCAACGCAAAAATCGCCCAATTGAAGCCATAAATTAAAAAAAACGGGGCAAATGCTCGTTTTACCCAGTTAATTGCCGGTTGCCGGTAAAAATGTGATTGTAGCGTCTGACGTGGCTATAATTAATTAAGTGGTTGCTGATGGGAAATTTAATAAACTTAACCCTATTTATTTGCAGGTGGTTGATGTTACTCGCGGTCTCTTCTTCGCAGATAGGTTGGCCGAAACAGTAGCTCCCTTCATCGCAGGTGTCTTATTTGCTGATAGGCGGAAGTCTCTTGCCAGGTCTCTTGTTCACAGATAGGCGGAAGGTCGCGTGAAGTAGCAGCTCCGTCTTCACAGATCTCTTGTTCGCAGCTCTGTTCGTCGCAGCGGCAATAATGTCTTCTTCATCTACATCAAGCATACGAAAAAATAGCTTATCTACTCTAAATTACGAGCCCGCGTTGTACTGCCTTTGTGGGATGAAAGCCCCTCTTTGCAAAGGTCGAGAAACGGGAAGATTGTTCTACGGCTGTCAACAATTTAAGGTAATGCTTCTTAAAATACAATTCTTTAGTGTCATTGATTTGGTTGGTTTTCTGAGTTTGCTTGAACTGATAATTTCTCAGCACGACCGTGGATGTGGTTTCTTTGTGTGGAAGGATACTATGGATGCTACACATGACCACATAGCGCACCGGAGTACAAGAGATGGGGTAACACATGGTGGTGGTTTGTTTGAGTTACAGAGGGCAAACAGCTCAATTGGTCAAGAAATGAATGTTCTTGGAAGAGATATTGTTAATCTCAGAGGAGTAGTCCAAACACAGGCAAAACAAAACAAATTGTTATGGTTCTTTTTTGGTTGTTGGTGTTTTGGAAGCATAATAGTTGCTGTTGTGGCTTATTTAAGTTTAAGAAAGTGTTGTATGTCATAGGTGTGGTAGTTATGTTGGTATGGGATTTCCCTGAGAGTATGATTCACTGTGTTTGTAAGCATATGTATGAACAAGGCCTTGTTTCTCCCAGAAATGGTATGGTTTTAAATCTTGCCATATTCAATATGGAATTGTTTGGTATCCCTTTGGTGTTTGCTTCAGTTTACCATTCAGGTTATCTATATTTTTTATATCAGCTATGCTTATGTAAAATTCCCTCTTGATCACAAAGAAACATGAGAGCACATAATATTGTTTACAACACTGTCTGCCAAAATTCCCTGGTTGGCTTAACATGATAACTAAAACACTCAAGGGGTACAAAAGGATGTTTTTAATAGACTGCAATAGTTAATGGACATTCCCATTCAGGGCTTTTCCCAGGAACTTGAACTTGATTCAGACTGTAACATCCCAGCACCACATGTATTCCCTCAACAATTTATCCTTAGCTTAGCCTGTATTTTCCAAAGTCAAAGTGATGGGTAGTAAGAATATACGAAATATTACTTTTCTTTTTTCCCATATTATAAAACAATATTACATATTTTTCAGTAATTTAAAGTGTAAGAGTAATGGATTACCCTGAAATTAATAATAGAAAAGGTTCATTTTAAATGTCAGTCAGTCAGTGTAAGAGCCATTAAGGGACGTTTACAAACTGATTTAGCAATGCAATATTGTTTTGATTCACAAACAACATGGGCAATGTAGTATTTTACACCAGTAAACCCATCCCCAAAACCATAATATTGTTTGGAATTAATCCAACTTGACAAAAAAACATGACCATCACATGCTACATGTTACAATTTAAACAAAACACGGACAAATGTATTTTTATGCTGCAAAAAATATGTCCACATTCAGCATGCAATGTCATCCCAAAAACTTGCTTCAATTCCTTTTCAACTGGTGAAGATGGCTTCAACCCGTTCCTTCATAAACCACTGCTTCTCCACGCTGCATAGGCCACACAAAAATAATCCAAATTAGTTTATAAATGTCAAACTGAAACAAATGTTTACATTGAATACTTTAGAGAAATACTTTATTTCAACTACTTTATTAAGTATAAACTGAAAGCACTTATTATTAACTACATACTCAAGCCACTTTATTAACTATAAACGCAAGCCACGTAATTAACTATACACTTTAATCACAGGACTTTAACTATAAACTAAAGCCACTATATTAACTATAAAAGTGAATAAAAATGGACTAAACATGAAACCACTTTATTAACTAAATTCAAACTGAAACAACTTTATTAACATAATAAAAATGGACAAAAAACTGAAAGCACTATTATCACAGGACTCGAATACATCCACATTTATCACAGGGCTCAGCTGAAACCAATTGTATTACCATATGAATTGGTAGACAAGTTATTAGTTTACTGCACTGTATTACCATAAGACTCATCTTAACAACTTCAACTACCTACCTAACTACATTAAGAGAAATACTTTATGTCAACTACTATATTTACTATAAACTGAAATTACTTTATTATTAACTACAAACTGAAACTAGTTTTTTAACTACAAAGTAAAGCCAATTAGTTAGCTACAAACTGAAGCCACTTTGTTAAGTACAAACTCAAGCCACATTATCAACTATACACTCAAACCAGTTTATTAACTTTAAACTCAAGCCACTATATTTACACTAAAAGTAAATAAAAATGGACTAAATAGTGAAACCACTTTATTAACTTAAATCAAACTGAAATCACTTTATTAACTTGAATTTGCTTACGTTCAAAATTGTGGCTCCACTTTCTGGATCAGTGTATATACCAAATCCAGATTCACGCACTCGAACTGGCCTCTTTCCACTTCCCTTACTTCTCCCTCTCCCCCTACCAACTTCATTTACACTCCGAGTAGGTGTAGAATTACAGTTTCTGCTTTTACCTCCCCTCCCCCTTCCCCTCCCTCTTCCTCTTCCTCTTTCAGTGGGGATGGTAGTGCCAGGTGTATGCTTTATTGGACAACAGAGTCGGTTATGTCCAGGCTCCTTACAGTTTGAGCAAGTCATAATTCTACCTTTTCTGGACATTGTTGTTCCTGATGGCGCCTCAGTCTCCTCGCGCACTCTTTTTTTTTTTGGCCTCCCGGTCATTTTCTTGGGTAGAGGAGCATGTATTTCTTCATGTTGGGATGTGGGCCAGAAAAGTTCACCGTTGATGGGTTGTAGAGTATGTTCATATGTCCTCTCATACATTTGTTTAGAGTAGCAATCGTCAACATATTCTTCCGGATTCTTTCCATGATCAAGGATGGCACAAATCGCATGTGCGCAAGGAATCCCAGAAAGATCCCACCTTCTACATGAGCATGATTTCCCTTCAAGCCTGACTTTGAATTGGTGTCTTCCCTTCTTTATCTCATACCCATCATCTCCATTGTAATCCACATGCCAACCGGAACTGGCCATGATATTCTTGTTCAGTTTCTTCTTGATTATGGACCCAAACTGACCTGCCATATATAATTCATTATGAAAAGCTTAGACTGACAAGTGTCTAGGTCGGTACAAGAGTATATGTTCACAAAAGTAATTAATTAACCCCTAGTCATTCATACCTGACCACCTTTCAACAGCCTTTTTCTTCCTTGCAATTCGCTTCATCATCCCCACTCTGATATCTTCCAGCATTGGAATTAGGGGTTTTGCTCTGCATTTGACTAAGGTACTGTTGAACGCTTCACAGAGATTGTTTTCAACTGAATCACACTTGACTGAGGGTCTAAAAAATGCCTTGCACCACAAATGCATGGGATATTTCTGCAATTCAAGAGCAGCTTCAGAATCTACTTTCTCCATCTCTTGAATATTTCTTTGGAGTTCTTCATGAGATGGTGACTTTGCTATCTGCCAAAACAGTCTTTTAAGCATAAGGCCTCTGTGATTTTTGCTCCAATTGGCATGTATATGCCTAGCACAATTTCTGTGCTCAATGCCAGTAAGTACCTCGTCTATGACATTTGAAAGACCCTGCAAATGAATACCAACAAATCAATAAATGGTTATAAAAATAAACAATTTTTGTTGAGAATGAAACATGAGATGAGATATATATAGGCTTCTAACCTTCTGTTGGTCACTTATAATGGTCCACAAATCAGTCCTATCAATATTCAAGTCATCCTTTAGTAGTTGCAGGAACCATCTCCACGATGAGTTATTCTCAATTTCAACGACAGCCCAAGCAATTGGGTACATCTGATTGTTGGCATCCCTGCCAACGGCTGTCAAGATTTCCCCCTTTAATTGACCTTTCAAGAAGCAGCCATCTACCCCAATCATTTTTCTACACCCTTCTAAAAATCCTTTTTTCATAGCTCCGAAGCAGAAGTAAATCCTCTGAAAAATAGAAGGCCCATCTGGAACAACTCTTACTGTTTTAATCACAACCGTACTGTCAGGAATTGACTTCAAACATTCCTCTGCATAATTCCGGATTCTCTTAAACTGATCCTTGAAAGCAGTCTTAGTTTTTTCTTGTATTCCCCTTATTGCTCTAGCCACCATACTAAGAGAAACATTGACCTTATATTCTGATTTTATAAGACCTTTTAATTCAACAGCACCTAAACAAGGATTTTGAAGCACTTTATCTTCATAAGTCTCTTCAATCCATTTCTGGCTAACAAGCCTCAACTTAAACTTCGTATTACAGACATGAGTGGTATTCAAAACCTTGACTTGATAACATCTAAGACTTTTTTCCCAACTAGCAGTACACCTAAATGGGCAATTTGGGGCACACTTAAAACGCACTCTTTCGGGATCATTTCTGACAAACCTTAAATCTTTTTTCTCATGAATAGCATATCTTATCATGGCATTCTTGAACTGTCTTCCATTCTCAAATAGCATACACAACTCAATGTTTGGAGGGTCTGAATCAGGGTTATAAGATGCATACCTGGGCTTCTTCCTTTTTGATTTCACAACTCCATCTTCTGAGTCATGATCAGACAGTAAGCTAGACGGGTCATCTGAATCATATTCCATGCTGGTATGATCTGAATCACTGGCAGCGTACTGTTTTGTCTCCCTATAGGGTCTTTTTTTCTTATAAGTGTCTTCATTGTCGGATCCTTCACCACCCAGAACATTGTCGGTTTCATTTTCAGCATCCATTTCATCTTCCATTTCAGCAGAGACAGTATCTTCACCACCCACATCCTCTTCAGCATCCAGCTGAACAGAGAAAAGTTCTTCAGCTCCCAGAACTTCTTCTCCATCATTCTCTTCATTTTCAGCCCCAATGACCCTCTCACTTTGTGCTTTTTCAGTAGGTGGTTCGGGTAATGGCAGAACATCAATTAACTCAACTTCATCCAGCCTGTGCTCAACAAATATGTCACATCTTCCATAACATGTAGTCATACGAATTAAGTCCAAGGTGGATTCATCATTGAAAAGCTCGTGTAAATTTTGCATAGGTTCATCACATTTCTTAAAGTAAAGGCCGTTGATATTCCCATAGCTCCCAGCTTTCAGAGACTTCAACAAATGTGGGTATGAAATTAAATCTGGATCAATTGCTATGGTATCTACTGCCCCACCCTTGTACACACAATCAGGGCTGTTTATGAAATTCCCTCCATGGTGTATAATAAGTTCAACTTTGTCAAACATCCTGTTGGTCAATGAAATGGTTATTTTTATTTGTAGTGAAATTTATCTCTGTAAAAATGTAAAAGCGAAGGAAAAAACACCGTTTACAAAACATAGTGCAAGCTATACTAACCTTTATGAGGAAGAAGACAACGGCGTGCGTGCGAGCGAAGGAGGCGTAGACCATGTGCGGACTTCCTTTGTTTGATACTCTCCGTTTCTCTGTTAGACTCCCTTCTCTCCGTTTGATACTCCTTTCATTCTCTTCTCATGTGCGATGATTATAAACCCTAGAGTTGGAAGCTAACGATTATAAATAATTAGTATACAGTAAAATAACCATGTCTTTGGATGTACTGAACTTAGACAAAAAAGCCACGTTGGATGCCAACTAAGCACTTAAGATGGAAGCCGGTCATTGACCGGATAAAACAGCCATTTGCCCCATTTTATTTCGTTTATGGCTTTAATTGGACGATTTTTGCCTTGGTGACCTTAATTGACATTTTTCTTATAGTAGGAGGCCCTATCTGACATTTTTCCCTAAAAAAAAATAATGAATCTTTATATTCATTCCAAATGATTGAAATACCATATTTTTTTCAAAATTTCCCCACTTTTTGTAGAACACCAGAAGGGGGCATCAATTCACGACACGAGGGATGGGAGCACCCAAACGGCTGAGAGCCTGACGACACACTCGCGTCCGTTCCCCTATGTCGACGACGAATGCTTATGCCGGTGCTCGATCCGGCGGAAAAATAGTTAATAAAAGGCACAGGAAATTCTCAACATTCACCCCATACGACCGTCCACCTCCGCCTCCAGCACAGCAAAGCCCCAATTGGCTCACCGGTGTCGTGTTTCCGGCCACTCGTACTATTGTCTCCGGTGCAGCAAAGTTGCTGTCTTCCGTCTTCGATTCAGACTCTTCTTCTTGTTCTTCATCTTCGGCCTGTACACACCCTGACAGCAATAGCATAGAAGGTGCGTCATTATTCTTTTTGCTAATACTCGCTCATGTCAGTTGAATTTATTTTATCTTTGAAATATGATGGAAAAATGTAATCAATTGCGTCGGCATAACCCCCTTTTCTAGTATCTATACAAAACATGCACTTATCTGTACAAACCTAGAAGGCAATGTGACCTGTTCTGCTTTGTGCAAAGTTGCAAACTAATTGACACTACTTCAATCCTCTTGCAGAGGATGACACCAAAGATGACAATGATCATGATAAAGACGTCGAATTATTGAAAGAGGTAAACTGCAACAATTTAATGCTGATACATTAGGAAAGTTCTTGATTATAAACACCATCAACTTATTCATTTAGAGTTCATAGGTAATGTTGGTTCAAGGTGCCTTATCCCTTCACAAATTATATTTGAATCCTCAATACCACCACAAATTGAAGAAGTAGTTAGGAGGACTCCACAGATGAGATTTTTGTATGCATGTAAATATTTCATTTATGTAGATAACTTCTATCATTCTATGCAAGTTGGGTGCACAAGTTTTATCATTTTGTATGCATGTGGGCATGCTCTAACTTGTGGAGGAGCATTAGAAGTTTTACAGTGTTCAATTGTTCATGGATTGATATTAGGATGAAATTTAAGTAATAAACTTTAGAAGTATTAGGACCTTAATTCATTGATTTATACACTTAGGGAGTTAGGGGTGGCCAAAGGTAAGTGACCCTAAACTATTTAACACCACAAATGATTTTTGATAACTTTTGGTTCTTTTAAGATTTAAACCACAATATCACTGAATTAAGCACAACAGGCAAATCTGTTGTTATGAGACAGTATCTTAAATTTATAAAAATCTAAAATTAAAATAGTATGAACTTATTGCATTACAATTACTCTCCATGTTATCTATCCTAGTACTCGCCGAGTACTTGCTAGTTGCTACTCAGGGCAGGGGCGGATGCAAGTGTATGACAAATTGACAATGGGGGCACATGCCCCCAATAAAAATTAACTAACAAGCTAAATATAAATACTAAAAACATTTTGTTTGTAGTAAAGTTGGATTTTGCCCCCATTAAATATTTTATGTTGCCCCCAATAATAAAGTTTTTTATACAAGATGGATCAGGTTGATATTTACGTATAGTTCTACTTATTTATTTGAACTATAATGGTTAAATGAACTAAATATAAATTATGAGGAAGTAAATTGATATATATATATATATATATATATATATATATATATCATGAATTACTCAATTAGACGTGATTTTAATTATGAGTAAAATGTCAACAATTCATCAAATAAAATTTGACTCTATCAACGATTTAGTCAGTGTTCAAAATCGTAAATATAAAATATGATAGCAAACAATAAAAAACGGGTTCGAATTTTGTAACTAATTTCCTTGAATATGGCTGACTATTTAGGATGTTTTCTTTTGGACTGAAATTTGCTAGTTTGGTCTGGTCTGGTCTGGTCTGGTCTGTTTAAACCTGGTCTGGTCTGGTCTGGTCTGGTTTGGTAAACGTTTGGTCTTTGTGTATCTTATAACTGTCCAAGCCTGGTCCGGTCTGGTCTGGTCTGGCATGTTTAAGTCTGGTCTGGTCTGGGACTAAAAACAGTCCAAAAGAAAACATCCTTAGTCTAGTGTTTTTATATACTCCATTAGCCATTAATTGTGATCAGTCATAAAAATTATGGTGCGAGCATATTATCAACTAATTTTGTTTTACTAAATTATATTTTCTAAGTTTAATTAAACAAGTCAATATTAATCTCATTAAATCTAGACCTGTTTGGCCGTTTGATAACACCGAAACTAGCCGAATCGACTGATTCTACTGAAATTAATGATGTTCGAGTAGAAGTAGCTGAATTGACTAAATCTGTTGAATTATGAAAAAATTATATTAATAATATAGTTTACAAATAAAATAAAGAAAAAATTATATGAAAAGTGACTAAATGGTCTTCTATAATAACTTTAGCCGATATAATAAAAAAAATAACTCCAACCTTACTTATTTGGATTATTATACAATTCAACGTATAGAATAAAAAATTACGTATTTGACGAAATAAAACATTTTATTGTAACATGATATAATAAAACATTATTAATAGAGTTCAGATTAGATCAACTATAGTTTTATCGTAAAATTAACTTCTTTGAAATTGTGCCCCCAATACATATTATTTCTGGATCCGCCACTGACTCAGGGCATGGCCTTGCTGATTTGTACTCTGACTCGCACGGTTACATTTGTCTGAGTAACTCACCTAGTACTCGGTGATCTTCTCTACTTAGTGACAAGGTTGACTCGCCGAGTTATTTGGCTGCCAGCATTTTTTTTTGTTTTTTGGAGTTTAACATGAAAAGGTTAAACTAAATTGGGATGTTATGGAATTTAATTATGAATATGCAGGTATCTTAAAATTGAAAAAATAAGATTACAAAGTGATTCTAGATGTGGTGGTGTGGAGGATGAAGAAAAAAACAATGACCTTGAACACAATGAAGATTAGTTTTAGACAAAATTTCAGAATTATGTAATATTAGGTGATTAATTTTCTTGGAAGTTAGAATGTTTTTTATTGTTGTGATTTGTAGCTCATTCATTATAAGGATTATTATTATGTTATTCATATTTAAGAACTATAAGACTAATATATTACTAGATTTTTGGAGCATTTATGTTTTTAAAATTTACTTAGTATATGACTGAGTAATCACCGAGTAATCCCAAGTAATCCCGAGTAATAGATCCTAGTCTCTACTCGATCCTTGACTGAGTTGCCATCGAGTAGCGATTTAACAACTTAGATTACTCCTTACAACTATGATTCATATTATTGTACTTGTTTTTTAATTTCCATCTCTTTAAGTATTATGCATTCATAAAACAAATCCACAACTTGGTGAATTTTAGTTGATATTTTGAGTCAATAATTTGTACGGTGCATATTAAGAGTTCTTATAGGACATATTAATAATTAATAATTAGGAAATTTTGTAAGCCACTCATCCCACCTCAGTTTTGGAAAAGTTGAAAAATCTTGGGAAAATGGAAACTAATAATCCAACCTTTTAGCGGTCTTCTTACAATAGTCCCACCTTTTGATTATTCATGAATAATCCAACCTTTGCACCTCATCTTCATTCACTGGTCCCTGACCGGTTGATGACCTGCTATTCCAAGTTATTTTCTTATCTTTGCAAAATATTATCTTTGTGAAAGGTGAGATTTATGGTATAATGGTTTGCAAAGATAAGAAAATAACTTGGAATAGTAGGTCATCAACCGGTCAGGGACCAGTGAATGAAGATGAGGTGCAAAGGTTGGATTATTCATCAATAATCAAAAGGTGGGACTATTGTAAGAAGACCGCTAAAAGGTTGGATTATTAGTTTCCATTTTCCCAAAAATCTTTCTTCTTCTTATATTCAACATTTGAAATATTTATAATTTTGTTATATTTTCGTTGAAGAACATGATTTAAAATGACTTGTTGGTGTGATTAGATATATCTGTCGAAGCATGCATTACTCTTTATCCATTAACAATTGATTGAGTCCATCTTAAACCTTTTTTTACCTCAAATTATAAAGTAAAATGATTTTAGTATTGTTTGCAAAAACAGACAAACTAATTCCCCCTCTGTCCCATTTTGTAAGCTACACTTTCCTTTTTTGATTTTCCCAAACATATGAGTGCTTTCCTAAATTAAATAATTCTTTTATCTATCATTTCACTTTTTACTTTTTTTGTGGACCCATCCTTTTTCTTACTTTTTGGAGGTTAGAATTGTAAAACAACTTTCTCCTTTATTTTCTTAAAACCTGAGCCAAACCCAAGTATATCTTACATATGGGACGGAGGTAGTATAAGATTTTAGTGCGTCTCTTCTTGGGCCTCAATATCTCCCTAGGGACAGCGCCGTATACCCTCATAGTTCAGAAATGACAAAAAATGTCAATTTGGCCCTAAAACTATCACAGTTTCATTAAGTTTTAGATCTACACTAAAAATAGGTCAGTTACCTCGTTTTTTTGTTTCCAATTTGAAAATATATTTATATGCCATTTGTAATATATAAAGAGTTTCGTTTATATTTATATACTTATAAAATTCGTTTGGAGTACTACCCTGCCCCAAAATAAACTTTTCACTTTCCTTTTTGGGTTGATTCAAAATAAATTTACCACACAATTTATAATTCTCTTATTATGTGCCAAAACAGCAAAACCTAGTGGGAAGTGTATAATGGGGCAGAGGGGTATCATTAATATTTCATTTTTGACATTATTTTTCTAAATCAGTTACCAATCCTTTCCTTGAACATTGCAAGCAAGCATAAAACGTCAGCAACTCAGCATGTATAAAATTACTATTGAAGATTATTTTTAATAAATAATTATTTCAGGTGGCAGGTCAGTAGTGAAATCGTTCCTAATGGGTTAAATAATTATATATACCTGAAGATACTTTCATGTATGGCTTAAATTGATGGAAAATATGCCTAGACACCCGACTTATTAAAATCTTGTCCAAAATTGAAAAGTAGAGATCTATAAACAAAATCTGCATGAGTGCATAAGATAAGGACACTAAATTTATAATTCGGTGGTGTACGAACCAAGAGATGGAAGGATTTCTACCTTCTCTACTATGTGTGCCTCAATGACATTATGGCAGTTCCATACATTTGATTTTAGTACAACTAACAGATTACATTTTTATCTGCTTTTTGGTTCATTTTGTTGTTGTTGTGCCTCACCAGTGGCTTTTCACTAGTGCTTGCCGCTTGGGCCACCATTCAATTAGTTTCAACATCTAAATGTGGCATGTTGATGAACTGAATTTGGGAGTAATTAGACTTATCTAGGAAAACCTATGTTTACTGTTTCAGTATTTCATATGTTAATGATAGTGATGACTAAAAGTGCTATACGTGACTATGTAATAAAAATTAGAAAAAAGCAGAAAAGCTGTGCCAGACAACTGATGCTTATTTGAATCAGTGTTGCATAAGAACAATGAACATCATTGTATCTTGAAAACTGATACAGCATTGGTGGTATTCTTTTATTTCTAGTTTTAGTTATACACGCTCCTTATCATTATTAATAATTTATAAATATTAACTTTATTAAAAACTATTAATGAATACTTGGACTTCATCAAAAAAGACAGACTATGCTGCAACAGATGGTGAACATAGTGAAGGAATGAGCAAGAGCAAATGTTTAATCGAACAGCTACTTATGAGGGAAACTTTTTCGAGGTAATATGCTATTCGATAGCTTGTCTTTTTTAATATTTTATATTGATGGTTCATGGTTCATATGGACTGTTCAAGTTTGTCAAACAGTTTTCATGAAATCTCATGTTTCTATGTTTGATTGGATTAATTAATGTGATTTGTAACACTGCTGACCAAAAAGGGCAACTCTAGTAAAATACATGGTATCTTCTTTGATTAAAAAATGTTAATATGATCTATAAAGTGATGAGATCTCACTGAGTAACTGTAGCTTTAGTTCTGAAAGTTGGATTTATTGAATAGTTGTGCTAAAATGCTGAGTTCTATCATATGAGAAATGTTTTGAAGACAAAATTTACTCACACGCAACACTTACCGGAAATTAACAAGCACACGCTGTTTTTTCAAATAATTTTCTGTTGCAGATTTCTTGGTATTGGAGCATGCAGTTATGCACCTTTCTGTGGCTTAGACACATAAAGTGAATTTAGATTTTCTCTAGGTATAATCTAGAGATTGTAAAATATTTGTAAATGTGAACAGTGTAGCTTAGCTCTTGAAATTAAGTGAAGAGTGGATTTCATGGAAAAATCAGCCATGGGAAAGGCTTTGCTGGTCAGAAATCTAAAAATCTGTGTAATTCTGCTTTCTAGATCATATGTGGGTGTAGGGGGATATGGTAAAAGGATTCCATGTCCTAGGGGAAACCAGAAAAGTAAGACCCAATAAAGGGGTTCATGTAAATTTTTTAACTAAGGACAATAAATTGGTCGAGTTTTGATCTAGTTTACTAGATACACCTTATAGATGGAAACACTATTCAGCTGTCATTCCTTCTGAGTAGTGTGGTAGTGCCAACATGGGTAGCTTTGCCGGCCTTTTGCATCTAGTTTACTAGATGCATCTTATACATGGAAACGCTGTTCATTTTTTTTCCTATTAAATATATACTGTTAAAGATTTTTTATTCTAAAGCCTAAAAAAGGTAAGTTTAAGTGTATTTTAAAATGTCCATGATATGCCCCTAAAATAATAAGATGTAATTGATTGCTCCATCTTTCCTAAAATAATCTTGTTGATTTCCTTTTTGATCGGTCACAAAATAAATTTCATGTTTCCCTTATTGCCTTAGTTCAACCTGAATCTTAACCACACACTTCCATTTTCACTGTACTTCTTTATAGGCGTGCCAAGTCAAAACAAGAAGATTATTTCAGGATGGGGGGAAGTATCATTTATTGAGAATTAATTATTTCAATGCAACACTGCATCAAAGTGTAGCTAAGTGAATATCGCGCAGCACAAGAGTAAAGAAAACTCAATACAATATTAAAAGCAGAATAGAGTGCCTCATTTTAGTTCTTCCTTCATTACTTGATATCAATTTTCTTTATGTTAGTTTTTGGATTTTTAAAATTTGCACACCCCTTTTGAGATTATGTTGCAGAAATATGTCTATCCCATATGAATGTGTTCTTTATTAGTAGTTATGTGTTGGTTTTCCACCAATATATTTCAGCTGCATAATGGACTTGCATCTCTTTCTGACGTATCTTGTTTGTTATCATATTTACCAGGGCAGAGTGTGAGAGGTTTATAAACTTGATCAACTCCAGAGCTGTGGATTCGCCAACACTCTATTATGGCCTCCAAGATGCAATACCGGATGGAACCACCGGTAATGGTGCTGCGTTTATGTTACTGCATTTGTATCAACTCATTTTGTGAAAGTTATCGATTTTAACGAGGTACTATATTATGGTTACAGGTACCTTGAATGCTTGCAGTCAAGCTATTATTGAAGCACGAGAATGGTTAAAAAACAAGAAAGAAGATTTGCACTTAGGTCCATGCCTTGTTGATCAGCCAATATCTTTTATAACTGAAAATGTAAGCACTTACCCCCCCCCCTCCCCCCCCCCCCCCCCCCGATTTTTTAGAATGACATCTATCACAACTTATTGCGGACCCATTTGTGAGTCATATCTACATCTGTCGCAAGAAGCAGCCTAACCCTCAAGCGGAAATAAAAGCATTTGTTATTTCTTTATATTACTTGGAAGGGGAGCCTTGGTGCATAGGTTACGTTGTTGCTGCGTGACCAAGAGGTCTCGGGTTCAAGTCTTGGGTGTAGCTTCTTTCCAAAATGACAAGGGAAGGCTTGCCTCCTATGCACCCTTATGGTGGGACCCTTCCTCGGATCTTTGCAAATGTGTACCGGGCTTCCCTTTTTCCCCGTACACTATTTGTCTGTATTACTTTAAGTCTGTTATAATTATGAGTTGCAATAGTATTGGACCGTTCTTTCCTATTACGGTTCAGCTCTTATCTTTGCCAACAAACCGTGCCCATTGTGCGTGGGATTGGCAGACTTCCATATTCTGGGCAATGCTCAAATGTCGGATTGGCCGCCTTCCATATGGAACACCTTCTCCGGAAATGACCGCCTCTAAGTTTGAACCTTACAAAGATCTCTTTTAGTTAAATTGATCTGCTGTGGTGCTACTTTGCTATTAAAGATGACCTCACATTGTTTGACTTATGAGTGATGGTATTGGTTTGACAAAGAGTAAAACAAACGCTCTCAAGCTGGGTTTCTTGCTTATGGGTTTTATAATTCTTTCTGTTTTCCTCAAAATCCTTATGTTCCATTTGAAGTGGTTGCGAGTGGCCAGTTATACTTTTTCTGATTTTAGAAGTTACATCAGATACATTGTGTAAAAACCAAATCTACTCATTCTTTTAGGAATGAGTGAACCAGTCAAAAAGTGCAAGTGTTTGCACTATAAAATGAGACTGGAGATCTTTTGAAAGAGACGAAGTTCTTGTGCCAACATGTCAAAGAAAACTAATGCAGAGAAGTTATCGATAGTGTACAATTTCGATCAGGAGGCTTGTTGGCTGTTGCATTTTTGTACTTGTTCTCCACGTGCATATGTTAAGGTACCGATGTGCAGTGGGGGTTTCTCTTATTTGTACCCCCATGGAGCCATGTAAATTTTGAAAATTGAAAATCATATTTTCTAGTTTCCAGAATCTGTTTTTTAGTTTAAAAATAGAACTGCAAAATGAAATTTGAAAACAACTCAGGACGGGGGGCCTTAATTAATATTGGATTCTATGGTAGATGCTTTTTCGCTGTTTGAGTCATTATATAAATTTTAATGTTTATATCAAACACATTGATGAAATGGTGGATAGCTCTGGAAGTTCGAGCGTGCTTTAGGTTTCTGTTCCATGAAATCTCTGTAGTAGCAGTTTCTTAGGTATTTCCCAATGTGTACAGACTACAGACAAGACTGAGAGGCTCAGTGATTTAGAAGTGTCAGTCATGGGCATTGTTGTCGGTGCACAGGGATGAACTGTGTGCCTTGTGCTTTCTTTGACTACACTATTTTGTTCCAATGACCTTTTCAAACAGTATTCTGCTAGTTCAGTCAGCTTGGTATATAAAATGTTAAATAGAATTTGGAGCCTTTCCTATTATAGGAATCACATTGCAAAAGCTTATATGCCTTTTTCTGCATTCCTAAAACATAACTGAATTTATTATATCTCTTCTGCAGTTTAATGCTTCGGGCAATTTCCAGTTCGTTATACTTCTAGAAGCATTAAGATAATACGAATTGCACAATGTAGGATTCTTTATTACAACGGTTTTATTTATAAGGGTCCTTCGTACATGTTAAAATCTATTTCAGATGGAAAATCTAGATGGCTCTCCTATATATGTGGCAAAGTCATATATGAAAGCTCGTCCTCCATGGGCATCTCCTTCTGCCGAGCATGAAACAAGAACACCATCAATGAAGTCGAAGCTTTTCGACAAGGGAACTCCTTTTCCTGATGGGTTTGATTCTACATCCTCTTCACGGGTATGCTAAGAGCTGTTTTATTATCTTTGGATATTGCATGTTCACATTTTTTTAAAAAAAAATAGAAAGGTGTCTTGCAAATATGTGATCATGAAATCATGCGTAATATTGAAAGGTGCTTGAATGTTTTGGTGCTAATTGCCCTTCAACATATGATAGTAAGCAAAATTTGTCACCTATAAAGGACATCTATTCAATGCCTCATTTTTCATTGGAAATCTTTTTTGTTAAAAATTCACTTATTGTTTGTTTAAAGTAAGGGTGGAAATAGAGAGGGGAGGGAAGGAAAATGGAAAAGTTTGAAAATATGTCATGTTTGGTTCAGTGGAGGAGCAAGGAAAATAAAAATTAAATATATGTGTGTGGGGAGGGTTCTAGTGAGAACCCTTCTTATAATGGGAACCTTTTTTAAAATGAGAACTTCTAATCTCCATCATTCAATTTTACAATCAAACATCAATAATGACAAGGTGGCATTTTTGTAATTATTCGGGATTTTTTGCAAAAAAAGCCCCATTTGAATTTAGGGTAATTATGAATGTGACCCCATGTCAATCTTAACCAATGATTGCACTAAATAAAAGGTAGAGATTAGAAAGTTCTCATTTTAAAGAGTTCTTATTTTAGGAGGGGTTCTCACTAAAACCCTCCCCTATATATACGGAGTATATCAATGACCACAACATCAACATCCAAGCCTTAATCCCAAAAGATTTTGGGGTTGGCTAACATGAGAACATCCAAGCCTCCCCTATATATATAAATATAATTAAATAAATATATATATAAATATATAAATATGCATATATGTTGAAGTGGATGTATGCCTCTGAGTTATATGCCGGAGAACAAGTATACCCTTAGCTTCAATTTTCTTATGGCAATTAAAAATACAAACATTGTAAAAGTGGAAGAAATATACACTTGAGAACATCATGTGCCTTCATGTGATTATGTCCAATGGTTGAGGGGTATGCATGTTCTCTACATATATAATTTTGTATTTAATTATATACAAGGGTATCTTTGTTCCAAATATATAATTTTTGTGTTTAATTGTTCCAAAAAATTAGAGTATTATATGTTATGCTATGTATATTATATAGTTCAAGGAATATTTGTTTTCTACTGTTATGTACGGCCTTTTTATATCACAGAAAAAAAATGCTCTTGCATCTGGATCATGGAATATACATGAGGAAATACGAAGAGTTCGTTCAAAAGCAACAAATGACATGCTACACTCCCCCCCTGCCAAAAGAATTGATCTGCCACTATTGTCTGAACAGAAAATGAAGCGGAAAGCTTTTATTGATTCAAAACTGACTACTATGGGTGACATGGCAGTACTGGCTACTGATATTGGATTATCTGGTTAGTCTTTACCTTTTAGGATCTCTTTCTGACCTTTTAGATTTTCATTTTTTAGCCTGCACTTGATGTTTTCCATCATTTGCAATGGAGCCAAAGATTCATTGTTTTTTGGCTTGAGAATATGATGGAATAAAGCAAAATGGCTCACTAAACAGGGGTAAGACTGCTTTAGTACAGGGGTAAGACTGCGTACATCCGACCCCCCCTTACCCCACCGTCGGTGGGAGCCTTTGCGGCACTGGGGTAAATGAAAATGAAAATGAAAATGAAAATGAGTCTGCACTTGATGTTGGACATGAAGCTCATTTTGCACTTCTTGCTTTAGAGATCAGACAAGTTGCTGGAGAGTCTAGAACTGTGCTATTTAAGCCATCTGAAGCACAGGTAATCTATCAACCCAAATATTTTAAAGTATCTTGGGAAAAGGTGCAAATAGGCCCATGTACAAACAAAAAAAGGTCAAATAAGTCCTTATTTAGGAGGCTCTGTCCGGCCGTCGCCATTTGGGGTGGTTCCCGGTGAAATTTTTTGATGAATTTTTTTGAGCATCTTATTCATCAAGTCTAGTTTACTCATAGCAAATTTAGGCTAAAACTTCAATCGGTAAGGCATTCAAATGAATTCTTGAAGATAAATGCGCTTCTAACTGCGCAGTTATTTTCAAGAATTTATTTGAATGTCTTCCCGATTGACATTTTAGCTGAAATTTGGTATGAGTAAACTAGACTTGATGAATAAGATGCTCAAAAAATTTCATCAAAAAATTCCACCGGGAACCACCCCAAATGACAACGGCCGGACAGAGCCTCCTAAATAAGGGCTTATTTGACCTTTTTTGGTTAGTACATGGGCCTATTTGCACCTTTTCCCAAGTATCTTTCTCATATGATCCATATATGCACGCTGAACTGATTTTGCTATTACATGGCCATTTGATGTTAACCCCCACCACCATTAGATTACATGTCATCAGTCACTTTCATTTCCCGTTTTATATTATTTAAAGGATAATGAACGAGCTGAAGTTGCTGGAGTGTCTTCTGCTTCCGAGTCTCATCACCACAGTGGTCCTGTTCTCACATCAGAAAATGTTGATGGTAATTCTTTTTTATTTTTATGTTTGTATATCATTTTACTATACTACACGTGGACCAAATTCTAATGATGGAAGTTGGTCCTTTACATGCATGAATAAGCACATGAATTTCTAAAAAATGTTGACAGTTCAAATCAATGTGTGTAGGAAAATGATCTTGTCAGCTTCAAGAAGGAAGGAATCACAGGAACCGTTGATCGTGCTCACCATTGTTGATTGTAACAAATGGTAAGCATGATCAGCCGTTTATGTCGTTCCTTTCCGACTAAAAGCGTCAGGCACTCAGGCAGGACTGATCATTTCGCTGTTTATATATATAGTGTACATTGAGTTCAAACATTTGACCTTCATACAGTAATATGCAGTAATTTACCAAAATTATGCAGTAATAAACTCTCATCCGTAAATTAATTTCCCACTTTCCTTTTTGGGGTTCCCTACGATTAAGTTGACATTTTCTTTTCTGATATTATTTGTTTAGTAGAAGACTATTTTGCCCCTATAAATAGTAAATCATTAATTACCCACTTTCTCCAACATATCTTTTGCAAATTTGGAAAATCGGGGACACCAGAAGTCAAACTATGAACTTAATTCGAGGACACGAGAGCATCAGACAATTTGCATTCTTATTTGCTTAAGATATTACATGCATCTAAATCTCTCTCTCTTTCTCTCTCTTGCATGATTTTATATCCTAAACCATCAAATAATAATATGGCAGTGAAAGGCGTACCATCCTTGGAAGTTAGGTAATGATATTTTTCATGCCCTGTCTCTCACTTTACCTCACCCCTGTTTTGTATATGTATCTTTTTGTTATCATTTCTGCTCTATCTGACATGCAGTTTGCTTGGAGGTGGAGAACATGAAAAGATGCAAATAGGCGCATTTCCAAGCACCGAAAGACCGAGTAATGATGTTAGGGCGGTGCAGGTCAAGTGTGACTTTCTAACCGAGTGTCTTGAAATACCTAATTACGAGAATGAGCAGATGAGTAGTGGTAGTAGTAGTACTCCAAAATAGTTGTAACACGCTTTAGTAATAATATTTCATCGTAGAGTAACCCCCTTTCTCATCGCCCACTTTATTAGTCTTGCACTCTATTGTAGACTAGGCTAAGCTAGACTAGAATGCTTTGACATGCATGCTTCCATACCTCCTGTAGTTCTTATTAGTATTTAGTATATTATTGTACATTTTTTGAAGTTTATTTAGAACATATTTTTGATGTTTTGTTTTCATCCCTTTCAACTTTGATATATGTTACAGATTTTAATTAGGTCTGTTACAGATTTTATGGTAACCAATCTCACTTTTACTTGTTACTCCGTACTAGTTATAAACCTACATCAGTCCATCTAACAATGGACTTATGGACATTACACGTGACAACCTCACAGAAAGACATAAATGACAGATCGAGGAAGACACTCTTCTCCGTTAAAATATACCCCGCATATTAATATCACTAATTAAAATTTGCACATTTTAAACTTACACTAAGTTCTATTGAATCGTAAAACTCAATTTGAATACGTGAGAATGTGAGATTAAAAGATGGTTAACTAAATGAATCGCGTATGGAAACTTAATCTCGGATGGATATAGTATTTTTTGTCCATAAGCTCATTTGATTCAAACATCGGAGATTATTGTGTTTGAGACTAGTTCTTTTCAGACTATACATAATAGTTTTCTCAAAAGTAATTTTATAAATGCATTTACGATCACATGCTTTTTTCATCCAGCTGCCTGTCTTAATGTTGGACATCTCAAATGCTGAGAATCACATTGAAATTGTACGCGTTTTATGTTCAGCTCTGATGGTCTAACATGTCATAACTCAATTCAGGCATGGATGGGTTTTAGTTTCAGTTCTGAGCCTGAATTGGACTGGGAGTCTGGGACTGTCCAAAATTTTTATCCCTAAATGAAATATTTTTCGGTGTATATAAGTTTATCTACACACATAAACTTGGTCTCTAATTTGGCATTAACAACATTTTATTCATCGTAATGTTATCTAAAGGTATTATGGGCTTATGGGGGTGTTACTGGATGTTGATTATGATGATGATATCTTACAGAAATAAGAAGATTATATTTTTTGATAGATCAGAAGAAATGTACATTAAATAGCTGTGTTAATTAACATTTTGATATTGCACCAGGCATGAGTATATGTGTGTGTGCATCCCTTATAATGAAAAAATATTGTTGGTTTGCATTGATCTCATCATGTTTGTAAAAAATGTTACACTTCAACTGAATATGAACGACATATCAGAACCCCTTATTAGTTGTTAGACAATTGCCGCCTCGTAATTAAAAATAAAAAAAGCTCTTCTGGGTTTTCTTAACATGTAGATGCCATCACTTGGGTTCTTGCAAAGATATAACAGTCTCAAAGGCCCCAGCCAATGCCCTCACCTTATTCTTCCTCTGCTCACGAAGCTTGCTTGCAGTCTCCTCAATCACATCGTTGGACACCACATTCTCGTTCCTGGTTCCTCGTACCACCTCCGACAACTCATGAGTAGTTTCAGTAGGAGCATCAATGACATTATTATTGTTCTCACTGGTTTCCTTAACTTCTTCAGCTAACTCTTGATCATCCTGATGATCGTCTATTTCCTTCATCGTTTGTTCTTCTTTTTCTTGCTTTTCTTCAATGTTGTCACAAACTTGTAGGATCTTCTCATTACTGTTTTCTTCAATAGGAATATCATCATCAGCAAACTTTGTGTCAATGGCGACTGGAAGTGTTTCTGTTGTAGTTGTGCTTTTGTTTTCCTCATCGTCTTCATGTGGATCTCCTTCTATTTGGGCAGTTTCCTTGCTTTCTTGGATACTTTCAAGCTTGGTGATCTCTTCGGGGTCATCATTTCCTTCCTCGAACGTGTCAAAATTGTCTTCTGAGTCTAATAAGGAGCCATTTTCATAGGAAGTCAGATCATCTAATTCCTCATCGTCTGTGAGAAGAACATTGTCCTTTTCTTGTTGTATAGCTTTGGTAAAAACCTCTGTGTCTTCTGCTACATTATCTTTTGCAATAGATGATGAGTCTTGATTAGTATTGCTTGTGATTCTCTCTTGCTTCTTGTTAATTCTTGGCCTTGAGGACAAGGTGGTGCCAAGCTGCTTTCGAGTTTTATTGCTTGGTAACTGATTGGTTGCCGTTGTTCGGCCATAAAGACTCTTGACTTGATGATGGGTTGTAATGGAAGAAGATTTGCCAACTGATGAGCTTGATCTCAACACTTTTCCCTTGGCCCCACTGTTTGGCATGGTTTGGGATGATTGTGGCTTGTCCAAGCCATACTTTGTTGCTCTTGGCACAGAGGGCTTATTCCCTTGAGTTGGGCGGCCTTGGGAGGTAGGGGAGGAAGCCGAATGCGACATGTCGAAAGATCTTCTTCTGGCCAAATATGGCTTCTTATCATCTCCTGCCGGATTCGGGGGGTGACTGTCAAGATGATGTGATGGGGGTTTGTCCAAGGATGGTTTCCTTTTGGGGATCACAGAAGGTTGCATTCTTTTCTTGGCTTCAGAAGATTTTGTTTCTGAATAACTTGGGGCTGCAGAAGCAGCACTTGATGAGATTGACTTTGGTGAAGTGGTGGTGCTTCTTTTATGTTGGGACACATTATCAAGATGAGTTGCATGTGATGATGCTGATGGAGATGTCATTCCTTTCTTCTCCTTTCCCTTTGCTCCAATCTCCTTCACCCTTGTTGCCATGTTTTCTTGCTTTAATTGTGCCAAATTAACCTGCACAATCTCAAATTAAACCGACCTGCATTATTAAGAACAAATCATATATCTAAGCCTCACCGGCCAAATACAGTAATATATGAACTTAAAGAAATGTATGCGTGGTTGGCATTGTTTTTCTTAACGTCATTAGCAAATCATACAACCGTCGAGTATCATGCCACACCAAGAAGGATTTTTTTGAAATGTGGGGATATTCGCAACTTATTCATTTTTGCCTTATTATTGGACTGTTCTCAAGGCCGGATTCAAGAATTTGGGATGTCTCGAGCTGAAAAGCAACTAAACTAGGCTTAAATTTTAGTGGGATGAGCTAAATATAAAAAAACGAATAAATTTAAACTAAAAATTCGGGAAAAATAAAGTTACCCTAGACTTCAGCCCACCATAGCTCATACATAGATCATCCAATAATATTTTTTGAATTTTAATTAATCAAATTCAAGTAAACTATTGAACAATTTTAATGAATAGGTTCTTCAAAATGAGAGACTTTCAATAGTTCTATTGACATTAATTATTACAAATGTGCTGAGACATTTTGCATTCACAAGCATGATATGCCATCGCACATTCATAACAACTTTACAATATAATGCAAAATAGATGAAACATATATGTATTTCATATTATGCTTGGGCATAAAAAGAAGAGGGAATTGAAGTGGTCATGGATGCACCTTAATTAGATGAAACAGGAGAGAAGCAAGAGCTCATTAATTGACGTACGGCCGGGTAGAGGAGAATGCAAAATAGGGAAGGGAAGAAATAAAGAATTTCAAGGTATGAAAGCAAAGATCATAATATTTCATTTTTGTAGATTAATAAATGCATGCATTATTATTGAATTTTGCTACAAGAGCGCATAACCTTGCATCCACCAATGGTGAATCAATTTGAGTGTAATTGATGGCCATCATGTAAACATGCCCTAAAAAGAAAATATTATTTGTATACGACACAATGTACATGTCATTTTACACGTCCGTTAAATTGTCTGTGTACAAACAATTTGATCGGTGTTTTGTGAAGAGACAAAAAAAATCGCACATAGACAAAAATAGTATGTGGTAGAGATAAATTTTTTGTCTGTGTGAAAGCCGTTTTCTTCACAGAACGCCGGTCAAATTGTCTATATACAGATATTTTTGATCGACGTGTAAAATGTTGTGTACAATGGCGTGTACACAAAGCATTATTGATAAAAAACAGTCTATCTCCTCATAATACATATAATACTTACTCCATCCCGCTATCTTATCCTTTTTTCATCCACCCCGCTAAACTTATCTCGTATTATAGTAAGTATTTAGTAATACTTGTGTGTTTATAAATGATTTTTTCCGTACTCACACCTTGTAAATTCAATATCAACTACATACCTCCGTACTCAAGCAAGAGCAGAAATAGAGGTGGATCAATACAAATAACTTTTTTAGATATATTTTTACATGTAAGTTTTTACACTAAAAATAAAACATTTTCAAATTCGGGGATGTTCGGGCCCGATCAAGAGCACCTTTACTTCGCTCATGACCACATTATTCTATTTTTCTTAATTATTGCACCATTCATCTAGTCCTAATCTTAATGGTTAAAATATTCACAGGGCCGGTCCTGGGCCATGGGCAAAGGGGCATGCGCCCAGGGCCCATTCTTCTCCTAGGGCCCATAATTTTCTCAATTAAATAAATGGAGTATACATATGTATTTTAAATATATATATATATACATTATATAATTTAAAGTAAAATAAGACGTTTAATTTTTTTGATATTTTGAATTCGTTATTCAACAACACTCCATTGAATTTCGAACCCTAGACCTCCCGTAAGGGAGAGTGAGTCGGCGACCAGATGGGCTGGAGCGCTTCCTCAGTGAAAGATTGAATTATAATATTTAGAATTTAGAAACTTGAAATTTGTTTTGTTCTAGTCAAAACATGATTTGAAATATGAAAACATTACTCCATAAACGATACAGTATAAGTGTATAACTTTCACGTCTTTCACTAATTCAATGCAAAATTCCATATTGCAAGTAACAATTGTACTACTTAATTTGACATACAGTTTTTTTATATAAAAAATTTAGGACCATTCTTGATGTACACAAGATGTACACAAAATGCGTACATTGCATGTGTACACAGACAATTTGACATCAAGTTCTGCCCCCTTTTAAACGAATTGTTTGTGTACACAGGCAACTAGGGGTTTTGTGTCTAATTTGTGTACAACTCATGTACACTAAGAATTTTGGAAAAATTTATAGGTAATGACATTTTCCATAAGGCCTACTTTATGTGTATTGTCCCGGGCCCATAAAATGTCAGGACCGGGCCTGAATATTCATTACTAAAACTAGCTATCTTCCTACTCTATTATCTCGATATCCAAGCATATAATAAAAGTTTTTTTAATAATCTAAAGTCTCGGAGTGCTTGTGAACTATCAACTTTAAGAAGTACGTAATTTTTTATAAACCTTTGCCTGTGCCCACATATCATCTTAACTTTAAAGTCTTCCACAGTTCCGCCTAGGGTTAAACAAATCAAATCATTTATACTCGATTCGCGATTCAAATTCATATAAGACGATTCGTATTCGAAAAATTCAAATACAAATAGAATACTAAATTTGATTCGAATTGTTATCAAATACTAATACAAATATCACTATATTCGATTCGAATGTTAATCAAATATACTCGATTAATATTAGTGATAATATTAATAATAGTAATAACACTATAATACCTTTAAAAGCTAGTCATAACCTTAAAGTGTAGCCAATATATACATTTAGGTATACAAATTCCAAGCCAATTTGTAATTCATCAGAAGTAACATAAGGAGTAAGGGTTGCAAACGAAATAAATGATTTTATATTGATTCGTGATTTGGATTCACAAATTATGATTTAAATTCGAAAGTATATAATATATTCAATTATAAATTTATTTCACACATTATATGTATAATTTCTAATATGTGTGTGTTAGTGTTTATTTAAAAAACTGTGAAAAATATTTATGTATAGTAAATATAAAATTGATTCACTTCAGTAATTTATTTCAAAAACTGTGAAAAATATTTATGTATGGTAAATATAAAATTGATTCACTTCAGTATATTGTGCACAACCTAAAAATGCATCGATCCATTAAATTTTAAGGAAAAATGTAATGTTACAAATTAAACTCTAAAACACATATTAATTCATAGCATGCATTTATAACATAAGAAATATAGGAAAAATTATTTTAAAGTGATATTTGACTAATATTTAACTTATGATCAAATCGATTCGATATTCGTATATGATTCGTTAACTATTCGTATTGTTAAACAAATACAAATACAAATAAAAAATAATATTCGTTTCATATTTGAATTCGGATTCGTATTCGAAAGTTTTTAACAAATACAAATACAAAATCACATTATTCGATTCGATTTGTTTACAACCCTAGTTCCCGCCTAATACTAAAAGAATCTATATTCATATTTCGGATTCATATTCTAATGAATAAATATATTTTTACTTGGTTGTTACAGTCTCACATCAGACCAGACCAGATCAGACTAGACCAGATCACTCAGACCAGCCTAGACCAGACCAAGCTTGAACAGTTATAAAATACACGGAGACCGGACATTTATTAGATCAGACCAGTTCAGACCAAACCAGACCGGATCGGACCTGAAAATTGCAGTCCATATAAAAACACCCTAATCCCACTAAATATTTCCTTTCGCTCAACCATACTGCCCAAAAATCTAACACATCATCAACATCTTCTATAATACAAGGTTTTCTTCATGTATTGCTCTCATTAGGTGCTACAACGTATATCCCTCTGCTTCCCGGTCTTACTTAGTTGAAAGAACTTGACTTTCATACTTGACAACATAAGCATCAAAATATTATTAGTAAATTTTGAGTTAAAAATCATATTTTCAAAATTTAAGTTCAATAGACGAATTGATCAATTTCTCATAATATACTTTGATAATATATATATATGGAGTATTAGTAAATGATCTATGAACAGAATAAATAATGTGAATAGTAAAGATATCAGTATGACAAGTTATAATAACTATTCTTTAGTAATAACTATTACTAAAGAATGGATCTAGGATTAGAATACTATTAAATACAAGTCACTAGTTCATTTGTTTTGTTTCACAATTTCTTTCACAGTTGTCTCAGTTTTGTTTTACATGTATATCAGGTCAAAATTAGCAGAGCTTCAGAAAGAGAAGTCTGGATGAACATCCATGGCCCAAGCAAATTTCTGCAGATGAGTCTTGGTGAATATCTTTTCAATGGGAACCTCATTCCGTTTGCACCATGCCACTGATATCCTTGGGTCAAGGTAGTTCGTTTTCGACGTCCCCAAAGCCACGTTTTTCATATCCTCTTTCGTCTCTATCTGTTTCTCTGTTCTCTCAATTTTCACATTCGTCTGGTCTATCTTCTTCTTCAATGCTTCCGGCGCCAAATTTCTCTTCGTCGTCTTCCCCACCTGAGGCTTCCCTTTCTCTGCACGGACCAAATCGGATCTCAGTTCATCCACAACAGCATTTAACTCCTCGATCTTGTTGCGCAAGCGTGAAATTTGTTCTTCGTGTGTCTTTGGAGCACTGCGCTGATGATTGCAGAGAATCGCCACCTGCTTGTTCGCAACCAGATATTTCTCTACTGCATGATCACCAGTTGTTGAATCATTTGTCAGCCTGTCCAGCTCTCTCTGCAGTGTGATGGAGGCATTGTAAGTACGGAAAACCTTTGCAGTAAGGCCAGGCAGGAGTGATTTCAAATGAGCGTTCAGTTTATTTGTATCAAGCAGCTCGAAAAGGTCTTCGTCTTCACGCTTCCCATTTCGGAACTTTTTAATTGCTTTGAAGGCCGCTTTTTCCACTTGGACGTCTCTCTGGTACCTGATGGAGTCTTTACCGAGGAAGTCAAATTTTAGTGTGTTTGGAGGAACTGGTTCTACATTCCCTACTTTCAATGTGCAGCAACCAACCGTGTCAGCAGCTTCTTCATCGTCCTTCTCATTGCCTGCCCTGAGAGCTAGTTTGTCAATGAGGTAGGTGGCAACAGCTACTTGCCGCTTTAGAGGATCTTCACTGGTAAAATCTTTACTGTATGCAGCTCTGATGCCATCTATGTGCTCCTGCATATATGCGTCCAGTTATCCACTAAGTTGGGTTTAATGCACCAAACTCCCCCGTGAAATAAAAATTCGGGGCATTAGCCCCATGTGATTTAAAAAATGCGTCAAACCCCCCTGTGTTATAATTAATCATGCGCCAAACCCCCTCTAAAAACAATGTCCATAATTTGAGATTCCCACTTTTACTTTTCAGTGCCTTTTTAAGAAAATTACTTTTGGTACAACTGGCCTTCATACATACAAGTGATACAACCTTAGCTTCAGCCACCTTCATACAGCCCATAATATTGTTTGTTCTCACACACATGAAAAATTCTTATTTGTGTAATCAGAAAATCTTATCTTGGAAAGATTGTACATATATGGTGATACTTGCACCAAATCTCATGATAAAATAACATTCTGTCCGTTTAAAAATGTAAGATATAATTGGGTGGCATGAGTTAAAATAAGAGGAATAGGTGTTATTTTGAAATTATAAACTCTAAAGGAGAACAAATAGTATGAGTGCACAAAAAGTAGAGAATGAAAAGTAGATAATATGATAAAGTGAGAATGTAAAAGTTAGCAAAATCCAAATTAGGAAGTTCATATTTTCAGAACAGGCCAAAAAAATTGTATTTCACAAAATGGGACAGCAAGAATACATTTAGAGCCCGTTTGGTAGCATCAAAATCGGCTGTTTTGGCCGATTCTGCTGAAATTTATGATATTCTGGCTGGAGTGGCTGTTTTGGCTGATTCTGCTGATTTAAGAAAAAAATATTTTAAAAATATATTTTATTAATAAATTAAAGAAAAAATTATATGTAAAAATAGCTAAAATGGTCCTCTACAGTAACTTCAGCCAATACAGCCAGAAAAGTAACTCCAACCTTACTTTTTCGGCTTATTACACAATTCAGCGCGCGAAAGTAAAAGTTACGTGTTTGGTGAAAAAGCTGACTGATAAGCCTGATAAGCCGAAAACAGAGTTCTCCAAACGGGCTCTTAGTAGAACATTAATGATTAAAGAAATTGAATATTGACTACAAAATGTTAAAAGCAATAATTCAATTGGGAAGAAATAGACTAACACCTAGAGTGAAGCGTATTGTGGGTTTTAGGGAGTATTATATTCTTACCTTTAAAAGCCTCGCCTTTTCATACTTCTCTTTATCGCTTTGCCCTTTCAAGGAGCTGCTAGCAGCCAGAGAAACATATTTGAATTCTTTGAGATTAATAGGGTCACTCCATAATGCTAACCATTCCACTGTGTTATCATGCCTTATTTTCTTCCATCTTTCTCCAGGCATGTGGCATTCTGGGATTGGGGCATCTTTTCCTATGTTTAGGGTAATATCACTTGGATATATCCGTCTTTTCAGTTTTCCCATCTTCGGGTGCTCTCCACGACCTCGAAACAGTCCAGGAGGTTCAACCCTGAAGTTTCCGACCTTTTCTTTTGCCCCATCAACAATAGCCCACATGTACTTCTCTTCTGCCTTCATTTTCTCTTCTTTTAAAGCCTTCTTCTCTTCTGTACTCATTTGTTTCTTCTTTTCCTTTTCTTTCTGGTACCACTTATATATAGGTCTGAAATCACAGTCCTCCAAACTCTGGATTACATGATTTCTTCCAAGTATTATCCTCCAGTCATTCATGAAGTTCTCTTTGAATTTAGGGTTATTCACGTAATCTGTATCTAACATCACCGCGTACATTGTCGCAACCTGCAACAATACTTTAAATTTGAGAAAACTTACTAAACATAACACCATTCTTCCATAGGACTGCCATTATTTGCTACTCCATATTTTTTTTTTAAATATTACATGCACACTCTTATAAGATGAAACTTTAACTACTTTATTCTTGTATTATGACTACATAAATCCTAATATTCTTAATATAATATACTACTTCATTCTTGTATTATCACATATTTGACATTTTTGGTCAATGATGTTAAACTTGGACATATTTTTCATATGAAAGTATTAATTAAAATCTTAAATATGATTGATCAAAAAGTCAAATATGGCAAACTTTTGTAGGATATAGTACATGTACTCAACACTTAATGTTAGAAGTTAGATAAAAAGATAATGCAAAAAAAGAAAAGTTGGTAAATTTAAGAAAAAAATTATACATAGTATTTCGTGCCATGATAAAAAAGGAAGGCATATATAGGGAGTGTTTGGAACTGGTTTCGCTCCATCAAGGAGCAGAAACATATATTGGAGTGTTTGGGTGTAAGTGTAGAAGTACTTCTAAGAGCTCAAAATTGCTCCTATAAGCTGTTTTTTAGAAACCGGGGGATATCGGCTTCTGAAAAACGGATATTGATTATACTTCTACTTTTAGAAAAGAAGTAGAAGCAGAATCAAATCCAAACACTCCCATACAGTAGTATTTTATTAGTGTCTTTCCAGAATTTCTATAAAAATTTCAGTTATTTGTTTGAAGATATCCAAAATTAGATGCATACAGATCGAGACATATATAGAATAGAGACATATATAGAGAGAGGAAGGAGACCTCCTCTTGCTCAGCTGTGAGATTTACAGGTTTTCCCTTATACAGCATCTTAACTCCATGTGGCTTATATGGTGGTGGGAAAATTACACCATTGTGAACCAAAGTAGTCCATTTTATAGCACCACCAGAGCTATGGGGCACCTTTGACGATTGAATATCTTTCTTAGGGATTTCCTTCGATTTATTATTCTTTCTTGTTTTACGAGAGGAAGAACCAACTGCTGCACCATTGGTTTTCTTTCTACAGAATGATTGACTGATGACAGGAACAGATGGTGTCTTCCTTACCCTGTGTGATATAGGAATGTCATCTTCCTCGTCCTCTTCTGCTTTTACCGATGACTTCTTGGTTATCCTTTGTGATATAGGAATGTCATCTTTCTCTTCATCTTCCTCCTCCTCTTCTGTTTTCACCGATGACTTCTTGGTTATCCTGTGTGATATATGAATGTCATCTTCCTCCTTTTCTGCTTTTATTGATGACTTCTTCTTGATCCTGTGTGATATAGGAACGTCATCTTCCTCCTCCTCCTCCTCCTCCTCCTCGTCTTCTTTTACCGATGATGTTTGCTTAGAATTGACGGCCGCAGATGAATCGTCAAGCCTCGGTTTTTTAGCAAAACCCTGACCAGAATATTCGACCTCGGCGGGGCATCTCTTACTTGGCAAGGTTGAGGAAGAAGATGACAATTCACGTTGCTTATCCTTCTTGGATTCCGACGAATTCATGTTTTGACAACAGATCTGGAGAACGATTCACAATTGTGAAATTTCTCCTTTGAAAACCTAACCGTACGTGTTTGAGAGCTTATTAGCTAGGGAAGAAGTGGTCGATTAAACAATTTTTCTGATTTTTGTTACGATCGCAACCAAAAACGTCCTGCGGGAAGACATCAGACGAGGAAGAAAAGTCGTCGATGCTCTGCGCCGGAGAATCTACACCCGTCTTCATAGCTGCGTGGAAGGCTGCGGCGAAAAAAAAAACAGGGAGTGAAGCAAAGTTTTAGGCTATAAAAATAGTAGTGTTAAGAGTTAATTACCTTTGTAGGACTAAAAGTACACGTGAGTGCACAAATAGGAGCAAAAAATGAAACTATGTTTCATAGGACCAAATACATCACAGTTGGACAAAAATACCCTTGTTTTAATTTTTTGAATTTTGAAAATGTAAAATAAAAAACATGTTGAACCCTACGGATTCAACTTCAAGCAGTAGCATTGCCGCCGCTAGATCCAAAGCCGCCGCCGCCGCCCCTCGCCAGCACCACCGGTGCCGCCAGCTGCCGCCTTTCCAGCGCCGTTTACCGCCGCCGCCTGCCACCGTCTTCGACAGCGCCACCCTCGCCAATGCCACCGCCAGTGCGTCCGCTGCCACCGCCCACACCGGCGTCGCCCCGACCAACGTTGTCGTCCTTCACCGCCGCCGCCGTCGCTCATTCCGTTCGCCGTCACCACCGCTGCAACTCCAAGTACCACCACCACCTTCACAACAGCAATGCCATAAATCTGCCATTAAGTTGGCAGATTTGGCTTTTAAGTTTAATTTAAATCTGCCATTTGTATGAACATTAAATCTGCCAAAAAAGTTGGCAGATTTGTCTTGGAAGAATAACACAAAAAATGTCATAAAAATGGCAAACATATGAACTCAACAGGTAAATATTCGAAAAATAATTTTTTCAAAAGGAATAAACACTTCAATACAATCAAAAATCACAAATACGAAATTATTGACAAAAAAATTAAAAACCAATTTACACAAATCTATTCTGCCATAATCATTTGTCAGTATGCATATTTCTGCCATAAATATGGCAGAATCTTATGCCATCATCCAAAATTGCAGAAAATTGTGTTTTTTGAAAAGTAATAGATCTGAATCGGAAATACGAAACAGAGGTCCCAAAACCAGCCAAATGAAGGTCAAAACTCATAAAAACAGAAGAATATGAGGAAAATCTGAAAAATCAATGTTAAAACAAAGAAGAAGAAGAAGAAGAAGAAGAAGAAGAAGAAGAAGAAGAGGAAGAAGACGAAGAAGAAGAAAAGGGGGAGGAGGAGAAATCTGACCGGAGATGGTGTGCAGTAGAGTCAACGATAGTGACGATGGCTATGGTTGGGGAGTTAACGATGGCGTGCGGCGTCGGTGGAATCGATCGATTCGATGCACAAGGAAGAAGATGACCAATCTGATGTCCAGGGGAGTGGAACTCCATGGATGAGATGCAGAGGGGAAGGAGAGACGACGCAATAGACCATCTGATGGGTTTGTTGAAATCGATCGTGATGCGGAGAGAATTCAAGTGTGAGAAATAGGTTGAGGGGCAAAAATGTAATGTTAATTTCTCTATGTTTCATAATAGGAGCAATATGGTCCTATTTTAGAACAAAAACATAGGAAGTCCTATTTTTGAATTTGAGCCTAGTTTTACTCCTATTTAGAGTAATTACTATAGTGTTAATGAATACGGTAGAAAAAGCAGGATAGAGAATGTAAAAGTATAAAAGAGTAAAAAGTGGAAAAAATAAAGGTCTGTTTGCAACAGTTTTTGTTTTTAAAAAAGTGTTTTTTTTAATGAAATGAGGAGAAGTGATTAAATAAAAGTTGATAGTGTTTGAGAAAAAAGTGATTTTGAAAAGTAAAAGTGGGTAGTGTTTGGTAAAATAAGTGCTTTTTGTGTAATAGAAAAAGTAAAAGCACTTTTGACACGGAAGTCGAGAAAAATAAAAGTTGTAGTGTTTGAGAAAATAAGTGTTTTTTAAAGATAAAAGCTGAGAAATGCTTTTTTAAAAGGAGTTGCTAACCAACCTTAAGGGTAGTTGAGTATTTTTAAATGAAAAACTTATCAAAAAGGGAAAATGTGGCGAACTTTTAAATACATCCCAAAAGGAAAGTGTAGCAAACTTTAGAATACGGAGAGAGTATAATAAAATGTCAATAATAATACTAAAATACAAATCGGCCAGAATAAGCCTAATACGTAGTTGGTAATGATGTTTGTATCCACTCTTATACTCACTTTTGTACCCACCTATGTTTGTGAAATGTTTTTTTTGTATGTGAACCTTAGTTCATAGACAATATTTTGCACAAACAAAATATTGTCTGTGAATCTGATTCACAAACAAAAAAACATTTCACAAACATGGTGGGTATAAAGTGGGTATATCAAGCATTGTTGATATGTAGTACTTGTATTAGACTAGAGTACAAAAGGAAGAGAGACTAAAAAAACATTTTTCAATCATACGTCCTCATTAGTCATTAGACTATGACCCACTCAGAAATAATAAGATTCCCTAATCTTCAATTTTGGCGAGTGAGAGCAAACATGCAGAACAATTTAGTCTCATATTTCACAAATAAAAAATCAAATTTTTAATATTGTTTGGTTAAATTTAGTTTCAGATATATATATATATATGTACAAGTATGAATAAAATGAAGATTAATTTATATTACGAATGTGTAAAGATGCAATTGCGGATAAAATTTAAGAAAATTACCTAAATACTCCTGAAGTATAAATTAAACATAGCAAAATTTAATGAATTTTTTAGCCTTTCATTCTTTTAATATGAAAGAAAATAATTTTAATCCTTTTTTAGATTTTTTTCCCTACATTTAATTCTTATATTGAGCAACTTCGTATAAAATTATATATATATATATATATATATATACATATATATATATATATATATACATATATATATATATACATATATATATATATATAGAGTAATGATCCGGTCAGGACCAGTTAACTTGCAAAAATCATTTGACGACCTTCCCGGTTGAGTTTTTGGCTGAATTTTTGTGTGGATAAACTAGACTTGATGGAGAACATGTCATAAAAATTTCATCAAAAAAAGCCACCGGGAAGGCGGCCAAACGCCTTGGTCCGGACGGCGGTTCCGGTCAGGAGCTCCTGACCTGAACATTTGTGTGTGTGTATATATATATATGGGTTGGATTGAGTGGAGGCAGTTGTCCCCATAGTGGATACGCCACTGTTGGCAATCGTAAGTCAATCATGATCGACAATGTATTCTCGTCACTTATCTTATATTGTACTTGCCACGATCCAAAAGTAAAAAAACATTATTGTAGGCCTAACACTAAATAAATCGACGAAAAAACAAAGAAATGTAACTAAAAATTGCGTGAAAATAAGATCATAAAAAATGTTGAATATTCCAAACTTCTTCTTGCTAGTTTTCTTGATCACTTTATGGCGGCGGTTCAGGATGTGGACGGACCGCCGATCTATCTTCTCTTGCTCAAAGACTCTCCAAGTTTGATCCATATGAGTATGTGCAGAAGCATAAACCATACAGAAACAGGAGAAGCACAGAACCTAGACGAAAGCTAGGGAGAGGACTAGAGTATTTTGCTCGAAGTGCATCAGGCCAGGTCAAGTCAACAGATCGAAATCATGATGCTCAGGCCCATACTGTTGCTACCACTCTTCATCATGAGTCACGGCCTAGGGTTTTATTATACGTTTAGTAATACTTGTGTGTTTATAAATGATTTTTCAACCATGATTGATGTATCCACTTTTATACCCATCTTATACCCATCATGTTTGTGGAAGTTTTTTTTTATCTGTAGACCCGGGTTCACATACAATATTTTGTCTGTGCAAAATATTGTCTGTGAGCCAGGGTTCACAGACAAAAAAAACACTTCACAAACATAGATGTGTACAAAAGTGGGTATAAGAGTGGGTACAAAGAACATTTTTGATGATTTTTTCCTTACTCATACCTTCTAAATTCAATATCAACCACATATAGAGGCTCAAGCAAGTGCGGAAACAGAGGTGGATCGATACAAATAATTTTTTTAGATATATTTTTACATACTTCCTCCGTTCTTTAATTCTTGCAACATTGTGTTTTTGTACTATTGACAGATCTTACTTTGATCATAATTTTCTACTAATATACACAATCAAATTATTACATATAAAGTGTTATTGAATTCTTATCAATGTGAATTTCCAAAATATCAACTTTTTGTAATGTTTACTAGATAATTAAATATAATTACAGTCAAAGTTTTGCATTGGCAAACGTGAAAGTCAAACTGTTGCAAGAATTAAAAACGGAGGATAGTATAAATTTTTACACTAAGAGGCCGTTTGGCAACACTATTTTTCAGCTTATCAGGCTTATCAGCCAACTTTTTCACCAAACACGTAATTTTTGTTTTCGTGCACTGAATTGTGTAATAAGCAGAAAAAGTAAGGTTGAAGTTACTTTTCTGGTTGTATTGGCTGAAGTTAGTGTAGATGACCATTTTAGCTATTTTTTACATATAATTTTTTCTTTATTTTATTAATAAAACATATTTTAATAATTTTTTTTTAAATCAGCAGAATCAGTCAATGCAGCCATTTCAGTCAGAACTTCATAAATTTCAACAGAATCAACCAAAACAGCTGATTTTGATACTAGCAAACATGCTTTAAAGATACAAACACTTTCCAAATTTGGGGATGGTCGAAGCCCGCGACACCTTTGCCTTCGAAAGTAGTCATTACTAAAAGTAGCTATCTTCCTACTCTAATCTATATAATCTCTATACAATCAGATCTTATATAATCTCGATACCACAGTGTTATAAAAGTTTTTTAATAGGGAAAACTATTAAATAGGTCCTCGAACTTTCATAAAAAGGTCAATTAAGTCCTTCTATAGGAGGTTCTGTTCGGCCGTCGCAATTTGGGGCAGTTCCCGGTGGAATTTTTTAATGAAATTTTTTGAGAATCTTATTCACCAAGTCTAGTTTACTCATACCAAATTTTAGCTAAAAATTCAATCGGGAACACATTCAAATTAATTCTTGAAGATAACTGCGCATTTTTGCGTTCTCGAATTAATTTGAATGCGCTCCCGATTATATTTTTAGCTGAAATTTGGTATGAGTAAACTAGACTTGATAAACAAGATGCTAAAAAAAATTCATTAACAAATTCCACCGGAAACCGCCCCAAATCGCGACGACCGGACAGAATCTTCTATAGAAAGACTTAATTGACTTTTTTATGAAAGTTCGAGAACCTATTTGACAGTTTTCCCTTTTTAATAATCTAGTCTTTTGAATGCTTGTGAACTATGGAGTATCAATTTTAATTTTTTTAATTAATACTCCGTATTAATTTTCTTTTAGACGTTTGCCTGTACTGACATACTCCGTATAATCTTAACTTTTACGGTCTTCCGCCTAATACTAAAAGAATATACTCTGTATATTCATATTTCGGTTTCATATTCTAATGGGATAAGGGTCAGATAGGGCCTCGAACTTGGAAAAAAATGTCAAATAAGGCCATATTTGGGATGCTATGTCCGGCTGACGCCATTTGGGACAGTTCCCGGTAAAATTTTTTGATGAAATTTTTTGAGAATCTTATTCATTAAGTCTAGTTTACTCATATCAAATTTGAACTAACAATTCAATCGGGAAGGCATTCAAATGAATTCTTGAAGATAACTGCGCTTTTAACTGCACAGTTATATTCAATAATTCATTTGAATGCCTTCCCGATTGAAGTTTTAGTTCAAATTTGATATGAGTAAACTAGACTTAATGAATACGATTCTCAAAAAAATTCATCAAAAAATTCCACCGGGAACTGACCCAAATGGCGTCGGCCGGACAGAGCATCCTAAATATGGCCTTATTTGAAATTTTTTTTCAAGTTCGAGACCCTATCTGACCCTATCTGAATAATCCCACTAAATATTTTCTTTCGTTCAACCATACTTCCCAAAAATCTAAGACATCATCATCATCTTTTATAATAATCTAAAAATGAATGTTTACTACCATAGTGTGAATACTTCACAATATTTTTTCTCCAGTCTTTTGTCAATAACAAAATATTGATAGAATTATAGTACTCCGTAATAATAACAAAT
The DNA here is from genome assembly GCA_945859915.1 of Cuscuta epithymum. Taxonomy (NCBI): domain Eukaryota; kingdom Viridiplantae; phylum Streptophyta; class Magnoliopsida; order Solanales; family Convolvulaceae; genus Cuscuta; species Cuscuta epithymum. The sequence goes on from CAMAPF010000915.1 coordinate 2,829,611, forward strand.
AATAAGTATCCAAACTTATCTTAATGTATTGCTCTCTTTAGGTGCTACAACGTATATAGCTGTGCTTCCTTCTCTTATTTAGTTGAAAGAACTTAACTTTCATACTTGATAACGCAAACATCATAATATTATTAGTAAATTTTGAGTAAAAAAATCATATTTTCAAAATTTAAGTTAAATAGACAAATTGATCAATTTCTCATAATATACTTTGATATTATATATTAGTAAATCATATATGATCACAGTAAATAATGTGAGTAGTAAAGAAATCAGTGTTACAATGAATATAACAACTATTACTAAAAAATGGATCTAGGATTAGGACTCTTAAATACAAGTCACTAGTTCATTTGTTTTGTTTCACAATTTCTTTCACAGTTGTCTCAGTTTTGTTTTACATGTTGATCCCGGCAAAATTAGCAGAGCTTCAGAAAGAGAAGTCTGGATGAACATCCATGGCCCAAGCAAATTTCTGCAGATGAGTCTTGGTGAATATCTTTTCAATGGGAACCTCATTCCGTTTGCACCATGCCACCGATATCCTTGGGTCAAGGTAGTTCGTTTTCGACGTCCCCAAAGCCACGTTTTTCATATCCTCTTTCGTCTCTATCTGTTTCTCTATTCTCACAATTTTCACATTCGTCTGGTCTATCTTCTTCTTCAATGCTTCCGGCGCCAAATTTCTCTTCGTCGTCTTCCCCACCTGAGGCTTCCCTTTCTCTACACGGACCAAATCGGATCTCAGTTCATCCAGAACAGCCTTTAACTCTTCGATCTTGTTGCGCAAGCGTGAAATTTGTTCATCGTGCGTCTTTGGAGCACTGCGCTGATGATTGCAGAGGATTGCCACCTGCTTGTTCGCAATCAGATATTTCTCTACTGCATGATCACCAGGTGTTCGACCATTTGTCAGCCTGTCCAGCTCTCTCTGCAGTGTGATGGAGGCGTTGTAAGTACGGAAAACCTTTGCAGTAAGACCAGGCATGAGTGATTTCAAATGAGCGTTCAGTTTATTTGTATCAAGCAGCTCGAAAAGGTCATCGTCTTCACGCTTCCCACTTCGGAACTTTTTAATTGCTTTGAAGGCAGCTTTTTCCACTTGGACATCTCTCTGGTACCTGATGGAGTCTTTACCGAGGAAGTCAAATTTTAGTGTGTTTGGAGGAACTGGTTCTACATTCCCTACTTTCAATGTGCAGCAACCAACCGTGTCAGCAGCTTCTTCATCGTCCTTCTCATTGCCTGCCCTGAGAGCTAGTTTGTCAATGAGGTAGGTGGCAACAGCTATTTGCCGCTTTAGAGGATCTTCACTGGTAAAATCTTTACTGTATGCAGCTCTGATGCCATCTATGTGCTCCTGCATATATGCATCCAGTTATCCACTAAGTTGGTTATTTATCAAAAAAAAAAAAATACTGCCGATAATTTGAGATTCCCAGTTTTACTTTTCAGTGCCTTTTTAAGAAAATTACGTTTGGTACAACTGGCCTTCATACAACCTTAGCTTCACCCACCTTCATACAGACAATAATATTGTTTGTTCTCACAAACACGAAAAATTCTTATTTGTGTAATCAGAAAATTTTATCTTGGAAAGATTGTATATATATGGTGATACTTGCACCAAAACTCATTATAAAATAACGTTCTGTCCGTTTAAAAATGTAAGATATATTTGGGTGGCGTGGGTTAAAAAAGGGGAATCCATGTTATTTTGAAGTTCTAAACTCTAAAGAAGGAGAACAGATAGTAAGAGTTCACAAAAAGTAGAGGATGAAAAGTAGATAAAATGATAAAGTGAGAATGTAAAAGTTAGCAAAATCCAAATAAGTTCGTTCATATATTCTCAGAACAGGCCAAAAGAAAATTGTAGATAGTATTTCACAAAATGGGACAGCAAGAATTCATTCAATAGAAAATTAATGATTAGAATCAATGAATATTGACTAAAAAATGTTAAATTCATTAATCCAATTGGGAAGAAGTAGATTAACACCTAGAGTGAAGCGTATTGTGAGTTATACGGAGTATTATACTCTGACCTTTAAAAGCCTCGCTTTTTCATACTTCTCCTTATCACTTTGCCCTTTCAAGGAGCTGCTAGCAGCCAGAAAAACATATTTGAATTCCTTGGGATTAATAGGATCACTCCAATATGCTAACCATGTCACTGTGTTATCATGCCTTATTTCCTTCCATCTTTCTCCAGGGATGGGGCATTCTGGGATTGGGGCATCTTTTCCTATGTTTAGGGTAATATCACTTGGGTGTATCCGTCTTTTTAATTTTCCCATTTTCGGGTGCTCTCCACGACCTCGGAACAGTCCAGGAGGTTCAACCCTGAAGTTTCCGACCTTTTCTTTTACCCCATCAACAATAGCCCACATGTACTTCTCTTCTGCCTTCATTTTTTCTTCTTTTATAGCCTTCTTCTCTTCTGTACTCATTTGCTTCTTCTTTTCCTTTTCTTTCTGATACCACTCATATATAGGTCTGAAATCACAGTCCTCCAAACTCTGGATTACATGATTTCTTCCAAGTATTATCCTCCAGTCATTCATGAAGTTCTCTTTGAATTTAGGGTTATTCATGTAATCTGTATCTAACATCACCGCATACATTGTCGCAACCTGCAACAATACTTTAAATTTGAGAAAACTTACTCAACATAACACCATTCTTCCATAGGACTGCCATTATTTGTTACTCCATATAATTTTTTAAAATATTACATGCACTCTTCTAAGATGGAACTTTAACTACTTTGTTCTTGTATTATGACATATTTGCCATTCTTGGTCAATGATGTTAAACTTTGACATATTTTTCATATGAAAGTATTAATGATAGGAAGATGTTATTAGTAAATAGTAACAATCTCATAAAAGTGAGAAGTTTATGATTTCTCTCAAAATATATTATTTAAAATCATAAATATGATTGACCAAAAAGTCAAATATGATAAACTTTTGTAGGATGTAGTACATGTGCTCAACAATTAACATAATGTTAAAAGATAGATAAAAAGATAAAGTGAAAAGGAAAAATTTGGTAAATTTAAAAAATTCTTCATATTTTGTGCCATGATAAAAAAGGAAGGCATATATAGGGGGTGTTTGGATATGCTTCTTCGAACTGCTTATGCTCCTTCAGGAAGGATAAACAGATATTGCAATGTTTGGATCATAGTGCAGAAGTACTTCTAAGTGCTCAATATTGCTCCTAGAAGCAGAAGCAGCAGAATCAATTCCAAACACTCCCATACAATAGTATTTTATTAGTGTGTTTTCAGAATTTCTATAAAAATTTCAGTGATTTGTTTGAAGATATCCAAAATTAGATACACACAGATAGAGACATATAGAACAGATAGAGACACATAGAGAGAGAGGAAGGAGACCTCCTCTTGCTCAGCTGTGAGATTTACAGGTTTTCCCTTATACAGCATCTTAACTCCATGTGGCTTGTATGGTGGTGGGAAAATTACACCATTGTGAACCAAAGTAGTCCATTTTTGTGCACCACCAGAGCTTTGGAGCACCTTTGACGATTGAGTATCTTTCTTAAGGCTTTCCTTCGATTTATTATTCTTTTTAGTTTTACCTGAGGAAGAAGCAACTGCTGCACCATTGGGTTTCTTTCTAGATGATGATTTACTGATGACAGGAACAGATGGTGTCTTCCTTACCCTGTGTGATATAGGAATGTCATCTTCATCCTCCTCCTCTTCTGCTTTTACTGATGACTTCTTCTTTATCCTGTTTGATATAGGAATGTCATCTTCCTCATCATCTTCATCCTCCTCCTCTTCTACTTTTACAGATGACTTCTTGGTTATCCTGTTTGATATAGGAATGTCATCTTCCTTGTCATCTTCATCCTCCTTTTTTTCTGCTTTTACTGATGACGTCTTGGTTATCCTGTGTGATATAGGAATGTCGTCATCCTCTTCCTCCTCCTCCTCCTCCTCCTCATCATCATCATAATCATCATCATCCTCCTCCTCCTCCTCCTCCTCCTCCTCCTCCTCCTCCTCTTTTACCGATGTCTGCTTGGAATTGACGGCCGCAGATGAATCATCAAGCTTCGCCTTTTTAGCAAAACCCTGACCAGAAGATTCGACTTCAGAGGGGCATCTCTTACTTGGCAAGGTAGAAGAAGATGACAATTCACGTTGCTTATCCTTCTTAGATTCCGACGAATTCATGTTTTGACAACAGATCTGGAGAACGATTCACAATTGTGAAATTTCTCCTTTGAAAACCTAACCGTACGTGTTTGAGAGCTTATTAGCTAGGGAAGTGGGGTAAATACTATCGTACAACCGGCTGTACAGCCGGGTACAGCCGGGTATTTTTGCAATTAATTAGAATTCCAATGGTAAAATCTTCCCTGTTGTGCTGCTCGCTGATGTCCTGGGAGCTGTTGAAGGAGGCACCGATCAGTACTGCTCGCTTGCTCAAGTTCGACCTGGAGTTCCAATCGAAGCTATTTGCTAGTTGTTAGCTGGGAGTCCGGCTGAAGAGGAATACGGGTTGCTACGACTTTAGTGCTCTGTCTTGTTTTTCGTTTTCTTGCTTTTCACTTTTTTACTCCTCTGAAAAGGAATACGGGTTTCTTTTTTTGTTGGATCGAAGATATTTTCTTTTCAGTTTCTTGCTTTTTCACTTTTTGGTTGATTTTTAGTTTCATTTCTTTTGTTGTTTTCTCTTTTTAGTTCTTTCTTTTCTTTATTTTTTTCTTTCACATGCTTTAATTTTTTATTGAATTATTATGCAAATTTATAATCTAAAATATGGTTAAAGTTTAGTTTGTTTTTTCTTCTTTTTCCAATCAACCTTCTAATTTAGGTTTTTTTTAAATTTATGCATTATATGTATGCTCATTTGGTACTGATGTGATGCTCATATTAAAATGTTACATCAATACATATTTCAAAAGTAGCAAATTACATTAGATTCAAGTTGGATTTAATTACATGTATGAAGGCACATATCATGATATTCAATTGCATATTTTAATACTCGATAGAGGCAATTTGAACTCAATAAAAACGTCTTGATGCTCAATCGGTACTCAATTGCACGCTTTTAATACTCAGTAGAGGAGGTTTAATGCTCGATGAAAAATGTCCGTATGCTCAACATATTAATGCTTATTTTGTAAGCTATATATGCTCAATCGATACTGATATTATGCTCCTTTTTTATAAAGCAGAGATCACGATTCTGAATATTAGACTTCCAATACTCAATATAATAGGTCTGATGCTCATTAAAAGTTCATTAATGCTCATTCAGCAGAAACCGTGAATTTCATCTCAATATTGCTCAATTAAAATGTTGTGATGTTCAACTAACAAAACAACTAAAAAATTCATTAATACTCATTTTGTAAGTTACGTATGCTCATCAAGTACTGATTTTATGCTTATTTTGTAAATGTCATATCAATGCATTTTTAAAAGTACTATTCTAAATGACATTCACATATTGGAATTCATAGGAGTTGATTATAAAGATAATGTAATATAAGTTTTTATAAAAAAATATAACAAAAAAGAAAGTGAATTAGAAGTTATGAAGCAGATATCATGATTCTGAATATTAGACTCCTAATTCTCAATATAAAAGGTTTGATGCTCATTAAAAGTTCATTATTACTCATTTGGTACTAATGTAATGCTCATTTTTACAATTCTATTAATGCATATTTCAAAAATATCATATTATATTAGACTCGCGTATTGAAATTAATAAGAGTGGATTATAGATATAATTTAATAAGTTTTTATAAAATAAAAAATAAGAAAAAGAAAGAGAATTAGAATATATGAAGCACAGATCGTGAAACTCATTGTTAGCCTCTTAATACTCAATAAGATAGGTCCTATGCTCACTAAAAGTAGACTATTGCTCATTTAGGAGGAACCGTGTTAAATGAGTATGCTCAAATATTAAATGTGAATACATAACGTGTGAAATGAGTAGCAAAAAGTTCAAAATAAGCGTTACACCAATATGCATGAATATGAATAAATTAATAAATGAATCTAATCGAGTGAATATATTACATGTGTGGATTATAAAAATGAGTTTTATGATATACTGAATGAGGTTTAAACCAAATGAATATTGATATGACTTTAAAAGACGAGCACGACAGAGATTTAAAATGAGCATATAATAATGAACAATATGATCATTTTAAAGTTATTTATGTTCATTCAGTATGTGTGTTTTGCTCATTTCAAAATGTCATATTACTGCACATATCATAAGTATCATATTTTCACTCGCTAGCTAGTTGTGTTCATTTTAAAATGCTATATTAATGCGGATTGTTGTATATAATTGTTACGGCATACTCATATGAAATCGTTTTTTGATCATTTTATAATTTCATATCGATGCTCATTTCTTTTAAACATTATAATCATTTAAATATAGTATAAAACTCATTTCCATGCACAATCCACAAATCTAATTACATTCATTTGTTAGACTATCGGTAGATTTAGCCATTAGATATATAACAAATTTTCAAATTCTTATTCTAGAACTACAAACTTTATTATATTTATTTTATAATGTTACACCTATGCACATTTACTCTACACATTATACTCATTTTAATTTAACAAAATACTCATTCCCATATTACACACGTAATAACTAAACACATTAAATTTTAATTAATAAATTAATGAAGTTTACTATTTTTTTTACAAAAAATTAACATACTGGAAAAGTATATCTCAATCATTTTACAAATTCTTTAAACATCAAATTCAATGCATAACAAAAAACATCTAAAACTCGTTAAAATTGTAAAAGCAGAATAAAGTTAAATTCTAACCATAACAAGAAATATTCTCAAAAAATAATGTATATTTTAATATTTTATATAAGTGCAATAAGTGATAAAATATTTGATCAAAAAAGAAATTAACATTCACTTTGTCATTTTTTCAAACAGTTTATGTGCATTCATATTATGAGTCAATTTAGAAAATTGAATCATTGTTAATGAGAGATGACGATGTATGTTTTGAATCAAATTGTACCTTACTTAAGGTTTTTGGAACTAACATTCAATTTTAGAATCTCCAGGTAGTCTAAGAATTATAGATATAAGAGAAAAAAAAAGAAATATGAAGTAAAGAAGAAGGAATGTTGAGTGGAAGATGCGGGACATAAACGAATGAAGTTACTGGCCGGGTTAAAGCAGGGTTAGAGCAACAGATTAAAATGGGCCTTTTATTATGGGCTGTACTAGTTAGTGGACTGTTTTCTTAATTGAGCTGGATGTACGTACATCCGGTTGTAGGATATAGGAACTCAGGGAAGTGGTCGAATAAACAATTTTTTTTTCCTAATTTTTTGTCACGATTGTATCTAAAAACCTCTTCCGGGCATTTGTTCATTTTTTTGTTAAAATCTCGTTGAAGAATGGAGATGGCATTTGTTTATGGAAAAATTGATAACAATAATCTCACATTTTACTGGTCTTCTCATAATAATCTCATCTTTACATAATCCCTGAATAATCCTACTTTTGCACCTCACCTTTCATTGGATTCTTTTTTTGAAAATCTTATATAAATAGTCCCACCAATGTAGGTCATCAATAGGTAAGGGTCCAGTGAAAGAAGATAAGATGCAAAGGTGAGATTATTCTTGAATTACATAAAGGTGAGATTATTACGAGAAGACCAGTGAAAGGTGGGATTATTCTTGTCAATTTTTCCTTTGTTTATTTTGTTACTCCTTAATAAATTGTGTTTCTTGTTCTTACGACAAGTAACTTTTTTTTTTGAGAAATATGCTTAAATTAATATCACAACATTCAGATATGGGGTAAAAAGACCATTGACAACCACCGGCTCTCGAACCAAACTCAGGGATAATCACTTCCATAGAAACAATAAAACTCGTTGATCTTTGATGGGGTGCATTCGAGTCAAAGACGGTTAAAGTAGGTCTCTCATCTCCCAAATCCAAACTCACAGTCTTAAAACAATAGAAAAAACAAAACTGAAAGTACACATATAGGTCTGAAAAATTAAAAAAACAACGCAATAATAGAGTAAAAATCGTGCTCGGTCCTTTTTAGAGCACCACCGTCATCCACGTACCCGACCCTCCTAACTGTCTCTGATGCTTTGGCTGGCCTAAAGATCGAAGCCCGCCTCCTCCCATTTTTAAGCATGTCCAGAGTCATGTTATCACCAACTGGATCTTCTTGACCCTAAGCCAGCTCCCAGATTCTCCTGCGTTTTTGTTCCCCTAACATTTCTTCGGTGCTCCCCAAATCCCCTTCTTTAGTCGTGCTATTGCCTGTATATGTCGTGGACTCCCTCCAACCATGTCCTCCTTCTCCAACCCCGTCTGAATATCCTCTTTCTGTGGATTCCCCAACCCTGAGCTAGAAGAGCCTTCGACTAACCACTTGTTCCACCTGTAGGATTAGTCCCCCCCCCCTCCACCAGCTCTAAGATTCACCCCATAAGTTTTTCCATTACCAAGTTATCCTCATATGTCAATGGGCAAACCTTATCAGAATGATAAAAATTCCACAAATAAAGCAGAGATTGGGTAGCTTCTCATATTTAAAATCTACCTTGTGGCCAATTCCTCTTTTCTTAAGAGTTGTTCCTTTTTTTCAGAGGTTTATTCACAATCATGCAGACCTAACACGCAGATATGCTTCCCACTTTTAGTCAAATTGGTTTTCATCATAGTTACTAAATTTACCAATAAGATTACTAATCCTCCTAGTTGTGCCTAAATTCATAAGACTATAAGAAACATTATGACCTTGTATCCAGAATTCAGCCTCATTGAGATTGATTTTGAACAGAATATCATTTGACTTGACCTCCTTTAGGATCAACAAATATCTTTCAAACAACCACGGGCCACCATCTAAAACACATTTCATATCCATAATATGATAGAAAGTAAACATATACCTTTTGTCATCAATTTCTTTGATCGACACACCTTTTCCCGGTCACCACAAAGAAACCATGAGTTCTTTGAAGATCTGGAACTTAATCTTCTTGTCAGTCAAAAGTGCGCCAACAACCGGGAAACTCTGCCGCCTATCCTCCATTGCCAGTTCTCCAAATTCGTCATCATCCAAGTTCTTCCTCAGAATCCCCACCGATTGCCATGTTCTTGTATTGATTGACAATGTTTTCTATTGAAAACTCCCCATTGCTAGAATGATCGGAAAGTCGCCACCACGTTCAAAACGAACACTACCCCATTCTCGTTGGAATAAACCGAGATCGTCGCTGGAAGACACGAGCCCCAAGCTTTCGACCAGAAAAGGTTGGCCAAATTTCCTTTTTTGGATGTCTAATAAAGATATGTCACTTCCATTTAAAGTAATGAATATGTGGCTAAAATTAATTTTCTCTCATGTGCACAAATTTCAACCACACAGTTTTTACTTTATTAATCCACGTGAAAATCAACTTTGGCCAACTTTTCCGGGACGGAGGGAGTAATTCCTACAATCACCAAATAAAATGGCCATTATATTTTGAGATTCTCTGGGCAATAATATTTTCACACATATGCTATAGTTAATAATAATAATCTTAATTAAATTTGATTAGCTTGCAACCTTTAGTTTTCACATACTATATAACAATCTTTTTCTTATACAATGTTCTACAAAAGCACAAAATACTTTAGGTGTATGATTGACACTATTTAAAAGTATTGCTACTCTCTCGACCCATTCAATTTTACAAAATTTACTTTTTTGTTTGTTACAAAAAACTTACCACCTTCTCTTTTATGTCATTAATTAATTAGTAATTTACTCATTTTTTTTCTTTGCACAAATCTTAATCACACAACTTTCATTTATCTTATTTCACATATAATTCTAACTTGACAATGTCTAATTGGATGAATGTAATATTACATATTTACATGTCACCTCTACTCTTACAAATAATTTTAAAACAATCAAAATGTATACATATAACCATACTAACTTTTCTATTTCATTCATTCATACTCTACAAATAACGGTCAAATCACCAACATCATCCCTCAACAATCTCATGATAAGTGCAAGTAGTCCAAACGAATCACAACCCATGAATCTCATGACAAGTGCAAGTAGTCCAAACGAATCACATCCTATATTAAAGATCCTCTGCATGGGGAAGAATTCGAGTTCAAGCCATCAAAAAATTGAAAGAATTTTCTCAAATACACAAGGCTAGTTTCAATGATCATAGAACCAATTGGTTAAGGGTGAATTTTTCTGAAAACAAATAACTTACGGAGTATTTATTAATGATAAAAATAACAAGGAACATAGCAATCAAGTCAACGGCTGTTGGAGGTATTGGTCCTATCAAGGCCTCCCTTCCACTTTATTATTGACTTGCACCCCATGTTTACTCCCACTTTGGCACTTCTCGTTTGAATCTTTCCTAACCAATAATATGGCTATTGCCTTATGTGGAGTGACCCCATCTTGAGTTGTCTGCTGCAGTCTTTCCTTGTCTTTGCATCACCCGTGAGTGTCCTCTTGTTGGCAAGCCTATTATTTATGTAACTCTTCTTCTACCTTGAGAGAGCAGCCTGCGTGAATTTTAGAGAGAGCAGTGTCCTTCTTCTTTTTCTCCATTTCCTTTGTGTGAGAGTGTGAGAGAGAATACCTTAGTGGTAGAGAAGAAGCTTGGAGTTGTGTTGTGGTCTAGCCTAGGGTGGTGTGTGAGAGTATAGCAAAATGGTTGGAGACCTGAGCCGGAAAGAAATCGACACTCAACAGTGGTATCAGAGCTTGTGTTGTCGTCGCTGTCGATTTCGCCGGATTCCGCCACCTGGAAAGTCTCTGCCGCCGTCCACCGCCGTCCGCCGCCGTCCGCCGCCGCTTGTCGATTTCAGGTTCTGGAGGTCACCGGTCGTTCGCTGAAGCTTCACTTGGTGCCGTGGCTTCCCGTTCGCCTCGAATCTAGTTCAGCCGCCTCTTGGAAGTCCGCCGCCGCTGGGAGCTGAAGCCGTCGTCTGGAGGGAGTCGTTTGTCGATTCCGGAGCTTGTAGGCCGTCGCCGCTGGAGCCGTCGTTTATGTGAGAGCTGCCGCCGCCGAAGTTTACTGTTCAAGTATTCATCCTCACCTGGGAGTCGCTGCCCGTCACGGAGGTTGTCCTGTTCGCCGTTGATTCCGTTCCTAGCCGTCAACATCGCTGAGTCAGAGCTCGTTGGTAGCAGGAAGAGAAAGGGCGCAGGGCGGAGGTTTGTTTCTGTCCTTGCGCGTTGGTCGCTTGGCTTGAGGCGAGACACGTGAAAGCGTAAGATTTTTGGGCTGCAACTTGGTGGCCAAACGTTGAAGTCAACACTGCACAGCTGCTGGACTTCAAGAATTGGGCTGGGCTGCAACTGCTGGACGTGACCTGGAGGCTGGACACTGCCGCCTCATTGGAGGAAGTTGGAAGCAGGTCAAACTCGGTCAAATCTAAGTCAAACCAGTCAAAGTCAGTCAACTTACGAAAAATCCCAATTTTTAAAAAATTGGGTGGGTAAGGTCGAAACGCCTCTCCTAGGGTTTCGCTCCGGTATATTGACTTTTATCCCTTTTATCGCTTTTGTAGTGATTTAATCTTTTATTGTGTAGAAATCTGTTTTAGGTTTATTATTGCTGTTATAATTGTTTGAATTGTTGTATTGTGTTGTGCTGAAAATTTATTATTTATTTGTGCTTATACGGAAGAACAAGGGGTTTGAAGTTGAGTTTGGTGCTCATTAATACTCCCCGCGTGTTCGTGCTAGTTGCTCCGTATAGTTGTAGCCTTATAAATATTTAAATTGTTTTTCAGCAAAATTTACATTTTCTTTTGTTGCTTATTTTTCTCTGTGAAAATGTCTGCTTATAATCAGTATGGTATGGCTCCATTTAATGGAAAATCTGATTTTAGCATTTGGAAGCAAAAAATTAAATGTATTTTAATACAACAAAAATGTTTTAAAGCAGTTGGCGAAACCTATTTAATTTCTGACACAGAAGAGAAAAGGGCTGAAATGAATGAAAATGCATGTTCTGTGATTTATTTGAACTTATGTGACTCTGTGATTAGAAAAGTTGGAATTTTAGAGAGTGCTAAAATTCTGTGGGATAAATTGAATGAACTGTATACTGAGACCTTTTTGCCTAACCGGATATTTTTACTTGAAAAGTTCTTCAAATTTAGACTAGATATGTCTATAGATATTGAAGAAAATCTAGATGTTTTTACCAAACTTATTTCAGATATTAAGTTGTGTGGTGATAAACATATAGATGATTATTCCCCTATTGCTCTTTTAAATGCTATTCCTGATTCCTTTAGTGATGTGAAATCTGCTATTAAGTATGGTAGAGATAATGTGACTCTTGACATTGTGGTAAATGGTCTTAAGAGTAAGGAATTAGATTTAAAACAGATGGGTGAGGGTAGAAAATCCGAGGAAGTTATGCATGTGAGGGGTAGAGAAAATAATAGTAGACGACATAGATCTAAGTCTAGGTCTAATTCGAGGCGTTGCTATTATTGTCACGAATCTGGTCATTTCATAAGAGACTGTCCTAAATCTAGAAAAATGAGCATAGTGAGCATGCTAATTTGACTACGTGTGTAGATGATTTAGGTGATGTTTTTATGACAAATCTATGTGATTATGACTATTTGAGTTCTGCGATATCTGATTCTTTGGGTAAATCAGATTGGGTGGTAGATTCGGGTTGTAGTTTTCACATGTCCCCTTTGAAAAATGTTTTTTCAAACTATAGAGAGATTGAGCATGGCTTTGTGTCTTTAGCAAATAAGAAGAAATGCAATGTGCTAGGAATAGGAGATGTATGCCTTAGGTTTTCTTCTGGTTATGTGCTTACTTTGAAGAATGTTAGGCATGTTCCTGAGCTGTGTTGTAATTTGCTATCTTGTGCTTCTCTTGAAAATGAGGGTTTGAAGGGAAAATGGGGAAAGGGAATCATGAAAGTTGTGAAGGGTTGCTTAGTTGTTTTCAAAGCTGAGGTGAAAAACAACTTGTATGTTTGTCATGCTGAACCCCTACTTGATTCTGTGAACTGTGTGCAACCCTGTGTGCTAGGAAAACAGTCTAGAGTTGGTTTTCTTGATCTGCCTAATTGTACTAATGTGCTTGATTGTATTCATGCTGACTTGTGGGGTCCTTATAGTGTTTCCACTCATGGTGGGAAAAATTATTTTCTGACGTTGATTGATGATTTTTCAAAGAAAGTGTGGGTTTTGTTGATTGAAAATAAATCTGAAGTTTTTGATAAGTTTAAAAACTGGAAAACCCTTGTTGAAAAACAAACCGGTAAGAAAATTAATTTTTTAAGGACCACAGTCAGTTTTGATTTCTGTGATAGTCATCTTGGTGATTTATGTGATACTTGGGGTATTTCTATGCATAAATCTGTTCCCTCCACACCCCAACCGGATGGGGTTGCTGAGAGGATGGTTAGAACGTTATTAGAGAGGGTGAGGGCTATGTTAGCTTCATCTGGGCTCTCTAATAAGTTCTGGGGGGGAAGCTATTTGTTATGCTGTTGATTTGATTAATCTGTCCCCGTCTGTTCCCTTAGGAGGGAAATGTCCTGAATCTGTGTTCATGGGCAAACCACTTGACTTGCCAAATTTGAGAGTGTTTGGTTGTGCTGCTTATGTGAATCGTGTGAATGATAAATCTGAACCTAGGACTAAGGAATATGTTTTCTTAGGATATCATGGATGCATGAAAGGTTATAGGCTTTGGTGTAGGAGTGAAACTTGCTTCAATGTGTTGATGAGTAGAAATGTCATTTTTGTTGAAAATGAATTTCCTTGCCTGCTTGTTTCTCCTGATGTTGCTCCAAATGAGGTGGAGTATTTGCCTGTTGAATCTCATTCCGATTTACTTGTTGAAACCAAACCCAAATTTGTGGATGAAAATGTTTTTCATGGTGAAAATAAAGAAAATAATATTTCTATTAAGGTGGAGCATGATATGAATGTTGTGTGCAATATGCTTGAGTTGCGTGATTGCCATGTTATTAGAGATAGAGACATTAGGAAGCATGTGAGAAATTATATGTGCAATGTGTTTGACTATATTTCCTCTGAGTTTGCTTTAAATGTGCTTAATTCTCTTTTAATTAAAATCTTTGTGATATTTGGTATGCTATTTTCTTTGTGTTTTGAAAATGTGATACCAAATGATTATGTGAGCTCTACCTGTGCTAGTTATAGAAATAATATTGTTTCTTTTATTTTCTTTGTGCTTGTTATGTGTGGTTGTTGGATTAGTTGGAATCCCCAACTTCTCCCGGATGCTTGCTTGCGTGGTCTATTAACATGTGTTGTGCTTGTTAATAGTTTTGTGATGGTTTTGGTTCTGAACTCGAGGACCGATTGGTAGAGTTCAGTCCATCGTGAAGTGGGTTTGCATGGTAAGCTTGGTCCGAAAGGGAACTTTGGTTCTCATCTATTACTTGTATGATCGCAATGATGTACTTGTAATAATCCGGCGATGATGAGTTTCCTCACAACTTTGTATTGCTACTCTACACCACCTAGGACCAATAAGGTGGAGAATGTTGGAGGTATTGGTCCTATCAAGGCCTCCCTTCCACTTTATTATTGACTTGCACCCCATGTTTACTCCCACTTTGGCACTTCTCTCTCAATAACGGCTACACTAGAGTGAGAGTGTGAGACATAAAACTGGAACATCGCTCAGAAGTGTTCTAGCTCACTAATCACATAACGGCTTTGGTGCATCGGCTACTCACGTAGGGATTTAAAAATAAAGAAATGTTGAACCTAAAACACATACTAGCAAAAAATAAAAGATTGGTTACACCAGCTACCGGAAAGGGATAAGTGGTTTGACCAGCCATCACCAAAGGAGAAACCCCAACATCTTCTTGCATGTCACTTTTTCCAGCTTCCTCTACCTCTCTTTCCCCTGTCCCAGACTTCATTTAGATGCTCAATTTCTGTGTGCTTTACCAATGACACCTCTATTCAGGGCAATTTCCTTGATCTAATATGAGTAAAACGAGTCCTCCAATTAAAAACAACTTTGGTTTTAGGCGTACACATCGGAAAGATACCAAAGGGTCCAAAGGAATTGAAGGCTGTAATGTACATAGTTTTCATTGTAAGTAAATACTGGCTCCAACTTCCATAGCTATCCATCATTACTTCATCAACGAGTTCAACAAAAAGTAAGCGAAATTATTAAAATTTATATAAGAATGGAAATATCCAAAAAAATATCTACACCAAAGAAGGAAGCATATGATGAATAATGCCACCTAAGATTCTAAGAGGAATAATGGACCAAAATATAGAAACTCTTATCCCATAGAAACCAATCTTAACTAAGACCCGTAACTATTAATTTTATTGAAGACTAAACACCAGATCCTGGAAACTAGAAAGATCAATTTTAAACTTTAAAAATTGACATAGTTTAGCATGGTGTACAACTAAGCTAAACCATTGTCTTCCTTCAAAAGTAGACTGCAAGCATCCAAGGTACCTGTAACCATAATATAATATGGAGTAACATTTTGTTAAAATTGATAATTCACAAAATGAGTTCATACAAATGCAGTAACATAAACAGTATAAAAACTAAATCATTGATTTTAATGTAAATAATGAAAAAATGAGTCTAATTGCCAAATTATTTTGTGGCCCATACAAATTTAATTTGTTTCCAAATAATGATTTTCTTGTAGTGTTTCCCTATTGAATTTCGACTTCCCAATTTCTTTCGGATATGAAATAGGAGGACGACGATCACTTTCAGTTGCATGTCCCAAGAAGTCATTTGTGAATATGGAGTCATCTGAATGATCAAAGTCGTCTGAGACGTCTGAGTGCGTCTGGATCGGTGGCTACTGTGGTTGTTTCCCATAAGAGAACACATGCTCGTTCTCAGTACCTACATCCTGAATTTGATATCTAAAAATCAGTTTTGAGATGGATGTGGGGTCCTCAGGTTCTAACTTGCTCCCGTGTTCAAGAGAGATTAAGTCGTCCTGCACTGACTTTGAGAGCCCTACAAAATTGGAATAAATATTAACAAATGTAAGTAGGCTCGAATTATGCAATCTCATGGGTATCTGAATGCCCCCCCCCCCCCCCCCCCCCCCGTGTTTGGCCATTTTCAAATAGTAGCCTGCTATGTTAATTTCCACAGAAATCGTAATATCTCCAAATAGTCTTTTTTTTTTTCAAAATTTGACTGATTGGGAATTCTGAATTGTGAGATGAACCAAATGATTTTTGGAGCATGCTCAAGTCTGAAATGAATTTTGTGCAGAAGAGACCTTTTGATTTCAAAGAGGACCAAATCTCCGTTTTCACTGCAAATTTATAAGATTTGTTTCAATTTTGACTGAGTCAAATCCATATTCTCCAAAAAAAAGTATTTTTCACAATCTATTTTAGGATTGGCAAATATAGTTCAAGATGTAGGTATATTTGATAGGGGTGGGTTCGGTTCTTTCGGTTCGGTTTTGACCTAAAACCAAATACGGAACCAAAGTAAAAGTTTGGTTCGGTTTCGGTTCGGTTTTACACTCCAAAACTTGGAACCACGGTTTGATTGGTTCGGTTTGTTTCGGTTCGGTTTCGATTTTTTCGGTTTTTTACTAAAAAATTATCATTTGATTTAAAATTGATATAAAAGTAGGAGGGATCAAACATATTACATAAAAATGCAAGCATACTTGAACAAATAAAGAAAATAATAATAAACA
This sequence comes from Cuscuta epithymum, assembly GCA_945859915.1. NCBI lineage: Eukaryota > Viridiplantae > Streptophyta > Magnoliopsida > Solanales > Convolvulaceae > Cuscuta > Cuscuta epithymum. The sequence goes on from CAMAPF010000915.1 coordinate 2,846,400, forward strand.
AAAATGTCTTGAATTATATGAGTATGCGGGAGAGATAAAAGTGTGTATCTGTTGGATAATTGATACCCATATCCTATAACTAAAGAGATATTGAACACGAATCAGAAGAGTAATGGAGAAGAAGGAAATGTGTATAGAATGAATATTTGTTATATGAGTTACAAGCCTCCTATAAGGAGTATATATAGGGAAAATCTGGGTCTGGGCCTCTAATATGGGCCTGACAGACCCGGTTACATAAATGGACTGATAGTATAAAAAGCTAATCTAGAACATCTGAATAATAATGATAATGTACAATAATATTAATGATATCCGCTAAACGTGTGTGGGCCGCTGTCCAGGCCTAGTAGTCGGCATACCGGGGGGTCGGAGTCCATATAATCCATCAGGAGTCCCCCACTCCCTGAGTCGAGAGTACTCGAGGCGAAAGGGAGTAGTCCAAACTGTATCTGCAACGTTCTTCCTCTTCGGCCGGGGGACCACCACCCTTGTCCATTATGGGGAGGTGCCTCGTTAAAAACCTTTACTAAGAAAAACCCAGTGGGAAAAAATCCTAATAAAGGGAAAAAGAGTACACCTAGCGCCCCCAACATGAAACAAGGAAGGTAAATCCCCTCCAGCATAATCAATCTAGCTCAGCTCCTCTTCAACTGACTCAGCTCTCGTTCCTGCTCTTGCATGAAACTCTGACCCCTCAGTCCCCCAGTCCCCACTCTTTGAGGCGAGTGGAGACGAGGTGAAAATGAGTAAAGTCATCTTCGTACCTACACATTTATCATACATATAAAAAAAAATTCTTGGGATTTATGTTCCCGATCGGGAGTTCGTCACTTGAAACAAGTGGAGATGTGAATTGTTAATGTAATGATAAAATACTTAGTAGAATGGATGTGTGAGCCATTCGTAAGCAACGGTCGCCACTCGAGGAATGACTAAGACCGGTCTTCGTACACGACTTGGTCGGGGTTTTGTCTTCATACCCGACTTGGTCGGGGCTTTGTGCCTAAGGAGACAGGGCTTTGTGCCTGAGGAGTCAGGGCTTTAAATCCTAGTGATGGGTCACAAGCCACACTCTACTAGGCATTTGATCATAAGTGCGTGATAGTGTGACATTTAACCGACAAAAATATTGATTAAAATAGATATAAGTAATATTAAAATTAAAGATACTTATCTTTTTGAAGTGGGCTGAAATTGTGGGCTGACTGGAATGAATAGCATCCAGCAGAATTCCTTAGGCCCATTTTCATTCGTGAACCGACACCATATTAGTGGTAATTTAGTGTTGCCTGGCCCTAGGGCTGTTAACGAACCGAGCTTTTATCGAACTATTCGAGCTCGAGCTCGTTTTCGAACATAACGAGCCGAGCTTAACGAGCTTCGAACTCGAACTCGAGCTGAGTTTTAAATTCGAAAAATTAATCGAGCCGAGCTCGAACATAGTAGTTTTCGGCTCGGTTCGAACTCGAGCCTATCGAACACCCTAAAATTTTAAATATAATTTTTATATATGTCAAAATTTAAATATAATTAGTATGGTTTTATGAATTTAAATATGATTATTAATGAACCGAATACTTGTCGAACCATTCGAGCACGAGCCTATTAACGAGCATCATCTAAAATTTTAAATTCGGGCATATTTATCGAGCTTATCGAGCGCTCGGTTCGAACATCGAACGCCTATCGAGCCGAGTACGAGCCTCATTTGTAAAGCTCGCCGAGCTTCGAGCTCGAACCCGAACACCCCTTATTCCTTAACGAGCCGAATTCGAGCTTTGGTTGTTCGGGCTCGGTTCGGCTCGTTAACAGCCCTACCTGGCCCATAATAATTTGCAACACTTGACTTCCCAAATAATGCTAGGTGCTCCACTCATCTGTACTCTCATTTAATTTGGATCCTTCGTATGTGGTTGGCTCTCAACCAAACAAAGAGCATCTTTTGAAGAGGCAGATGAAACAACCCCTCCCCAAAGCAAAAAGTACGTTTACGGAAGGTAGCTGCAGCGGGACAGAGGCGGCGAGAGGAGGTCAAACATGTGGTTCGACTTGTCATGGACCAGCGCCTCCGCGAGAAGCCGACGCGCCGCCGCAGCGAGCTTGGGCGTGTGTCAGCGAGTGGGCTTCGGGGACCGGATTACCTGGACGGAGAAAACGCCGGTGAATGGCGTGGTGTAGTTGTACGTCGGGTCCACGTGGACGTGCACGTTGTACAGATCCGCTGGTGTGTCACGGAAGAAGAGCTCCCACAGCGGCGCAAATGGCACCGGAGTGGTGGTCAAGAACATGAAGGCCAACTTCCTGAGCCTTCCGGTAGGATTTCCAGCAGCCTTCCGCCGTTCTCTAACCCGAACCGGCGGGGTTCCGGTTTTCTTCGACCCGTCAATGAAGGGCGGAAGCTGGTGAAGCGGCTGCCTTCTCCCGGCCGGCGGCGATGACGGAAGAAGTAACGACTTGAGAGGCACGCCGCGCGCCGGACTGGGCCGGATCTTGTTGCTCACTTGCTGCTCCGTTGACCAGTCAGTTCCGATCTGACCGGAACTGCTCCAGATCTGGAGAGTTCCATTTTTTTTTGAAATCCCAGATTGTTCTTGGATGGTTTTTTACGTGATTGGAATGAATTTTTGGTATTTTGGGGAGGTTTTCTCACTTGATTGTGTTCAACCTCTCAACGAGAGCACCATTGTTGGATAATTGATACCCATATCCTATAACTAAAGAGATATTGAACACGAATCAGATGAGTAATGGAGAAGAAGGAAATGTGTATAGAATGAATATTTGTTATATGAGTTACAAGCCTCCTATAAGGAGTATATATAGGGAAAATCTGGGTCTGGGCCTCTAATATGGGCCTGACAGACCCGGTTACATAAATGGACTGATAGTATAAAAAGCTAATCTAGAACATCTGAATAATAATGATAATGTACAATAATATTAATGATATCCGCTAAACGTGTGTGGGCCGCTGTCCAGGCCTAGTAGTCGGCATACCGGGGGGTCGGAGTCCATATAATCCATCAGTATCTATTCTTAATTTACATTATTTGTGACTAGTTTGAAAAAAGTTTATAAATACATACGTCCTATGTGATATAACTGAGATGAATATTTAATTGTTTTATCAATATAAAAAATTTAAGTTACAAAAAGAAAAATTAAGTTACATAAAAATAAAAGTTAATTACCACTAATAACCAGCAAAAACATACAATCATGCAACAAATTACAATATACATACATGAAAGACATAATAGATCAATAATACAGCTACATTATTATAAGCAATGAATGTGTAAATGCATTTATAAACTAAACTAAACTAAACATAGCACAAACATTATTTCTCTAGCACAAGAAATTCAAAGATTATTGATGATATTAAGATTAATGCTTACATTCAACAAATAAAATTTCATATTTTATTTTTGTTCGGTTTGTTTGGTTCGGTTCGGTTTTGAAGGGTAAAAACCAAAACCGAACCAAACTATTACGGTTCGGTTCGGTTTTTTACATTCGGTTTCAGTTTTTTGCGGTTCGGTTTTATTTGGTCGCGATTCGGTATAATTCGATTCGGTTTTCGGTTTTCGGTTTCTCAGACCCAGCTCTAATATTTGATAGTATACATAAGAGAGTATGACCTTATTTTCAACTCACTTGGTAACTCAAATTGGTTCAATGTTATGGAATGAGGACATAAAAATATATGTGTATGTTTTCACACAACTCCGTGTGATTTCTAATATTTATAAATACACTCCGTAAATTTTAATATTTATAAATACACTTCATATTCATATTCATATTCTATATTTTTATTGTCATATCCCCGTGTCGTTGCCGTGTCCTCAACCGGTTCGTATAGGTGTAGTAGTATATATAGCAAAAACTATTATTAAACTCTAATACGAACTTAAATACTATATATCAATCAAATACCACAACTTTTTTAAAACAATCAAACTAGGCTTTTGAGCGATAAAGAAATGTTATTACGGGTAACTCTGCTTGTTTGGCATCAAACGTGTTTTGTTAATGCAATTAGTCTCAACCAAGCACTCCAGCCTAGCTGGTTGCGAGGTTACCGTGCCTAGTGGGAGGTCTCGAGTTCGAATCCCGCTAGGCACACAAGGGTTTGAAACTCAATGGAGTGAGTTTCAGCCCTGATTACTCCAGGCTCCCCCCAGCCCCCCTCCCCCAGACGCCCCCTGGAGTAAAAAAAAAAATGCAATTAGTCTCTATGATCCTTCGATTTCTAAAGAATAGCCCTTGAAGGGGCGGAAGCACGTAGGAGGTTAGGGGGATGCCTTTCTCCCCAGCAGTGTGCGCAAGCAGTAAGCATCTTATGCTTGTGAGATTTGCAATTTTAGTGCTATAAGTTTTGTTTGTCCCCATTATTAGTCGAGTAACTTTACTCGCATGCAAATTAGGCTCTTTATTTAATAGGTGTTTGCGGTTTCTTGTAAAACTTCGACATTGGTGGCATATTTTTCGGTGAATTATTTGTCGGAAAGTATACTTTCCGCTGGGAAGTACTTAAATTGCAAAAAATTATAAGTTACACGACCAAATTCTGTAAGCAAGTGAAGTTACCTGACTAAAAACGGGTACAAAGTAAATTATGTGACCAAAATTCTACATGTCCACTTCACCACCTCTACTTAAATAACTACAGTTAAACAACTAATGAAACAGAAAAGTATACATATATTTCTTTTTTATTAGTCTCCTTAGGGTTTGACACGGGTTTTAATAATAAAGTAGTAGAGTAAGTATAGAGTGTGGAGGGTAAATGATAAAGTAGGAAATATGGTATATTAAAAAAAGTAAAATGATGATAAAGTAGGAAAGATAGTGTATTAAGAAGAGTAAAGTGATGATAAAGTAGGAAAGAGAAAGTAGTTTGTAAAAAGTAAGTGGGGTAAAAGTAATAAAAGTGGGGGTATTTTCTCAAAAACTTTCCTTAAAGGGAAAGGAGACAAATAAAAAAAACGTCCCAAAAAGGAAAGAATGACTAATAAAAAAGAACGGAGGGAGTACATATAAAGCTTTATTTATTGCAAAATATTGAATGGGACAAAGAAGTCAATTAACAACTTAATGGTCATAAAATAGATTTCAGCTCAAAAAGTAAGCCTTGAGCTTCTTTTTCAGCTGATAATAAAAATCAGCCAAATCAGCCCACTTAAAGGGTGTTTGGTGATTTTTGTGTATTTTCAAGCTTTTTAGCCCATTTTTCCTCCTCCAAACGGGCACTTGGTAACTAAACTGGTTCAATGTTATGGAATGAGCACATAAAAGTATGCATATGTTTTCAAAAAGGTCCTTGTAATTTCTAAAATTAATATTTATAACACCTTATACCCGTATTCTATATTTCTATTTTATCATATCCTGGACTAGTTTCCGCGTTTCCACCCTTCCACATAGGTGTGGTAGTATAGCTAAAATTATCATCTATTGTTTTATATAGTAAAGCTCAGTTATAAAGCGCTGATGTGTCTTTATCTTATTGGTTAACAAGATCTAATTAAAACATTTAATTATAATATTTATTTAGAAAACGAAGGAGAGGAAAATATGGAGAAAACATAGGAGAAAAGATGGGAAGAAAAAACGTAAGTATACAAATGATAGAACCCTTAATCACTTTTTTTTTGCGTTTTTCACAATTGCATATCTTTTTTAATTATAAAATAAAAGCATACGTAACATGGATGAAGTATACCTGAAACGATGAAGAATAAAACGTATTTTATCACTTCATCATCTTTATTTCCTTAAATAATGGGCTGTAATACAATTAATAGGACTCTACCAAAATAACAACAATATTCAAGCCTTAATCACAAAAGATATTGAGATCGGCTAACATGAATCAATCCATGATATCAACGTAAAAAAGAATAGAAAAATAAGAAGAATAAGAAAAATAAAAAAATAAAATGGATAAGATTTTGGCCGCAATGGCTTCACGGGGAAAAACAGCATTGGGCCGCACCGGGGCAACACTAAGTTATCATTTTTTTCCGTTTGAACGTAAAAATAACTCACACTGCATCGGTTGTAATATGCATCGCAACGGTCTTATAGCCGCAACCACAGTGAGTCAGTGACCGCAACACACCGCAATTTAAAACCTTCATATGGACTAAAGAGTAAATATATAATGTATGATGATGATGGATAATTTACTAATCATTTAAAAATACGAATTTAGGAAAATTATCAATTCGAAACCTGAAAGGTAGATGACTTATCAGTCCGGGATCTGAAAGGTGAAATGTATCGGCATATGACCCGAATGATGAAAATTTATCAATATAGGACCTAACATTTCATAGATTTTGATTTGTTTAAGTTTTTATTAACATTTCACAAAAGTTTATTAGATTAACAAAACTAAATAATATTTAATTTTTATAAAATAGAAATATAATAAATTTTATGAAAACTTAGGTCCTCTATTGATAGTATTCAATCATCCAGGTCCTAGATTAGTTTTTCATCATTCAGGTCATGTACCGATATATTTCATCTTTCAAGTTTCAGATTTATAATTCGTCTATCTTTTAGGTCTCGAAATATCAGATTGATAAAAATTATAATATATCTATTTGTATTTTACATTGTAAGTCATATCAAATAGACATGCTCACGTGCTACCGGGGCATGCCCCGGGCTTTACACTAGTTAAACTCTAATACAAAGCTAAGTACCACTTAATCAAATACCACAACTCATTTAAAACAATCAAATCAGGCTTTTGAATTGGCCGATAAAGAAGAAAAATTCCTTTTGTACACATTTTTATACCCATCAGTACACGCATGTGTCTGTGAGAGTATTTTTTTGTCTGTGAAGAGCAGTCCACAGACATAAGTTGGCTTGTTTTGTCTGTGAAATTTTCCACAGACAAAACAAGCCAGCTTTTGTCTATGGAATGCGCTTCACAGACAAAAAAAATTCTCACAGACACATGCGTGTACTGATGGGTATAAAAACGTGTACACCAAGAATGGTTGGATAAAGAAATGGTTTTGCAGGTAATTCTACTTGTGTGGCATCATCGGACATGTTTTAAATCCTCCTTTCCAGGAGCGGATCCAGAAATCTGAGATGTGGGATGAATAAGAATTATAATAGACTTAAATATTAGCGGGGTGTGCTAAATGTGTAAAATGAAAAAAAAAATAACACTAAAGGGAAACATCCGGCCCACAGTGGTACAGGACACCCCGGTCAATATTCCCGGACAGTGTTCGGGCTATCTAGCGTTCGGGTTATCTAGCCTAGTTGGGAAGAATCAACGAGAGCGTAACCATCCAAGGACCACGCCCCACACAGGTGATAGCTGACCGGCGTTCGGGACATTTTACCCGAGAGGGGCAATACATCACATACAACACCAACGGGGGCCCTTACCCCGAACGGGGTGCCCGGATGTGCTAACAACTAGTGGCAACCGCATTTAATGCTAGGATATGGCGGGAACAAGTGGAAGCATGGCGGGAAAGGCAGCAACCAACAGGGTTTGGCCACGTGCCCTCCTCACCTACCACTTCTTATTATAAATAGCAGCAATTAATTCATTGGAAAGGGTTAGCATCTAAATACTCAGAGCTTAGAGAGAGATTTATTGTCCTATTCTTGTATTAATTCACTTCTTCGATAGACCGTTCGGGTAGTCCTTGGTACTTGCGATATTAATACAAGTTTAGCTCCTGGTTTCAATTCTTCTTCACTACTTCATATTTTATTTACCCACCAACCAAGACCTGCATTCCCATATATCCTAAGCGTGTGTTGGGCTTTTTGGATCTACGGGACTTAACTTCAACATGAATAAACAAAAAGAATCATGAAGAAACATAAATAATTAAAGTTATCAACAAAGATAAACACAAAGAAACAATATGCAACAAAAGTATCACTTTAATGATAATAATAAAATAATACTGTGTAGTAATATTTTATGTGTTTGAGGTTTTCATATTTTTCATGTTTTTTGGTTTACTCTAGTTTTATAATTTTTAAAAATTCAAAGAATCTTATTTTCTATTTTATATAATTTTCTAAAATTATTTTACATTTTATGAATGTTTTCAAAGTTTATATAATATTTTGAGATTTTTTTATGTTTTCAAATATCAGAATTTGTATTCTTTATTTTTTTATACAATGTTTTTAATTTTTACGTATTTTAATCACTTTACTTATCTTAAAATTTTCAAATTTGTATTTTTGAGAGGTTTTAAAAATAACCAGTTTACACTTTTTTTTAATTTTTCTGGTAATTCATATATTCTTTTATTTGTCTTGCTTTTTTTATACTTTTCCTAATTTTAAGTTTTTATTTATTTTTTTCTTTTTTAGAATTTTTTAGAATTTTATAGTTTTGTATATTTTTACTCTTTTATTAAGTTTTAATTATTTTCTTATTTTCTATTTTTCCGAAAAATATACCGGGTATCATTTTACTTTTTAGTTATGAAATATTAAAATTTATTATTCATACCATTTATAAAAAAATTATATTTTTTAACACATTAATATTTTTAGAATTATTTATTTTCCTTTTTACATTTTTTCAAAATTCATAACTTTTTTTCAGTTTTAGTCTTTTTAGTTTTTAAAAGAAATCAATTAATTTTATATATTTATTAAGTTTTAAAATAAGTTTGCATTTTCTCTTATTTAGAATTTTTCTATAATTTATACATTTTTATTATACTGCATCACTTTTCTTTTTAAAGTTGTACTACGTTTTTACTTATTTGCATTTTCAGAATGTTTTAGAATTTTTAATTTGAAACCTTTACAGTATTTTAAAAAGTCATACTTACTTTTATACTACTATTTTAATATTTTGAGGGAAATTCATTTTATGTTAGTTTTTATGTTTATAATTTTCAATATTTAAAATATTTCTGATTTATAACTTTTTTTGTTTCTATACTTTTTTTTATTTTGAAATAGATTTATTTTCTAATTTACATGGCCTAAGTTTAATAAAGAGAGTGCAAAGCATACGTCCATTGTAGAGTGGGTCCAGTGGGAGCCTACCCGTTCTGAGTGCAAAGCATACGTCCATTCTAATTTACATGGCCTAAGTTTAAATTGTTTAATAAAGAGAGTGCAAAGCATACGTCCATACGTCCATTGTAGAGCATCTCCAATGGGATGTCTATTCCCTTACACACTTTTATAATTGGGTTCCATTTTTTATCTCACAAATTTTATGTGTAGGACCTACATATCTCCATATTTATTTTCATTTTCATTTTTTTATATCACTTCTAACCCACTTTTTCATCCATTTTTGTTTCTCGATTCCCGTGTAATGTCTATTTGTGGACATTGTCATAGACATTGTCTACAATTTACTCCTATCTCTCTCTTTCTTTTCATTTTTCCATGAGACGATCACTTCCAGTATCGTGGTTACACGCGTATGGTTTTTTTTTTTGAAAAGAAAAGCTTCCATGGTCTATTTTTGAAAAGAAAAGTGAGTAGTGACAAAAGTGATATTACTTTCACTTTTTAGTCTTTTCCTGAAAAATTCCCTTTTTTTATTCCAATCATGACAAAATATTCTTTAGTTAGTATTTTTAATTATATTTGTATGTTTCTTTCCTAACGTTTTTTAGAGATATTATTTACGTTGGCGGGGTGCCGCCTGCCAGTATATTTCTAGCCATCTCCAGTAAGATGTTCTTGTATGCTGATAAGAAGTTTGTATTGATTTTTTCATCAATCATAAACTTGAGTTTCTTCTATATCAGGGTTTGCCCACCTCCTAAACCACCGCCGTTCTAGAAAAATGAGATCACATGGATTGCTTTCTTTCTGATTTACCCTTATCAATAATAATTATGTTTTTTTTTTCAAAAAAAAAGTATTAGTACTGTTACATTTAAATTTGTTACCTTAATTCTTAAATGAAACATATCAATACCACAACCATACATAAATGTTTAAATCAATGATATTATTCAAAATTTTAGTCCAAAAATCCTACATGACGGTTGAAATTTCATGTGTATAGTTCATTTTATATCACTTTTATTCATTCCATCACTGTACGGAGGACTCTATGCATGAAATATTGACCGTCACCTAGGTTGTTTTAATGGAAGTTTAAAATTTAAATAGTATTGTCGATTGGAACATATATGTACAGTTATGATTAATGATACTTAGTAGTTTCGTTTAATACTTAATGTATCAAAACGTAACAATATTAATAATTATAGTACTACCTCCGTCTCGCTTGAAGGTTCTCATAGCAAAACGGCACGGCTATTTAGGTGATAATTAAATAAAGGACTTCAGGTATATTTTGAGAAATAATTTAAATAGGTACTACGGTATATATTATAATGTGTTAGTATTGATAACTGTGATGTTATAAATGTATTATTTGTAATATTTAATGACTAATTTGTCACTTAAGATTGTTAATTGTTTCCTAAAATGGAAATGAGAACCTTCTAACGGGACGTCCAAAAAAGGAAAGTGGGAACCTTCTAACGGGACGGAGGGAGTACTGTTTATGACTTAATGCATTTTATTCATTGCACTTTTGTCAATTATTATGATAGAGATTTTTTAGATTAGTAATTATCTCTAAATATAAATAGGACTAAATGGAAACACAATTGCACAAATATGACTAAAACATAAATATTTCACAAATAAGACTAATAATTATTTTTCTATCCTTAACACCCATAATCTAATTAATTAATTGTCCCTCTAATTCCCTTGGATAATCGAAGCAGGCGTTGGTGGCGGCAGAGACCGACAATGGCAGCAGACGATCTGGGGCGATAAAAAATAGATTACCTAATAGGTAATTCACTCTTTTTAGAACTTGTGAATTCTTTTACTTCTAGACTTCTTGTTCTCTAAGTATTATGACAATGTTATTTTTAGTTTTTAAACTATTATTCTTTTTTGGTAAAACCATTAAAGAAGTCTTCTTTTTTGGTGGACTAAACGTCTCGTAGCACTCTCTGCACTAACGCCTATATTGTACATCCGGATGTATGGTCCTCCACTGTATGTCTGGTCCAATTAAAGAAGGCAGTGGCCCATTAACTAATACAACCCATAATAAAAAAGTCTAATTTTTTGAGGCGGTGGCATTTGTAATTTAAGAGAAAAAATCCCGGCTTTTACTAAATGAGCATTAGTGTACTTTTAGTGTGCATCTAACCTATTTTACTGAGTATTAAGAGCCTAACAATGAGAATCACGATCTCTACTTCATATCTTCTGATTCGCTTTCTTTTTCTTGTTTTTTCTTTTATAAAAACTTATTAAATTATATTCGATAATTCACTCCTATGAATTTCAATTTGTGAATTTAATGTAAGATGTTACTTTTGAAATATGCATTGATATGACAATTTAGAAATGAGTATAAAATATGTACCAAATGAGCAAATTAAACTTACAAAATGTGCATTGATATGAAAATTGCCAGGTTTGTTAGTTGAGTATCACGACACTTTCATTGAGCATCAAAGCTCCTCTCTTGAGATGAAAACCACAATTTCTGTTAAATGAGCATTTATGAACTTTTAATGAGTATCAAACTTATCTTGTTGAGTATTATGAGTCTAATGTTGAACATCATGATATCTGCTTCATAACTTTTAATTCACTTTCCTTTTGTTATTTTCGCTTGTATAAAAATTTCTTAAATTATACCTATAATCAACTCTTATGAATTTCAATATGTCAATCTAATGTCGTATGGTACTTTTGAAATATGCATTATATGACATTTTAAAATGAGAATAACATCAGTACAAAATGAACATACGTAACTTACAAAATGGGTATTGCTATGAAAATTATAAGTTTTGTTAGTTGAGGATCAAGACATTTTCAGTGACCATCAAACCTCCGATATTGAGTACTAGAATCATGCGATCGAGTATCATGATTTGTGCTCGCGTGTTTATAATCAACTCTTATGTGAATCTAATGTAATATTGTACTTTTAAAATATGTATTCATATAACATTTTAAAATGAGCATAACAGCGTTATTGAATGAGTATACATGACATACAAAATGTGTATCTGAAAATCCAAAAACATTGTTGTGTATTTTCATCCCTTTTAGATGTATACTCATTTGAATTTAATATAAAACTCATTTGAGATCAATAAAAACAACAAATTCAGAAATTAATAGGACGATCTTGGAGTCTCCCTTTCAAGAGTCATAGCAAAATCCGCAAGCTAAGCATCCAATAAAATCAGTCTAACATTCAAGCTCAAGCACTTGTACTTTGTCTGGTGAATGGATTCCACAGAAAATATGAGATTGCAACGACATAATCACATAACCACAAATCCATTTCATGGAAAAAGTGATCTGTTAGTTCCTTTAAGAAAAGGTGAATGCTCTGTTAAATGGTAAAAAAATTCACGTTAGATGCTCCTCACGTTGCAATACGCCGAACCTAATCACCTGCAATGGTTTCCCTGTACCTCGAAGACGGCGGCGGATTCCACGAAGAAGACGATCGGCAAACAAAATGGCCTCAGAACTTACGCACGTGCCACGTATCACAATCCTGGGATGAGACTTAAGATATAATTTGCGCTGTCTGCACCTTCAATTAAGATGTTTTTACTTGCACTATAATTTGATGGTCTAGTATGGTCTAAACTGGTCTAGTATGGTCTGAACTGGTCTGGTAATGTCTGATTTTTTTGTATTTTTATAACTATCAAAGTCTTGTCTGGTCTGAACTGTTCTGGTCTGGGACGGATTACCGTCCAAGTAATAACATCCTTAGTGGACAAAAAATAATAAAATAAAGGCTTCTTACATAAAAGACTTACTGTTACTAATAAAATTAGTCTATCGTACAAATAATTATTTAAAGGCTAAAGGGTCAAATAGGCCCATGTACCGGTCGTGTAAGCTCAATTTAGTCCCTAAACTAAAAAATGTCCAATTCACACCCCGAACCGGCAAAAAGGGGTTCAAATTTCACCTTTTAAGGTTAAACAACCTGTGAAAAAGATCTAATTCGCACCCATAAACTATTAAAAAGTGTCAAAATTGCAATAAATTGAAAATAAAAACAGAAACAATAAAAAAATAAAAAAAATGACTGATTGTTTAACCGTAAAAAATGAAATTCGAACTATTTTTTGTCCGTTCGGGTGTGAATTGAACCACTTTTAAAGCATAAATATCTTTCCTTATCTCATATATATCCATACTACTTTTACTTCTAACAATTATTGATTTTTCGATGAATTATTTATAGATGTAGCGTATAGATCATGTACAAGAGAAAGGTAGAGTTGGTGGTGATAAAGTTGGTGTTGTGAGCAAAGTTGGAGGGAAGAACACATCATCAAAAAAAGATAACATTACTCCGTATTTCTTAGAGAAAGAGAGCACCTAGACACTCAACAGATTCATAATGAATGGAATTGAATTGATCATAATTATGTATTATACGATAGTATTGAATACTAAAAAATGACTGCTTTTAAATAATTATGACTAAGATAAACTAAATTTATCACAACCTTTAAATAATGTTGGACTTTTTTGTGTAATAATTCTAAAATACTAGTAAATAAAACGTGCATGCTAAAATATCTCTTTCACAATAATAACTTAGTAGTATTATTGATAACACGAGTGCTTAAACATTTACGACAGTAAAAGATTTGAAATATGTGTGCCACATAAGTTATTGTCAGATGTTGAAGGAGTAAAACCGAAAACGACTCGTGAGTTCAAAGACAACGACTGAATATTAATTGATGCAGGAGTATTTATTATTTATTAAATTAAAAAAAAAAGATGCACCATGTACAGGCGAACAATTAAGATGGCGGCACCAGAACTACAGATTGAACAATTTAAGATGGAAGATCAAATTCAACAATAATCATAAACAATTATTTTGCTACAAAGCTGGAGAAATTGTTCTCTCTTTGATCGTTACCTCTGGAAGGCAGCAATTCCCATCACGGGGAGTTTGGGCCATGAGCAGAGACTTGTAATAGATCTGGACCAACATCTTCTCGTCGTATTCCTTGAATCGCCGCGGCCCAAACCCAGCCACGCCATCTCCGGCGAACGCGCCGATTCCCGGCGCGTTACCAATCCTCAGCATCATGTTCACATAGGCGTCCCGGAGTCTGATCAGGAACTTCTTCGGAGAGAATCGCAGTCGGAAATTCAGCCGGAGTTTAATTCTCGGCGACAGCTTCCAGAACCGCCGCTTCTTCCGCGGTTCGGCGTCGGCGGCGGCATTTATCCTCTTGTAACCGCTCTGCTTCTTCCACCGTCCGAATCTGAAACCTGTAAAAACTTTCGCCGACGGCGCTCCTTCCATGATTCACTGCTTGTTTTACTCCCGACTTTTAACAGATCGGGAAATGTGGTTGCGGAGAAGACGGCGGCCGTCCGCTCTCATCAATCAAACTCGCCGTGAAACTTCAGGGATTTTGGACCATGAATGGGAAGATCCAAAGGTAGTTGGATATGGATGTCACTCAGCTTTTATTAATGGGAGATTTCACATCACAGTTCAGAACAAAACATTGTGGGTTTGTTTGAATAAGAGCACTGAAATTTGGTACAATACAAAAAACGATCATTTTTTAATGAACAATAATGCTCTATCATGATATCGTATTATCATCACACTGTTATTAATTAACCTAACTATTACACGCAACTTCTTAACTACGATGTTTATGTTAAAAATCGACCATTACGACACATGAATGGATCATGGATGTATAAACTAGTTTGGTTTGGTCACTTGTGAGTTTTGATTTTAAGTTGTCCCTGGCAAATTTCGGTTTTTAATGGGTTGGTTTTAGTGACTTTTAGAATAGGTGAAACCGAAAATCAAAATGAAAAAAACTTGAATTGCTTCGGTCGATTTGTATCGGTTTCGGTTAATTTTAGTTTGTTTTGGTCGGTTTTGTCGGTCGGTTTTGGTTTGACCGATTTTTCAAGCAAAACATAAATCGTAAATCGAATAGTTGACAAATTCATTCATTTGGATCAATTTCGATTTTAGTCGGTCGGTTTTGGCCGATTTCAATTTTAGTCGATCGATTTGTCAGTCGGTTTCGTTTTTTTTCACAGCCTAGTAGTATAAACTTAGTTTTGGACATTTGCTTTTTGCAAATATTTAAGATAACAAGATGGTGGTCTTGATATATAGATCGAAAATTATAGTTTTAAATTTTAACAGCACAAAAAATTAATCCGCAATTTTGTAGGTAATAGCTAATGCGCTACTAGTCTTAGGGTGCGGTTCCGGTGAGAACACTTCTTATTGTGAGAAATGAGAATGCTCCAAAACGATGCAATTTACCATTCACGAAAATGCACATTTATAGTTAAAGTAATGCTAAACTCTAATGTGCACTTTTACGTGTAAACTTTTGCACACTTGAAATGCACATTTTCCAATTTTTATATGCACATTTCTGTTTTACTTGATGCACAATGCCAAAATCCAACACTCCAGGATCATTCTCATTTCTCAATTCTCACGTTAAGATTTAAGAAGTATTCTCATTTGATCCTTACTCACTAGTCTTATGTAGTATCTATATTATATACCGGAGTACTACTTGTTTAGGTGACGTAAGTAATATTTTTTGTACTTTTTTTTTATGATTAATATTTTTTGTACTTGTTTAGATTACTTAAGTAATTTTTTTTTCCCATTTTAATGAATTTTGTCAAAGGGTCCAAAACGGTCCTTTGAACTACGTCTGATTTGCTTCGTTGGGTAGATTGTTTAATGAGCGTTTAGTGGCAAGGAAATGATGAGGCCAGATAATAAATAATACGGAGTAATTAGAAGGCAAAGTGGAATCCCATTCTATTCAGGTCTATAGAAGGATTACAACACGTATGACGAGCGGCACTTCGACCCTCAGCTGAGTGATATTCAAGAAAGCTAGAGAGAAGTCTAATACTTCCTCCGTTCTTTTTTAGTTGCAACGGTCAACATTTCACACTTGTCAACGCACATCTTTGACCGTAATTATATCTTAATCTCTAGTAGTTAAAAATAATTAAAAATCAGATTTTGAAAATTTTTAATGAGATGAATTGAACAATATCTTTTTTAAAAAATAATTTTCGTAAAATAATACCGTAAAATGTAGTCAAAGTAGAACACGTGAATAGTGTAAAATTCAACATGTTGCGATTAAAAAGAAACGGAGGATAGTACTTGAGAGTACAAAGTTGTTAACCTTTTACAATGAAATAAATGTTATAATTTATACTACAAGTTACTACGTAGATGGAGGTGCTGACGTGGCCGACCCTGAGTTACGTCGCAGATAGGATCTAGAGGTGAAATCCCGCCATTTCCGGCTATGAAAACAATTTTGATATTTATTGGTGACAAATCCGGAGTCGCTTGTTCAGAGGGTTTTTAGAGATCAAAATTTTGAAAATAAATATTGTACTACGTATATAGAAGTACATGTATAACATTGATGTAATAATTTATACTTCATACTACCTCCGTCCCTAAATGTTCTTCCAAAATAAAGTGGCACGGTGATTAAGAAAGTGAGAATTGTATGGTGGAGAGTTGTGCATAGGGATGGACGCGGGCCGGTTCGGGCCCGGCCGGGCCTCGGGCCAGAAAAGGGAGGCCCGAGCCCGAACCGCCGGTGGCCGGTTCCGGTCCCGATTCCGGGCCAAACCGTGCCGGGCCGGGCCGAACCGGCCCAATTAATTTTTTTTTTTTGTTCTCCTATTTAATCCCCTACCCCTCCCCCTCAACCCCAAACCATCCCAAACCACCTCAAATGGCCCAAAATACCTAATCCAACCTAAAACTTAAAAAAATTTCAAAAAAAAAAAATTAAAATCCGGCCCGGACCGGGCCCGAACCGGCCGGGCCGGTTCACCAAAACCTGGGCCCGAGCCCGAACCGCCCAGCAGCCGGGCCGGGCCGAACCGAACCGGTGGACCCACCGGGCCCCGGGCCGGGCCAAATAGTAACCAGGCCGGGCCGGTTCCGGGCCGGGCCGCCCGGCCCGAGTCCAGCACTAGTTGTGTAGAGGAGAGAGAAATGCTGTGAACCACAAATTCTTTGCCAAAAAGGGAAAGTGAAGTTCTTTTTGGGACGGACGAAAAGGGAAAGTTGGAAGTTCTTTTAGGGACGGAGGGAGTATATTGTATTTTATATATAATATTTTTTTACCCGTAATCCTTTTTGCTAGTTTTTTATTGTTGAAAAGGTTACATTTGTTCGATTATAATTTGTTCGATTGTGGGATCAAACAATATTATTGTGCAATATTTTAAATATAATATTTTTTACCCGTAATCCTTTTTGCTAGTTTTTTTACCCGTAATCCTTTTTGCTAGTTTTTTATCTGTGCAATATTTTTATGAACTCCCAAATTTGGATTGCCAAATCTGCCAGACTGTCACTGCTCCGAGGCACCTTCTTGACGGCTAAGATTGGTTCTAAGTTATAACCCCTACGTTTATTTGGAGAAACTTATTTGAGTCACAAAAAATATTTAGAGAGATATCGGTGGAGAGTCAGATATCCGTGGAAATCTCTAGCCCAAAGCCCCAAACCCCTAGTTTAAGACCCTTTGGACACACAGCTTGGTCAATAGATGAATCAGTATGTCCAGAATGAAAGTCCCATTCTGCGCAAATAGCCACAGAACATCTCTCTTAGAGCAACCGCAATGCACCGCTGTTTAGTCTAGGTTTGCGGTGCCACGTCAACTATTTATAGACTACTATTTATTTTTCTCTCCAACGCGGGTAGTGCATCATTTTATTTTGCTGAGCTGTCAAAAAAAATTGCACACCGTGAAAGTGGCCTTCCGAGTGTAGAAAGGCTGAGAAACATGCTGACTCATCCATTTTTGTTGGAAAAAAAGCGCCGGACGAAATATTGATCCATTTTTGTTGAAAAAAAGGCGCCAGACGAAATATTGAGAGAGGGAAATGAAAACCCATATAACCTCCGTCTCTCCGCCAAAGATCTACTTCACAGAGTTTTGAGTTGAAGCAGCCAACTCTATTCGCAGGTATGTCAATTTTTTCTCTTTATCAACCCCATCGATGAACACTCAATCAAATTCGCACATCTAGGAATTCTTCTATCCATAATGGTCGTCTTTAATTATTGTTGGGTTGTAACTATTTTGTTATTGTGATTAGGTTTAATAGTAATCGGCCATAGTTCTGTTTTCTGAAGCTCTTCAAGCTGTGAAGGGATTGAAAAATTTAAGGGCAACTGAAGTTAGGCATTTTTATTTTACTTTCTGTGAAAAACGATTTTCAAAAATAAAGGAAGACAGGAGATGGTTATTGAATCACCATCAAATCATCCAGCTTTTGATTTTCAAATTATAGTTTTCAGATTCCTTGGGTAAGGGTTTGACTAGCCAAACCCTCCCATACTCTCTTTCAAACTAGTATCACATCCCTTAAATTCAACCAAAGATTTCAGTCATTCAACTAATCTGACGATTAATTTAGGTCTTTCATTTGTAGCTATCATATAGGTGTGTGTGTGTGTGTGTGTTTGGACAAGAAAGAGGTTTCTGGTGCTAAATTTACTAAGGCTGCCCACTAGAAGGAATGAATCGTGTTTTTGCTTCCTCATAATGTCTTGCTTTGTTCATGCTTCCATTTGATTACATATTTGTTTAGTGTCCACTCTCAGAATTGTGTACTTGATAGACAGTGGAGAGACTTTTCTTTATTTTCTTGTGCATTCTATTTTGTGAGTTTGTTACTTTTGATTGTCCTTTGCTATCTATAGTCTAGGTAGCTCTCAGAGTTTTGTTGTCATTAGTGTATGTTGGATTTTAATGGAATTAAAATTCTGATTTCCTAAAAACAAATATCTGTTTGAATTAGATATATCTAAAGTCTGATGTTGTTTTGATAATATTAGTTTCACCCAAGTGAATTTGACTTAACCTTGTGAGATTGATGTTTATTAAATTTGAATTGGACTTTTTTTCTGACATGCTAATATTTCTTATTAATTGTGTTTGGCTGAGATGGAAGAACCTTTGAATTTATATAAGGAATGATTTGGTTAAATTCAGCCAAGCAAAAAGCTACTGAACTCATAAATTCAGAGAAATGTTTTTACTCCCAGGGGTAGGCAATTGCCTTTGTGATTTTTAGGCCATAGAATAAGTTACAATTGTGATTAGCTAACAGAGGAATCTGATTTATAGAAATAAAACAAATTTGGGTTATTGGAACTATTACTAACTAATATCTAAAACTTTGAGAGAATGAACTGTGCTAATTATGTATGGAACCTGAGTTAAAGGTTATTGGAACTATTACTAACTAATATGTGATTAGCTAAAAGTTTCATTGAGTTAAAGGTGACTTGCAATTTTTTTGAAACTACAAACAACGGTCAGGAAAAGCAAAACTAACAATATTATAAGGACTAAGGAGGGTTCATATGCTTACATGAATTTAACTCTTTTGTGAGGCAACAATCATTCTATAGTTTTGTTATTCATTATGCACAGGTACAGTTTTGACATGGATCCACGGACTATTCAGCTCTCAAGCTCCCAACACTCCAACCATCCTAACATGTCAAGCCAAACTCCAAATCAATTCACTCCAATAAGCCATCCCTTTCAGCCTCCATATCAGTTTAATTCATTGAATGGAACATATCCTCCTTCATATGCCCCCCACTTCTCTTACCAAAATCTTCTAAACACTCCTATAATTTCAATTGAGAGCACTCAAACACAAAGTACACATGGAGCAGGGAAAAAGAAGACCAAAAATGTCCATGATAATCTCAACAGCTCTCAATCATCAACTGCTAAGAGAGACTACTGGAGTTCAGAAGACGATGTTACGTTAACAGAAGCATGGCTGAGCATTTCCATGGATCCTGATGTGGGTAACAATAAAAAACAGACAGCTATGTGGGAGAGGATCTTACAAGTTTGGAGGGACAACATGGGAGATAAATGCAATAATCCCAGAAACAGTAATAGTGTACAATGTCGCTGGCAAAAAATTCAGAAAGCGGTCAACAAGTTTCATGGAATTTATGAAAAACTTGCAAGGCATCCCCAAAGTGGTTCAAACTGTGAAGATATGGTAAGTGTTTGTTCATTATACTATTTTCACTTATCTATAAGGAAACACAACTATTATATATTATATTTGATGTGATTCTTATTTTTTTTGCTAGAAAAAAAAGGCTTTGAATATGTACGAAACACTTTTCAGTGATAAGAAGAAGAAAGAGTTCAAAATTCTTCATTGTTGGGAATTGTTGATAAAGAATCCAAAATGGTCTACAAATCAGCTTACAAAGGGTTGCCCATCTGATAAAGATTCTTTAACCAACAGAAACACAACAGTGGCAGATAAAGGCACATCACCCAACACTACCAATTGTTCTATGGAACCTGAGCAAGTGAAATGCGATGAAATTATTCGTCCACAAGGAAGGAAAAGCTGCAAAGAAAGAAAGCGGAAGTTGAGCACAGATAATGGGGTGATAGAAATTAGAAACTCTGAGTAAATTACAGTGCTCATTAGATAGACAGATTGAGCTTAGTACAGCAGAGTTGGAGTTAAAGAAGGAACACCAATAGAAAGAGTATGCATTTAGAGAGCAATTGATGAAAAGAGAGATAGAGTTAAAATAGCACAATCAAAAACTGAAGGAAGAATCCCATCTATTGAAGTTGAAGGATCAAGAGATGAGGCTCAAGGAGCAAGAGCAAAGAGAGAGAGCCCAAAAAAGATCCGATCAAGAACGCATTATGAATCTTGATTTGAGTAGGCTATCACCTACTGCGCGAGCTTCATACGAAATTTTACAGGGCCAAATACTCAAGGAGTGGGAAAGTGGCAACTTCTTTTTTTAATCTAAGTAAACTGCCGTTATATTAATGCTTTTGTGATTTGAAAGTCATTGACTTTTTTTCTTCCTATTTGTTATTGGATTTTCTGAGAGTTTATATTCAGTAGGAATATGTTAGGAATATGTGAACTTTGTTGGTTCAGGATATAAACTATTGATTTATTTCTTTTATTAAGCTTATTTTGAGGATAACTTTGTAGAGCCTTATTCATATGCTATTTCAGATCAAGATATGAGTGTTATTGTGCAAATGTATTGCTCTGTATTATTTTGTCAGGATTCTAAGGTCTCTGGCTCTACTACTCTAGGGATATGCAATAGACAGAATGACTTCCATTCAAACAAATATTTAATACTCCCGTATTTTTATTTTCAAAATGAAATGTAGGAAATGTATTAATTAGAAGTTAAAAATTCTGGTTGGAGGATATGGGCATCACAAATGCAGTGGCAGAGGTGATGCTAACACATAAATTTGGCAAGGACTCAATTGATTTTTTAGCGGTAATACATTTAAAAATAAAGGTCGACAATTTTCCCGATAATAGTTAAAAAATACTCCCCCGTCGGCCGTCCCATTAGAAGGTTCTCACTTTCCTTTTTTGAACGTCTCATATAAAGGTTCTCATTTCCATTTCAGGAAACAATTAACGATCTTAAGTGATAAATTAAATAATTAAATATTAAAAATAATACATCTATAACATCACAATTATCAGTACTAACTACATTATAATATATACCTATTAAAATTATGTCTCAAAATATACTCGAAGTACTTTATTTAATTATTGTCTAAATAACTGTGTCGTTTTGCTATGGGAACATTCCAACGGGAAGGAGGTAGTAATATTTTTCACAAAACACCTAATTTCACCTGAGAATGTGTTCCTGCGAGACCTGACAATTTTAAGCTCAAAAATAACACTTAACGTGCTAAAAATAAAAAAATTACCAGTTTGAAAAAGTGATAAGCCTCACGGGTTGATACCTCTGAGGATGAGAGCCTCTAACACAAGTTTTTTTGAAACATGCGAAGAGTATAACCCACAAGGCACAAGCGATAGGAAAAAAAGATATCACATTGGCCAAAATATATTTACATTCAAGACATTAAAGCGAGACTATCATATGGATAGGTAGATACTTATCTCTGCCAATTCAGACCTGATTTTCTTCACTGAAATATCAAGGCACTAACAACGACGTACTTAAGAACTGCCTTCATCGTTTCTGCTGTGCTGATGATGACTTCTGTGGCGCTTCTTACTTCTCTTGCCAGATTCCAAATGCTTCACACCATAGTCTCCAGTGGCTCCTGTGTCAGGGTCCCACCGCCCTCTTTCGTCAGCCTTTTTGCCAGTGTGGTAAGATATGCATTCCTCATACCCACAATCAAAATCGAAATCATCATCAGTTCTTCTAGCATCACAGATTGAGCTATCATCACTCAAACACCTTGAGGATTTCCTCCGGTTTGCTCGGATTCTATCTTTCCTGTTATCCCCACTTCTATCAGTACCATGTGCACTATGTTTGTGGTATACATTATCATGGTGATCTTTAGACGGTGAACCGTGTTCAGAATCGCTGCTGCTACTTCTGAACTTATTATCATCATGAAAGTCTTTGGAGTGTTTTTGTTCAGACAGGGTGTGTCTTGATCTTTTACGGGTTTCATCATGGAGGTTCAGGTCGCCTATGTTTTGGTGATGAAACTGGTTTGATCTTGAATTTTTTTCATCTTTGCATCTTTTGTCATCAAGAAGACAATTGAGTCCGCCGACTTTTTCTTTACTTCGAACATTACGTTCCTTATTATGACTTCTCAAACTCCTGTTCTCCCTTGATCGAGACCTTCGACTCTCTCTTGCCTGATATCTTTCCGAGTGATGCCTATTAAATAAAAATGATTCATGAATGTAGATGAAAAATTAAAATACACAAAACAAAGTTCTAGAATGTGGACTACGGGCCACGGACTAGCACCCAGAGCCTGGGTGAGGAAGGTTCAAAATCAATGAAAATAAAGCATGGGGTGCAAAAAAAATATTAAGCTAAAGATATCGGTTTGTCCTTGTGTTTACCCAAATATTTGATAATGCACCCCGCTCAGGGCGTAGAGTGAAAGCATAGAAAAAACTTGGTGCAAAGTTAAACAACTGTAGTAAAAAATCAAAGTACCTGTATACATCAGCTGCATGTTCAGAATCTTCTTGCTCAACTCTCCTGTCATAGAAAAACTCCTTTGAATAGCCAAACAAAGCACACATCTCTTTAATCCAGTACTTCGGGGGTGGTTTATCCCAATCTGCCCATTCATAATCTCCGCCAGGGTTTCTGAAACAATGAATAAAATTGCATGCTGTTCCACGAGAACATGTCTGTCAAGGTAATAAACTCTTAAAGTTAAAAGTTATTCATAGTGCATCACAACAGGGAGAAAATTAAGACAAGGACATCACACCTGGCAAAACCATCTAGCTAAATTAGCAAAACAGCAATTCATGAATGAATAGTAAGAGATAGATTCTTACCGTAAGCCTCGATCTCATAAACTCCCCACATATGGCAACCTTCCATTTTGTCACGGTAACAAATTCACATGTAATCTACAGAGTCATACCAATTATTGCCAATAAAGAAAATAAAAAATGGTATTTGATAGCCAACAAAACTGTGCATACTATATATGATATAATAATATATACACCCTCATGCCATGATGCCTACCACTTACTTATGGCAGTACCAGAGTACACAAAACACATGCAGATATCAAAAGTGGGATGAATGAGCATGCTACATTGTGTGAAATTTCCAATATCAGAAAGTAGAGGGTAATATGATGATATACTATGCAACCAATGTCCCATTTTACTTGTTGTAGACTTTTAGTAACTATATAATGTTCAAAGTGCATCTTATTTCATACTCCGTAGCTTATTTTCTTTAATAGTCATGTCACTACTAGTTTTATAGAACTTTTCAAGCAGTGTATAGAAGTGTAAGTTTTATTTGCTTATATTCAATTAAACAATTAAACGATTTATAAATCAATTGATCAGTCATAACTCATAAATAATGTTAGTAAATGATATAGATGAACGAGTAAAAGAGTAACCAAAATAAAGAAATGTTCAATTTATTCAAAAAAATATTTATTCCATGACCACAACTAAAAGGGGCTCATTTCTTCCACTTTTGAATCCCAAATGATTCTATTAGGGGTCAGTATACAAAGATTTAAAGTCATTTATTCAAATCAAATGTGCAAGTTTTATTTACTTATATTCAATTAAATGTTACAAGAGATTTGTTGAATATATCTTCAGCTTTGCCCCATTTCACAAGTAGGACTCAAAAACTGGGATAGAGGAAATCCTAAATACAGTACTTGCCCTAATTACCTACAGGACAGAGAACAAAACAGGCTATACCCGTCTTTTCATTTCAATAGGTATAAAGGAAAAGCAATCTTAGAATAAATTAGAAGGCATCTACCTGTTTTCCAGCAAAATAACGACCATTAATAGAGCGATAAGCAAGCAATGCAGAATCCAATGATTTATAGTGTACGTAGACATTCCCCCGCAAATGAGTTGAAGTGTTTCTGCATACCTAAACATGAAATAGAGATTTGGTAAACACCAAGGTTGTAATGTGATGCTAACTACCTTCTTGAGAAGCATGCTAATGCAGCAAAATCCATGGATTCACATGCAGTTTAAATTCTAGCAAAACTTATGTAGCCCCAAGCATGGCAAGGCCCCGCTTCACAATTGGGAAAATATATGACTCAACGATTTCAACTACTGGCTATAGACCAAAGATAATTTCAACTTTGGAAATTACAAACTGCTAGTTAAACTATTTTAATATATGACAAAATAAATACAAGCAAATTTTATGGTGTAAATTCCGGCTAATGTGCTGGCGTGGCTGCTGGAGATGTAGCAAGATTTCAAAGCTACATCTTTTGGCCTATAGGCAATTGTTGGTTTACTTGAGCATATAAGCTGAAATGCTTACCACAAAATGTTCGGGTTATACATTTTTATGTTGAAATTGTGTTTGGCGACTAATTTGCTGATTTGATAGTTGGAATCCATTTTTACATATATCTAATACTACATAGTTGATATTATTTACATAAAGGGAAATTACCCTAAATAGGACTAAAAACGTTTGTATATTCCAAAATAGGACTGTAATGTTTTTATTCCCAAAATAGGACTAATTACTGTCATGTTTTGGCAGTACCAGACAATAAACATGGCAGTATTTTCCAAACTTGGCAGTAATTACTCCTATTTTGGGAATAAAAACATGATAGTCGTATTTTGGAATTTTCAAACTTATTTACTCCTATTTCGGGAATTTTCCCTTACATAAAATGTTTACACGAACTAAATTTTTTACGCACTTTTTACATAAAATGTACTCCCTCTGTCCCAATGGACTTTGCCAACTTTCCCTTTTTTATTGTTCCAAAAAACTTTGTCATTTTCTTATCAAAGAAACTAATTTGTGGTTCTGCAGATTTCTCTCTCCTCTGCACAAATCTCAACCACTCAACTTTTACTTTTCTTATTTCTCACCTACTTTGCACTTGGCAAAGTCCACCGGAACGGAGGTACTATGTCTTCACTTATCACGAACTAAATTTTTTATTACAGTACATTGACAGTCTCCATAACTTTGACTCTTAGAGATAACAAGCAGTCAAGCACTCAACTGCTTAAGTAGTGTACCTTAAAATTTACTATCTCCCCGAACTTCAAAAATTCAGTATGCACATCCTCATAAAATTCTTCATAACTATTTTCAACCTCCTCATCTGTGCACTGGAGAAAAAGTAGTCAAGAGTGTCTCTATAAGCATATGCAGGGGATAAAAGAAAGCAGGGAACCTTAGAGTAAAAGAAGTAACTCAGAAAGCATGGACAAACAAATAACTGCACATCAAATATTTATCAAACTTCTAACTAAGTGCTGCAAGTAGGATACAGTACTTTTTAGCCTTCAACCCAACCAGTGTGAGAACCATGTACCTCCATTGTTTCAGATCAGTAGTTCTGTTCTAGAAAAGTTAAAGAATGATCTAAAAATATAGCTATAGCTGATTATTAAGGTTTTTAAGAATATACATCAGGACCTGAATATTTACACGGAATCCATTCATAATTTCCATTAAGTTGCCACTACAAGCAGATAGCTGCTTGTAAGGAGAGACAAACACCTTCTTCCATGTTTGTCTCTGCCAAGTCGTCCGATTAATCGGATGGCATAGATCTTCTCATCCACGAGCATCTGACTTCACTGTAGCACAAGGCTGTCAATGCAAAGTCCAGACAGCTCAGGGGAGAGTGAGAGATCAGCACAGTCGGCATCTTTTTCATATATTTATATACATGCCTGAGTCTGGGAAGCAAACCAAAAGTCCTGAATATGTATAATTCAGGAGCTTATAACGATCTGTAAAAATCAGCCAAAATATGCCTATCCGGATTCAGGATACGTTCAAAGAACAAAGAGCAGAATAACATGCAGTCTTCACCCATTGTAGATAAAACTCCATTCATGCATGCACTGTGTGAAATAATTTATGGAAACTAAGCATCAGGATACTTGAGCCACATGAAGACTTCATAACAGACCTCAAGCCCCTCATCTTGCTCCCAGGCAAGACCAGGTCCGTTGTACATGTTTTTTATAAGTAGTGTGCATGATTTGTCAGGATAAAAGTGAATCCGGCTGCAACGTGACCCAAACCGACAAGCTCCCGTTTTGATGTGGAAAGGACAATGAGCTTTGTCCTGAAAGACATAAAACCATGTGATGAGATCATGAGACATCAAAAGGAGAAAAAGAAGAAGTTAGGAGTAGGATGGGATATGCTTCAGACCTTTCACAAAATATCCTTGAATGAATATATAATCATGGTATTATGGGAAAAGATGCTAATATAGTAGGCTAAAAGACATACTTGTTCTGTCCCAAAATTTGGGATTTGTTGAGCAACATCTTCCAAAAGTCCTTGTGCTGAAATCGTAGAAGCATTAACGTATCCATCAGGTTCTGGAGGTAAAGGATTTGATGTTGGCCTAGGACCCTATGTTATTAAAAAAAATGCCTCAGATCAGTATCCCACACTCCCACAGGTCCCGAAATAGAGAGCAATGGAAAATTTTCTGAAAGTAGTTAGTCATTACAACCTCTTTAATTGCCAGATGTTCCACAGCTTGCTTTTTTACTCGAACTTTGTTCTTCTTGACAATTATCTCGTTTCCTTGCCATATAATTTCAGGAGGTCCGTCTTCTACATATTCCCACTCTTCATTATCATTTTCTTCATTTTCACATTCAGCCTACTTAAGGTTTATAGTAGTAAGTACGAGAAAAGAGAAATAAGTGCAATATGTGTGTATGAGCATAGGTATTTATATCCATGTATCTATATGACACATAAATATGCGTGAAATAGACTGTGTACAATAGCATGGAATTTGGCGAAGTGTGTAAACCTTAATTTGTTTCAACCTCTCTTCTTCTTCAATAGCTCTTATTCGCTCTTCCTCCTCCTGTGCTTTTCTGCGACCTAATTCCTCGAGAAATAGCCTCTCTCTCTCCTCAAATTCCTTCCTGTCTCTCTCTAGCCGCTGCTTCTCTGCCTCCTCCTCGAGCTGAATCCTGCGTTGCTGCTCAGGATCATGAAGGCTGGCCTCTTCCTCCGCTCGTAACTTCTCAGCCACCTCCCTCCTCTTTTGCTTCCTCTTGTCCTTTTTTGCTACTTTCCTCTTCTCCTTCCGGTTCGCACATGCCTCCATTGCTGACAGTATGCCCCTCCACCTATTAAGCAGTGGCGCGCCAAAGCTAGGGCGTTTGAAGGAGCGTTACGACGCACTCAAACGTGGCGGCGGCGTGGCGAATGGTTGACCGGTATTGGGTCGTAGGTCTCAGACACGGCTTGATACTATAAGACGTGGATACGCATAAGTTCCGGCGGGGCGGGATTTTTTCAGCCAAGGGGGGATTCCAGTGCAGTAGGTAGGAGGAGTCAGTGACTCCTCCTACCCGTGAGTCAGTGACTCACGGGTAGGGATGCCCGGAAGAAGTGGAGATGTGAATCCGTTGATGTGGGCCAGTTGTAGCCGTGGACATCATCATATGTATTTGATAGACATTAAAGTTTCATCACTTATGATTCTCGATTTTCTTCCTTTAAAAAAAATCGTTAGTCTTATACTACGTATTTCTTTTCTTTTTTAGTGAAAGCAAACTAATTTAATTACGTATATAATTTTGGAATATTTAATTTGAAGTTTTAGAATATATATTTGTAAGGTGTTAGAGATTGTATAACCAAGTTTTTCTTAATTTATTTTTGAAAACATGTTTCTTAATTTATTTTAGGAAACGCATCCTAGTTGTCTTGGGGTTAGGTTTTACTTCTCTATAAATACAAGTTCTCTCCCTTGTAATAATGTGTGGAGATCCAAAAATAACAATAATATTCCTGGTTTGGTAGCGCCTCCAGACGTAGTCATTCGTGGCGAACTAGGTTACCAAATTTTCGTGTGTTCTTCTAATTATTCATCGCGTGCGTGAGTTAAATTCCTAACAATTGGCATCAGAGCCCTAGGTTCGAAGGGAGATCTCACGATGGCAAACAATTTGAAGACACCGGTGATGCAGTTTGACGGAATGGATTACGGATTCTGGAAGTTGCTGATCGAATATTACCTGTACGGTAAAGATCTGTATCAACCACTGGATGATAAGCCAGAAGACATGAAGGAGAGCGATTGGAAGTTGTTGGACATAAAAGCGATGAGCCTGGTTCGATTATCGTTGTCCAGAAACATCGCCCTTACCCACCGT
Source organism: Cuscuta epithymum (assembly GCA_945859915.1). Classification (NCBI taxonomy): domain Eukaryota; kingdom Viridiplantae; phylum Streptophyta; class Magnoliopsida; order Solanales; family Convolvulaceae; genus Cuscuta; species Cuscuta epithymum. The sequence goes on from CAMAPF010000915.1 coordinate 2,875,224, forward strand.
CAAAGCAAAAACAACGAAGGAAATGTTGCAAATTTTGTCAGATATGTACGAAAAACCATCCGATGTGAACAAAGTTCATCTGATGAGGCGTCTTTTTAACCTAAAGATGTCAGAAAGCACGGGAGTGGTGGATCATTTCAACGAGTCCAAAGTGATCACCACACGGTTGAGCGCGGTTGAGATAAAATTCGACGACGAAATTCATGCCCTAATTTTGCTGTCTTCTCTCCCAGAAAGCTAGAACGGAACGGTGATTGCAGTCAGCGCTTCGGTAGGGAAGGAGAAACTGAAATTCGATGAAGTCAGAAATCCGGTGGTCAGCGAAGAAATTCGCAAAAAGGAATCAGGTTTGGCTTCTTGATCGGTGTTGAGTACAGAGAACCGGGGCAGAACGAAATCAAAGTCAAAGTCAAATCGGGATAGATCAAGATCCAAATCCAAATCAAACAGCAATGGTAAGAAGGACAGAAGTCAGATCAAGTGCTAGAATTGTGAGGAGTACGGACACTTCAAAAGCTAGTGCAAGGAGCAGATCAAGAATCGGAAGGAGAAGACATCTGCCAATGCAGCGGCAGAATCATCTGGCGATGATCTCCTGAGTAGTCCGTTGGAGTCATGGGTTATGGATTCTGGAGCTTCGTTCCATTCATATGGTAATGCTGAAGTGATGGAACAGTATACTCCCGGCAATTTTGGAGAGTTGTATCTTGCTGATTATGAGCCTCTTAAAATTGTCGAAAAGGGTACAGTCCACGTGAAGACTCCAAACAGATGCATGCTGAAACTAAATGGTGTCCGACACATTCCTGGTTTGAGGAGAAACCTTCTTTCAATTGGACAGCTAGATGAGGAAGGTTATTCAGTTACATTCGGCAACAGAAATTGGAAGATCACAAAGGGGGGCTTTGTAACGCCCCTCTCAGGGTTAAAGGAAACGTTAGACTAACTTACTACTTTTAAAAATAACTGTAATATAATGGGCATCTATTTAAGAAGAATAACCCTGATAAAATCTCAAATATAACTAAAATATAGCTCCAAATAAAAACTCAATAAAATCTAGTTATCACCAGCAAATGTGATAACCACCTGGATCTGGGAATTTACTGAACTTCAAATCCTCAAATAAAAATAAAGTAATATTTATCACTTTAGGCTAAAGGGTCAAATAGGTCCCTGTACCTTTCTGGATTGCTCAATTTGCTCCCTGAACCCAAAAAAGCTCCAATTAGCACCCTGAACTCGATAAAAAGATTCAAATTTCACTTTTAGCAGGTCACAAGCCGGTCATCGCCACGTCATCCGATAGGGTGCCAGCTGTGCATGTAACGTGGCAACTTAGGGGGTCAAATAAGCCCCTGAACCCGACCGAATCGTTCAATTTACCCCCTCAACCCTAAAAAATGTCAAATTTTAAAAATAAAATAAAATAAAATAAAATAAAATAATAAATATAAAATAAAATTTTAAATAAAATACATGTCTAAAATATAAGATATATTAATATGAAATATTTATCATTTACAGTTAATTCAAAATAAAAAGTAAAATATAAACTAAAACAATCTTAAGTTTATTTCCATATTTTATAACTACTACGTATATTTCATATAAGAAATAAGCAATGTATTTTTACCAACTATATTTAAATTTTTATTTTGTGTATTATATCTAATGGTTTGTAATATAACACAAATTTTAGGTTTTTGGTTTGATAATTTATACGAAGCATTATGTTTAAATTATTCATTTGTATTTTTTTGTTTCACACTACGTATTTCTTAATTTATTTAAAAATATACTAAAAATAAATATACAATTCTTATGTAACTAATTCAAAGTTACCGATTACACTTATATATATATATAGTAACATAAAAATTACTCATATATAAGAATTAAAATATAAAAATAGTAACTACATGTAGTAACTACACTTTTTTATCGTATTATATGTAAGAATTAATTTCTTTTAGTTTATATTTTATTTCTTTATTTTGAATTTACCAAAAAATATGAAAAATATTTATATTTTATATTTTTGACTTATTTTTTATTCTATTTTTTATTTTCTATTTTCATTTTTTATTTCTATTTTTCGTAATTTTGACATTTTTTAAGGGTTGAGGGGGTAAATTGAACGATTCGGTCGGGTTCAGGGGCTTATTTGACCCCCTAAGTTGCCACGTCACATGCACAGTTGGCACCCTACCGGGTGACGTGGCGATGACCGGCTTGTGACCTGCTAAAAGTGAAATTCGAATCTTTTTATCGAGTTCAAGGTGCTAGTTGGAGCTTTTGGGGGTTCAGGGGGCAAATTGAGCAATCCGGAAAGGTACAGGGACCTATTTGACCCTTTAGCCATCACTTTATTATAACACTGAAATACTGAAACAAAATAATATCTAGCTAGAAGCCGCCAAGATCGTTCCCGTTAACTCATATTGGCACGCGTTCCACTCTCTCAGCATCTTTCTCGGCATGGGCCTTACCCTTAGCTTTAGTATCTGTACATGCGAAGAAAGAAAACTGATAAGCTTTACGCTTAGTAAGTCACTATGGATCCACAAAAATATGTAGAAGTCTATGCCAATTTATCAATAGATAAATTTAGGCTATAAGCATGCACTGAACAAATTACTAACACACAACTTCTCAAATACATTCTGAGGGAGATCTCAAAAGGAAAATATTTTCTAAAATAATTTCTCAAAACTGCTGGAGAGATCTCAAAATTTCTTTCTCAAAACACCTATGTAAAACTTTCTGAAAGAGATCTCAAAAACAACTTTCTGTAAAACTTTCTGAAAGAGATCTGATTAAAGTTTCTGTAATACTCTTTGTGGCTGATTTTACTCTGTGGGCCCGTGATATGTACTCAAAAGCGTCAATCCGACAGCTCAGGGGAGTGACCCACTAAACATATTGGACTCTCTGAAACTCTGATAACTCTGTAACTTTGTGGGAACTTGTTCCTGAGTACATATCACTTAATCTTTCACTTTAAATACTAGTTCTTTTTTTTATAATGGCGTTTGGATAAAACAACATCAACTCTGAAAATAAAAGTACTGACAAAATCTTGACTATGCCAGACAAAACATAACTCAATACAACAAATAAAATAACTCAGCAAATAACTCACCAAGTTCACATAATAGCAAATAGACTAAAATCATCTATTAAAAATCAACTAGACTTCTTTCTTTTATTTGATTGAACAAACATGTACAGGTGTAGTGAACTTACCTGTAAGAAGCTGAACTCAAAATACTCAGATAAGTGTGACACCTTGATAACGTCTTCTGGTAAGCTCTTCCTTAATAATCTTTAATTAAATGTAATTATAAAATAAGAGTATGCCAGGGTGCGAAAGTTGGCTATACGACTAAGGCTTTAATTTCTACCAGACATACTAATCAGAAGGAAAAATTGGTGACCTTGCTAAACTTAAATCAATTGAGGAAATCAACCGTAGTAAAAACGGGTATAATTGGAGCTCACTATGCCTTAAATTAGAGTTCAAGATTTATGAATTTTGATTAAACAAAGCATACTAGAAGGTTTAAAATTTTGAACTCCAATTTGAAAAATGGTTTAATACTTCGTACATTAGCTAATCTGATTAGCCTAATCGTATTCAATAAAATTCACTTCAGATGCTTTGAATAAACTTTTTTTTCAAGGGATTATATAGTTTAACACATAAGAATTAAGAAGTAATAATTATTTCTCTGAAATCGAAGTGAAACAGCCGCAGCAGTCTTGCACATAAAGAATCATTTTTTTTATTACAAAGCATTCTTACAACGTTGATGCATATGGTTCTTCTGATTTAGGAAGGAAGTTACTAGATTCCAAGCCATTCAGATTATAACTTATTTAAATTACTTAAACACAAAAAAAAATCCACTTAAACTCGAATCGACCTAATTTGTTTAACTAAAACAAAACCATTTTGGCTGAAAACTTTTCAGTCACGCCAATCTCTGGCAAAAGCAACTGAATTGACAAAACGATTACTAATGTGTGCCAATCTCTAAAATCTTATAAAGACCAATGAGGGTTAGGGTCTTTTAGGTATTAAAAATGTGTTGGTGTAACTCTATAGCATTATTATATTGTAAGTTCTGCTCAAGGTGTTGTACGTTAATGTTTACTCCCACCTATCTCCGTAGCTTCCGTTAATTGAAACTTCCATTAATTATAACTTCCGTTAAGAAGAGGAAGAAATACCCAACGTTGTCAAGTGGTCGATTACTTCCACAAGTAGTTAATGACTTTAGAAGTTGTATATGGAGTATATAGAAGTTGTCAAGTGGTCTGATTGGCGCGGCATTGTAAAAACAGCTATGGTGGGTACTCCTAACTCAGGCCATATCGCTACTGTAGCCTTTAGGGATAAAAGAGATTGACTATGAACACTAATTAATCAGGTTGGGTTACCATATTTGCTCTTGCCCAACCATTCTTCGATGCCAAGCCATAGTTTGCTTTATTAAAATTGAATATATATAGACTTACAGATAAGAAAAATATAAAAATAATTTCGATGGGAAAGAGACTGATCAAATTTTACATTTTTTTTACATATATACAAATGTAAAACTGTAAAAGAGTTGGTTTAGACTTTAGAGCTACCAACTATTTGTTGGTATCCATTGTTATATGGTGCACCAATACTTCACCCTAATGGCGTATCGGATACCGATACTCACCAATACGCGTCGTGTACGTATTGAGTCCGTATCCGTAATTTAATAAAAGTATCAGGCTTAATTTTAAAAATACCGATACTTCCAATACCCGTATATGTGAACCGATACACGTACCTAACCCTATAAAATTAAACCCTCATCTCATACACGACTTAATGAAAGTTTAGTAACCGCTCAAGCGACCACAAGATGTGGAACATTTATAAAGATGGTTTCGAGACAATGAAAAATAATGAAATACTATAATTTGTCATTTTATTGCTTGATGAGATTTAATTAAAACAAGACTTAGATGTATATCTAAATTGAAACAATACCATAATTTGTCATTTTATCGCTTCAGCTTGGTTTCTGCGGCTTTGAGACTGAAACCGATTCTCAGGTGATTTTGGAGTTGCTCGGTGATACTACCTGGAACGGGAGGTGGGGGTCGTTGTTGGCAGATCTAAGGCGGTGGTCGGTTGACTTTCCGGTATCTTTCAGACATATTTATCGTGAGGCTAATTGGGCTGTCCACTTTATGGCAAGCTACTTTCCTGATGGGGATGAAGTTATCTCCTACTTTCGGCCCATTGAGCTTCCTGTTTTGGTTCGTAGGTCCATCTTGGCGGATGAATTACAACTTTCTTATATTAGGCGTTACTAATTCTTTGTTTCGGCCCATAGTTATTTTGTTGTAACTATGGGCAAGGTTTGGTCCCCCATGGTTTTTTCTACTTTCCGTATTTCTTTTACTTTCGTCTCATGTATTGTGGAAGATATGCTTGTGGAAGATATGCCTTCCGGAGAGGTGTCTAATCCCCCTCTCCATTTGTATTCGTTCTTTTTCTCATCAATAAAACTCGACAAGTGTTTCCCGGCATTTGCCCCACTGATTTTGGTGGTTTGCCTTCCGGGTTAAAAAAAATAGAGAACAAAAACATGTTACGGAGTATTTGCTACTAAGAATATCAACAATAAAATTCCAGAATTTCTTTCACCCATTTATCATTGACTGGAATTCTCTCAAGCTTTTCCCAAGTTCTCCCTCACTTCCATGTAACTCTATTCCATGTAACTCTACCCTCACTCATGAGTTTTTCCTCTATTCCATGTAACTCTACCCTCACTCATGTGATGTTCAAACAGGTGGGCAGCCTAAAATCAATTCAGTATATTCTTCACGGCTTTCTGAATCAAAGGAAAGCCAATCAATTCCTTTTCCGCTCTTATCTTATCTTAGAAAGAAGAAAATATGTTTATCTTAGAATGAAGAAAAGAGCTAAAGTCTGGAATTAGTGTTATCCTTGACAAGTAAAAATTTAAATATATTTTGAATAGGAAAGAGCTAAAGTGTACAATCACTGTAGTCCTTCGCAACTTTCTTAACATAGTAATTTCTTGCTGAGTAACATTTTTTTTTTCATTTTTTCCTATTTATTTATTATCAAATATAGAAGGGAAAGTTCCCGAAATAGGATAAAAGAGTTTGAAAATTCCAAAATAGGACTGTTATGTTTTTATTCCCAAAATAGGAGTAATTATTGTCAAGTTTCGAAAATATTGTCATGTTTGAAGTCTGGTACTGCCAAAACATGACAGTAATGTGTCCTATTTTGGGAATAAAAACATGACAGTCATATTTTGGAATTTTCAAACTTTTTAGTCCTATTTCGAATAATATCTCAATATGGAACTATTAAACATGTATGTACAAACTTATTTCACCGTTAAAAAATCCTAATTCTTATGTGGTGACGTGTCTAAGATGGAATATCATTAACATGGTTTGTACGGTGATTAATATAGTGAGAGCTTATCTACGATTTTTGTAAAAAACTTTAAATTTATCTAAACATTTTTATCTTTTCCCTTAAAATTGGCAAACAATCTTAGACTATTAGCAATCCATTACCATGTTACTACATGCTTAATTTTTTTTAGGATGATTTGATTATGATAGATTTCTTTCATCACAAGTTATTTCTTCTTTTGTATTCTACAATTAGTTTGTAATAAGTTTATATATAAAAGGATTTATTATGATTTGAGGCCGCTTGTGGTTTTTTCACACTTCCTATTAGAATTCAACTATTTTGACTTTTCTACATGTTAATTGTAATACCCCAAAAACCAGTCTAGCTGAAATGACATAAAGTTAGCTTACTATAACGTACTTCAAGATTATATTAAAATGTTATTTCGATAGTAGCGGATATAATTTTTTTTATAAAACAATAAATTAGATTCAAACTAAATTTCAAATATAGGAAAAATAAACGATTAATAGGAAAGAAAATTGTAAAACTAGTTTTGGGTTCCAGGAGTACTTCATTATTGTTTTTAAATGCATGTCATGTGAAATAAATACTTATGATGAATTAAATCTTAAGATTTACGAAGTGGGCTTAGCAACTAAAATTGTATAAAGATAAAAGGTAAATTTCATTTTAATAAAAAAACAAAGAGAACACCTGGCAGCTCACATGCTTACATCTACGGCTAACAAGCAATGTTAAGATCAAATATATATGTAATATTATATAGATATATATGGACACATGGCACAAAGCTATCTCAGGAGGTGTACATTTGGCAAAACAACCTGCATGCTAAATGAGATAGCAACATTTGGTCATAGGAGGAAGACACGTAAATAGGTTTGAGATATAAGGACAAAAATGATAGCTTCTATAATAATAATAATAATAATGTATTACATACATACATACATGAGACATCCAAGCTAGAACCATGCACTGTCAAAAGAATGAAATAGTTAAAAAGGAGAGGGACAGATTGAGACGAAGAGAAGGGAAAGGACGAAGTTAGTCCGATTGCATCATAAATTTCAATTGTGGTATTTATACTAATTAAGGTCAGTATTATAATACGACATGATCATTATTTTTAATTCTTTTAAAGACAAGCTAAGATGTCACTACTATAATATGACATTTAATAAGTGTTATTATTTTGGTCATTAAAGGAAAAGATGTTTGCACTATAACATAAGCTTTTATATTATTTTCATTCTTATGTTAATTAATTAAATCCTGATATCCGTTTTCATGATTAAGCTAAGATAACATACTGCTATAATATGACAATGCTTTATGTCCTTTACGATTCACTAAAGATAATACTCCGTAGTATTATAATGATTAATAATGAATATTGAGGTGTTAATAATGAATATTGAGGTGTTAGTATTATTATAAGATGGCTTTTAGATTTCATCTCAATTAATCTCATTTATTTGGGTTAATTTAAGGTAATGTTAGTGCTTTAATATTAATTCTTTATTTAAAATTCTTCTTAAATAATTCAATGATAATTAAGTCAATTTGTTCATAATTAACCATTTTGCACGAGAATAGATATTTGTTCATAATTAACCATGCTTTAGTCTATCTTATCCGCTGTACTGTTTGTTACTGCTGTGTAATATGACTTTTATTAGCTAATTCCATTTCCAACTAATCAAAGATAAAAGTATTATTCAGCATCCGTATCTATGTGTATACTAATTTTTACAAGGTACTAATTTTGCTTTAAAAAAACGGTGCTATTTTTAGTTAGCTTAAAGGTAACGGTGTATGATTAATGTTTCTTTTACAAGGACACGAAATATGCATAGTTTTACTTGAATAGCTTATATTTAAAATATGATTTTGTTTTGAATTTATCAATGTCCTTTACAAATTAAAGTACGTGAGTCCGTTTATGTGCGTGAGTATTGAATGGTCTTATTTTGGAAAACAATGTACGTACATTTGGCACACTAATTTACCATGCATGCAGATTATATATTATGTATGTGTATGTTTAAAAGAAGATTAAATATAAGTCTTCGCGTATATATGAATAGAAGAAGATGTGTATGTGACCGTATGTTTAGTGATGATGCTTTGGGAGTATTATATTTTCCAATAATACATGAATTTATGAAATATTTTGGAAAAGAGCCTTACTCCGGGATTTAGATGCTAGTTATGGGTACCTCTGTTCTGTTCTGTTTTGGGTACGAGTTGGTTTTACCGACTACGACTCCTCTGGTGTGCTAGCATACGGCCCAAGGCCAGGGTCCTCTGAATCTGAAATCTCTGTTCTGTTATCTGATGATCCTTGTGATCTGAAGATCTCTGTTATCTGATGGGTAAAGTAACTAGAACTTTGTTCGAAATTACTTTATCTGTATCCTTAGCTAGAGTCTGGTCCTAAGAGTAAAGGCTGAAATTAAAGTACTAAAGAATGAAGTATTCAGAAAGCTGGACATGCAATGTCAACGATTTTGAATAAGATTTATGTGTGATTATTTTCTTATTGGATATACGCTTTCGGCTAAATGATTATTTCTATGTAAAATTATGTTACGGTATCCGTTTTGAAATTATGAATATGTTACGAAAAGATCTGAATTAGAAAGGTCAATTCCTCATGATTTATGTACCTATTTCTTAAGTGATAAATTCACAAGTATATTATGTGAAATAATAGTAGTAGTTAAATTTGACTTCTATGATGATAATGTGAAATATGTTTTACGTATGTGTTTTAATTATGTAAATTGGCTATAATAATATTGATACTTCTTTTTCAATTATTTAGGTAACAAATATAGATACATATTTGTTATCACATGTTATATTATAGTACCACTCAGCAATTCATTGCTGAGCGTGTAGTCTTTTCTACACGTAGGTGAGAAGAGATTCAAGTGGAGCCTCGGGACAAGGAGACATCTGGACAGGATTGCATTGCGTGTGTTTTGTTTTATTGTCATTTTCCCTTAAAGTTAGAATGACCGATATTATTTTAAAAGTTAATGTGATTTGATTAATTTGAGTTTTGCATAAGTTCAATGTAATTGAACAATTATTTTGTGACAATCTATTACAGTTTTCTAATTTAAGTGAGCTTTTGATTAATAAGGCTTATTAAAATAAAGTCAAAACTGGACTTTTATTTTATATTTTAATTAAATCTGTTTCGATTTCCGCCTCGTGACACACCGCTCGGGTCGGCGGGGGTCGCATCCGAGTGGGGTGTTACATTTTGGTATCAGAGCCAAGGTTTTCTAAAAGCGGTTCTTAGCCTTTGGGTTAGGGTTTTCACTATGTGAGTTGCATTGCATTCCAGATGTCTCTGTCCGGTCTCCTTAATTTTGGTTAGTAGTGAGGTATTTACTTATCTTTGAGCTTGAGATGTATTTAAAAGATCATGAATGAATATCTTTAGGACTTAGGAGAGACTAGCTAATTACACATGAAAACAATTTTAGAATTTCAATTAAGTGATTGAACTAAGGGATAAATATTCATTATACAGAATATCTAGTAATGACTCTATACAAATAAATATACTACGTAGTATCATCATGTACTTCTATCACGCACTAATCTAAAATTCGCAAAAATCTGTTAATGTGTTAAAAAAAAAAAATAACAATGCTAACGAAAGGTGCCATGTTCTCTTAACTTGTTAGCCAGAGTACTCATCACTCAATCTAATACTACGTATATAAAGATACGTGAGGTTTAAAAAAAAAAACTCGTAGTATATAGAAATATAAGAACTCCCATGTACGTACGAGTGCAATTTTGAAAAGTTATGGCCTAGAGAACATGATCAGAAAAATTAAAGTGAAGAAAGAACCCTATACTGTCTTCATATATATAGTAATCTAAGTTTGGGATTATTTCTATATTATCATTAAGACCTATCTTCGTTTTTATCAAGTATTGGAATTTGTATTTTATACTTTTCTTGGATGCATGCATGGGCATACTCTTGTATGAAAACGATTAAAAAAGAATGAATCTGTTAGAAAAGAATGAATCTGTTATAAACCGTATATGAATGATAATCAAGGAATTGTAATTGATATATATAATCAAGGAATTTTATCTGTGTTATTAACTTCTAGTAAATTTCGAGGACGAAATTTGTATTTAGGGGGAGATAATTGTAATACCCCAAAAACCAGTCTAGCTGAAATGACATAAAGTTAGCTTACTATAACGTACTTCAAGATTATATTAAAATGTTATTTCGATAGTAGCGGATATAATTTTTTTTATAAAACAATAAATTAGATTCAAACTAAATTTCAAATATAGGAAAAATAAACGATTAATAGGAAAGAAAATTGTAAAACTAGTTTTGGGTTCCAGGAGTACTTCATTATTGTTTTTAAATGCATGTCATGTGAAATAAATACTTATGATGAATTAAATCTTAAGATTTACGAAGTGGGCTTAGCAACTAAAATTGTATAAAGATAAAAGGTAAATTTCATTTTAATAAAAAAACAAAGAGAACACCTGGCAGCTCACATGCTTACATCTACGGCTAACAAGCAATGTTAAGATCAAATATATATGTAATATTATATAGATATATATGGACACATGGCACAAAGCTATCTCAGGAGGTGTACATTTGGCAAAACAACCTGCATGCTAAATGAGATAGCAACATTTGGTCATAGGAGGAAGACACGTAAATAGGTTTGAGATATAAGGACAAAAATGATAGCTTCTATAATAATAATAATAATAATGTATTACATACATACATACATGAGACATCCAAGCTAGAACCATGCACTGTCAAAAGAATGAAATAGTTAAAAAGGAGAGGGACAGATTGAGACGAAGAGAAGGGAAAGGACGAAGTTAGTCCGATTGCATCATAAATTTCAATTGTGGTATTTATACTAATTAAGGTCAGTATTATAATACGACATGATCATTATTTTTAATTCTTTTAAAGACAAGCTAAGATGTCACTACTATAATATGACATTTAATAAGTGTTATTATTTTGGTCATTAAAGGAAAAGATGTTTGCACTATAACATAAGCTTTTATATTATTTTCATTCTTATGTTAATTAATTAAATCCTGATATCCGTTTTCATGATTAAGCTAAGATAACATACTGCTATAATATGACAATGCTTTATGTCCTTTACGATTCACTAAAGATAATACTCCGTAGTATTATAATGATTAATAATGAATATTGAGGTGTTAATAATGAATATTGAGGTGTTAGTATTATTATAAGATGGCTTTTAGATTTCATCTCAATTAATCTCATTTATTTGGGTTAATTTAAGGTAATGTTAGTGCTTTAATATTAATTCTTTATTTAAAATTCTTCTTAAATAATTCAATGATAATTAAGTCAATTTGTTCATAATTAACCATTTTGCACGAGAATAGATATTTGTTCATAATTAACCATGCTTTAGTCTATCTTATCCGCTGTACTGTTTGTTACTGCTGTGTAATATGACTTTTATTAGCTAATTCCATTTCCAACTAATCAAAGATAAAAGTATTATTCAGCATCCGTATCTATGTGTATACTAATTTTTACAAGGTACTAATTTTGCTTTAAAAAAACGGTGCTATTTTTAGTTAGCTTAAAGGTAACGGTGTATGATTAATGTTTCTTTTACAAGGACACGAAATATGCATAGTTTTACTTGAATAGCTTATATTTAAAATATGATTTTGTTTTGAATTTATCAATGTCCTTTACAAATTAAAGTACGTGAGTCCGTTTATGTGCGTGAGTATTGAATGGTCTTATTTTGGAAAACAATGTACGTACATTTGGCACACTAATTTACCATGCATGCAGATTATATATTATGTATGTGTATGTTTAAAAGAAGATTAAATATAAGTCTTCGCGTATATATGAATAGAAGAAGATGTGTATGTGACCGTATGTTTAGTGATGATGCTTTGGGAGTATTATATTTTCCAATAATACATGAATTTATGAAATATTTTGGAAAAGAGCCTTACTCCGGGATTTAGATGCTAGTTATGGGTACCTCTGTTCTGTTCTGTTTTGGGTACGAGTTGGTTTTACCGACTACGACTCCTCTGGTGTGCTAGCATACGGCCCAAGGCCAGGGTCCTCTGAATCTGAAATCTCTGTTCTGTTATCTGATGATCCTTGTGATCTGAAGATCTCTGTTATCTGATGGGTAAAGTAACTAGAACTTTGTTCGAAATTACTTTATCTGTATCCTTAGCTAGAGTCTGGTCCTAAGAGTAAAGGCTGAAATTAAAGTACTAAAGAATGAAGTATTCAGAAAGCTGGACATGCAATGTCAACGATTTTGAATAAGATTTATGTGTGATTATTTTCTTATTGGATATACGCTTTCGGCTAAATGATTATTTCTATGTAAAATTATGTTACGGTATCCGTTTTGAAATTATGAATATGTTACGAAAAGATCTGAATTAGAAAGGTCAATTCCTCATGATTTATGTACCTATTTCTTAAGTGATAAATTCACAAGTATATTATGTGAAATAATAGTAGTAGTTAAATTTGACTTCTATGATGATAATGTGAAATATGTTTTACGTATGTGTTTTAATTATGTAAATTGGCTATAATAATATTGATACTTCTTTTTCAATTATTTAGGTAACAAATATAGATACATATTTGTTATCACATGTTATATTATAGTACCACTCAGCAATTCATTGCTGAGCGTGTAGTCTTTTCTACACGTAGGTGAGAAGAGATTCAAGTGGAGCCTCGGGACAAGGAGACATCTGGACAGGATTGCATTGCGTGTGTTTTGTTTTATTGTCATTTTCCCTTAAAGTTAGAATGACCGATATTATTTTAAAAGTTAATGTGATTTGATTAATTTGAGTTTTGCATAAGTTCAATGTAATTGAACAATTATTTTGTGACAATCTATTACAGTTTTCTAATTTAAGTGAGCTTTTGATTAATAAGGCTTATTAAAATAAAGTCAAAACTGGACTTTTATTTTATATTTTAATTAATCTGTAATTTTATCGGGAATTTTTATTAAAAGATAATCGACAGTGACATTCGCCCCGAACCGGCCAGACCGGGCGGGGCGGGTGTTACATAACATGCTAAATGCTAAAGAAATCATATCAAATACATATACATCATACTAAGTACATAATTTGCAACACAATTTATTGGGCACTCACCTTTTCGCGCAACGCGCGTGTATAAAACTAGTTGAAAGATAAGAAGAAAGGATGCCATGAAAGGGAAATTCTAACATACCAGATTTTTGTTCTTAAATGCGGTGAATTCGGTGAGATGAAAATTTACGAAAGTAAGAACAAGGACCAACGAATGCTTACGGAAGAAAAGGAACAGAACTTAACTACTCCAGGGAATTTCTAAATGACGTATAAGTATTTCCTTCTAGGGTTTTTGGTTACAATATTGATCTGGGCCAAGATAATGGATTTGAGTCTCTTAGCCTTCTAAATAAATTGAATCTGACCCAACCGAATTATTATATTCTACCTCTTAATACTATACTAATAAAATATATACTATCGATTATTTCTTCACTTGAAAATGTTGGAGCTTACCAGTCAACGTTACCTGCCACAGACAAAACTTGAAAACAAAATATCACATTATTCACACAAGTAACTTATTTAGGTGACTAAAATATATAATAATGATTAACATAACTAGCTCATAAAAATCGGGGTGTTACAACCCCTCCCACCTTATAAAAGTTTCGTCCTCGAAACTTAGAACAACTCAGGATAACGACGTCTCAGAATATCTCACTCTATACTTCTGACTTAGCTTTAGTACAACTATAATAATAGCTTAATACTCTTATCTTTTACAAGGTTACTTTACTTGAGCATGTGGCTTTAATGCTCCGAAATCAAACTGGTCTTTCTTCCAATTACCAATCTGATCATGTTTGTCTTATTGAGGAGACACACTACTACTTAAGACTACACAAAGATCTCAAAATTTTCTTGATAATTTACCTTAATAACACTACAAGAAAAAAGCTAAATTGCAATGCACATTTTCATTGCAAAATGTCTAATTTCCGTTGCAATTTGTGTTTTGCAACAACAAATGCAATGGACGAAATTCCGTTGCTATAAGCGTCGTTGCAATTCTTTGCAACGCTAGTTCAATCCGTTGCAATGTTATGCAACGGAAAAAGCAACACATGTATTTCCGTTGCATTTGATTTGCAACAATCTTATTTTGTTGCATTTTCCATTGCTAATATTGCAATGAGTTTTTCCATTGCAAAATAATGCAATGGAACTTCAGTTGCAATTTCAGTTGCACAGTTTGCAACAAAATTGTATACCTTATTGCAAATTACGTTGCAAAGTTGCAATGGATTCAACGGTAGTTAAATATATTTCGCATTGCAATTTCCGTTGCAAAAGTGCAATGAAATGATTTTTTGTTGCAATGTTAATGACCGAATTGCAATAAATGCTCATGGCAAGTTTCTATTGCACAAATTTTCGAAAAACAATCACGAACCTACTTTTTTTTGCAGCCTGTATAAATTAATATGTTTACACCACACAACAGTAGAACTAGGTCATAACAAAAATGAATATCAATAGTACTGTCTCAAATAATAATAAAAATTCATAAACTATAAAGAATTGGTTGTCTGATCTCCTGGTAACAATAGTAATGTCTCAAATAATGTATACGTATTTAAGAATACTACTAATCAAATGACTAATTAAAACTGACCATCTCATCATAATAAGAACTCTATCTATTACGAATCAATGTTTCAATTTGTTCTTGTAAAGCACGGATGACATCATCTGTTTTTTTTTGCTTTTCTTCCGCTTGTTGTTGAAATTCCTTCTGTTGTTCCAATGTTTTTTGCAGACGTTCCACCTCAGCTTTCAAATGATTAATTTCACCACTACTAGATTGTGAAGATGAAGTGTCCATTTCAGAAGAGTACTTTGAAGCTTTACTATGAATATTTTGTGTACCATATGAACCAGTTCCATACAATCTATTCTTTGTGTCAGGTCCACCAACAACATCATAGAACAACTCATCATCATCCACTTCCTCACCGATATCAATTAGCTCCTCACGACGTGAAACAAATTCATCCTATAATATTTTATTGAATTAATATAAGAGTAAATTATTTAAAACAATAATAAAATTTCAAAAATACTTACATTCACTTCTTGAGCCTGATCATTTATAAAAGTCTCTCCATCGTGATTCTTTGTATGTGTATACAAAAAAACCTGATAACTTGTCACTGTGGTTTGGGAGTTCTTTTCCTGCATAATAATGATTATTAGTGTACAATGTTAGAATAATCAGACAATATCATATGAATCACAATATTATTGGACATGTTGAATAAATAAAATATATTCATATCACATATTCTATTAAAATGCATAATCAAGGCAATATTACATACAAATGCTTCAAGTGATTTTTTTTGCTTGAACTAAATATACTGATAAAAACATATTCATGAGTGTAGGGAACTAATATTACAGGGAATGTTTACATTGAAACTTAAAATATATCTACTTTGGTAACGTATCCATGCGTAGGGAATGGTTATTAAAATTATTATTGATATTCATGCTAACATATCCATGCTTAGGGAATGGTTATTAAAATTACTTGTAATATTAGTTCCCTGCTAACAGTGAAACTTAATTTTGTTATGGTCTAATTTTGCTACTTTCAATAGAGATAATTAATAACCAGTGAAACATATAGTTTATATACACTTACAATTTCACTGGCAACTTTGGCATGAGATATGGTCCCACTAGTATGAGTAGAGGGGGCAGGCTTCTCTAATTCACCTTGACGCCTATTTTTTTTGCTTTGATTAGATTTCTTCTGAAATTCTTCACTACTCCACATAGTCATCCAACTATCCAAAACTTCTTGAGTGATTGATGAATTCTTCTGACATCTTCCTGTTTTCATATTACTGAGATAATTGGAATATCTTTGTTTAGCTTTTGAAGTCCACGCTGCCTTTATTGAAGATTCTATTATAGGATTCCAATAGCAATGCTTCTACAGTTCATTGTAAATTCAATGTAAGTCAATTAAAATATAATAATAATTGTTTGCTGCCAATTCTTAATTTTTAATTGTTCATAGTAAAAAATATAGAATATAAGATATATGATTGAAAAAGTACCTTAAACTCATCCCAATAAAACTTTATTATATCTTCACTTAAGTTAGCCCATGAGTAACCATCAGGATCAACCCTTTCCTTGAAAAGAGAAGTAATCTTTCGGGAACATTCTTCTGAAGGAAGTAATCTGTATAATGAAAGAAAATAATTTGAAATATTTACTATTAGATAAAGAAATGAATATTAATAAATATAATCTATTTATATAACGGGTTTTTATAAACTTAACACTTACTGCTTTTTTTTAACTCCAATGCACAAACGACCGTTTGCCGCTATAGACCCAATAACATGTAGTGGTTGATCAGAATTATTATTTGAGACAGTTGTATCAGTACCGGCATGAGTGGAGGTATTGGGTGATGAAGTAGATTGTGATAAATCACGTGGTGGAGTGGTAGATGATGAGCCAACTTGGGGAGTAGTTGGCGATGAACCAAGTGATGGAGTGGATGATGGTGGAGTAGTTGACGAGGAACCAAATGATGGAGTGGATGGTGATGGCACACGACTCACAAATCTGGGCACTAGAGTTGCTGGTCGCTTACGTTTGGTTGGTCCTCGACCAGATGGTGGCAACTTAGACATTTTCCTGCAAAAAATGACTACATTTTTTGTTTATATATGCTGCCATTTAAAGTCACAAAGTACCGAGCCACCTACCAAATATAGTACCACATCAAAATATATATATAAAATTTGAAAGTTCAAGAGATGACAAAAAAACTAACATATTGCGAAGCAAATAATTGAACCATGAAAACACACGTGCATTTATAAAGATGACAGAACATAACAAGTATAATGATTCTTAATAATATCCACAAAGTAATATAATAATCTTTTATAGCATTCAAAACAATTATGAGGCCTTTTTATTTGGAATAACCAAAGAAAATTAGAGGAATTACGTAGCAGCAGCAGCAGAATGCTAAAAACTGACAGTGCCCTGCAAATCCGCACAAACCTTTTACATTATGATTATTATCTATGATAAGTTACAAGTAAATTAATATTCATGCAGCATTTCAATATTGTCAGCAATACAAACATCAGAAACATGTGTGCCAAAACTATATCAGCAATATGATGTAGACATGGGTCATGCTTATCAGCAACGTCATCCACCGAATACATGCCTAGAGGCCCATGTAGAGACTGTCACTTATGAGGGGCACACTGAAAGTGGCTTATTGGGCCAACAGCCAGCCAAACTACCAGGGCTACGCAAAGCAGTCCTAACTGTGAAGTTTATTAGAGTTGCATAAAAATAATCATTAAAAGTCATTACTTCATAAATTTGTCAGAGTTGCATGCTGAATAATATGTAAAAAAAAATAAAGGCATTTCGTTGTCAATATCTATCTCATTGTTGATCATATTGCTAATCACTATCAGAATTATAATCATCCTCATCTTCACTTTCACTACTGGATGAACTTGATAGAAATTCATTCACTTCCTCGTCATTTTCAGAATCTGCATCGGGAATATCCATATCAATGTTTGGATCACATAATGTAGCAATTGACTCATCAGTAGGATCTGTGATTTGAATTGCTTCACACTCGTCTTCTTGAAAAACATCTTCTTTTGAGTGACCAGTTTCGGTAACAGAGTTATCAATCCACCCTCTTGGTTTAATTTTACATACAGCAAACCAATCCGATGTGCCTCGTTTTGTGGTAGGATAAGACACAAAACTAACTTGAGAAGCTTGCATTGCTAAAATAAATGGCTCAAATTTATTGAACCTTCTCCTTTGATTGAGTTCCACCAAATTGTATTGTTTGTGAACTTTTACTCCAATGTTAGGAGTGGGATCATACCATTCACATTTAAACAACACAGTACGTTTCAGTGGCAAAGCTGGGTACTCAACTTCTAGTATTTCTAACAACTTTCCGTAGTAGTCACCATATGCTCCAGTTATACAAATGCCATAGTTCATTGTCGATCTATTAACACCATATGCTTCAGTGTGAAATTTATACCCATTAATGAAATACACGGGATATGATTTCACTGTTGCCAGTGGTCTTCTAGACAGATCATATATATATGTATTTCCAATTTCATTTTCGCGGGCCTATGATATAAAAAATACAATATGAGATAATATAGTAATAATTTAAAAAATAAGTTTATAACTCTTTTTATTCAAACTCTTACATAAGCTTCAAACCAAGAAGCAAAGTGTTGCTCCACTTGAGTTGCGAGACTTTCTTCACTTATATCAGGGTTAAATTCCTTCAAGAATTGCTCATACTTCCTATTAATCATTAAAGGAATATTATTAAAATTTAAACATTAAAACCTAATTAAATATATTTTGAGTTTGACTTGAATCTTACTCAATGAAAGGTTGCACCTCCTCACAATTAAGCAATATGTAAGTATGCGCTGCTGAGTATTCCTCTTTGGTCAACCTTCTTTTCTTCACTTTTCCACTAAAACGGCCAAGATGCTTAAAGATTGACAAAGTATCTGCAATGTCTTCACTCCCTCCCCCATCATCATTTCGAGGAACCTTACGGTTTCGAGTATAAACATGTGGCTCAAAGTAATGAGAACAAAAACTAGACGCTTCGCGAACTAAGAAGGCGTTGCAAATCGATCCTTCAACTTTAGCTTTATTTTTCACATCCTTTTTCAACTCATGTAAATATCTAAGATGAAATTGACATTTTAGCTATTAAAACAAAATGGGGAATTATTATTTTTATCAAGCATCATAAATTTTACCTTTCAAAACGATACATCCATCGATACTGTGCTGGGCCACAGATCTTAGCTTCGTAAGGCAAATGCACAGGTAGATGCTCCATCGGGTTAAAAAACCCAGGCACTAGTAGACTCTCCAGCTTACAAAGAATTATTGGAATTTCGGCTTCTAATCTAGCCATGTCATCAACTTTAATTGTTGTTGCAGTTAAGTTCTTGAAGAAAAGACTCAACTCAGTTAGTGTTTCCCATACCTTAACTGGCAACATTTCTCGAAAAGCGATTGGCATTAGCCTTTGCATAAAAACATGACAATCATGACTCTTCATGCCGAACAATTTATGCTTGTTCATATCAACACATCTTCCAAGATTTGAAACATACCCATCTGGGAACTTCAAACTCTTTACCCATTCGCATATGACCTTCTTTTGATCATTGTCTAATGAATAACATGCTTTAGGGTACTTATCTGTAAGGGGGTTCTTTTGTAACTCCTTTCTATTACAGAAGAGTTTCATATCCTCCCTTGCTTGCACATTATCTTTTGTCTTTCCCTTTATATTCATTACGGTGTTAAACACATTCTCAAAGAAATTTTTCTCAATATGCATGATATCAAGATTATGTCGAATGAGATTAGTTTTCCAATAGGGCAAATCCCAAAAGATGCTCCGTTTTCTCCATCCACAAATACTGCTACATTCCTTGTTCACTTCCTCAGCATCATCTTCTATGACATTCAACAATCCGAATTCGTCAATTTCTTGCAAAATTTGTCTCCCACTCTTAATAGGAGGAGGAGGCCTCATTTCAACACGATTTCTTGTGAACTTACTTTTGTTTCGTCGAAATGGATGATCAAGAGGAAGGAACTTTCTATGGTTGTCAAACCAAGACATTTTCTTTCCATTAGGAAGATAAAATGCTTGAGAATCTTCCATACAATGAGGACACGCAGTTCTCCCTGATGTTCCCCAACCGGAAAGCATAGAATATGCAGGAAAATCACTTATTGTCCACAATAAAGCTGCTCTCATATGAAAATTTTGCTTCAAAGACACATCATATGTAAGAACGCCTTCTTCCCATAAATTCTTCAACTCGGCAATAAGAGGTTGAAGAAAGACATCCAACTTATGTTTAGGATTGTCGGGTCCAGGAACTATTACACTCAGAAACATATAAGGATCTTTCATACACATTGATGGAGGCAAATTATACGGTGTAACCATTATAGGCCAACAAGAATATTGTTGTCCAGATTGGCCGAAGGGTTGAAACCCATCTGTGCATAAACCCAACGAAAATGGTGTGTTAATTAACTCATGTAAACTATGAAGTTGCTGTACATTTCAAGTAAGGACATAATGGTGTTGTTGTTGCACACCAACTAAACACCAGAACATTTCAAGTAAGGACAGAATGAACTTTGTAAAAGGTGAGCTATAAGATAGAGGAAGGTATTAACAATATTAGTTCATCCATTTAGCAGAACAATAGTAGCTCTAATGTTAAATGATAGTTGATACTCCGTATATGATAACTTGAAAGTTATTAAACAGTAGGCTCATAAATTGTTCAAAATAGAACTTTAAAAAACTAAAAAGTTAAATAAAAAACTTAAACAATAAACGTAAATGACAAGTAGAAAAAAGATTAGAAAGGCTAGAAAAAGTTAATACTACGGGTAGCATTTAATAACTTCAAATAGTTCAAGACATAACTTTTAAAAAAGAAGAGTTAAAAAACTTAAACAATAAACATAAATGACAAACAGAAAAGATTAGGAAGGCTGGAAAAAGTTAATAACTTCAAATTATTCAAAATAGAACTTTTAAAAGACAAAAAATTTGAATAAAAACTTAAACTAAATATAAATGAAAAACAGAAATATCAGATAGGTAGTACGGAGTACTATTTAATAAATTGAAATTGTTCAAAACAGAACTTGTAAATAACTAAAAATTAAATAAAAATACTTAAACAATAAAAATAAAAGACCAACAGACAAAGATTAGATAGGCTGGATAAAATTTAATTCGAGTACTATTTTTTAACTCTAAATAGTTCAAAGCAGAGCTTTTAAAAAACTAAACAAATTAAATAAAAAGTGAGAAAGGTGGGAACTTGGGCGGTGGGATATTTTACATGGACTACTTACCTGGACAAACGTACGAAGCAGGGGAGCTTCTGATTGCCTGTTAGCGTGCGTACGGGTGCAGTGAAGGTGCTGAACGTGCAGAGGTGCGGTGTTGGACGTGCGGAGGTGCGGTGCTGGACGTGCGGAGGTGCGGTGCTGGACTGCTAGAGTGCTACGGTGGTGGGTGGCGGCTCCAGAGGCCTAAACACAGGTAGCCTTGGCGACGGACGACGGTTGTCGGCTTGGAGGCATGGGAGTTCGTGGTTGAATGAGTTGGAGAATATTGCTAAAGAGAAGACTGGATTCGGCTAATTAGGGATTTAGATGAATGAGCCAGACCTAATTAGGATTTAGAGACGGGATGAGTAAGAGTTAGAAGGAAGGAGGCGGCTCTAAGTTTATTTAGGCGGGAAGTACTAGGTATATTTTTTATTAAGCGCCAAACTGCAGATCCAAAATTAATACTTGCATCGAAGGGATAATAAAAAATCATATGGAAGTAAAATATTTTGTTTATGATTTTTCCGCATAAGTTTTTTTTACAGACCCATAAGTTAAAAATGGTAGATAATTCCATTAATTTTTTAAAGTTGCAACGGAAAGAATTCTCTTGCAAATTGTTGTTGCTGGGCATAATCGTTGCAGATAAAAATTTGCAATAGATGATATTTTTGTTGCAAATTTGTTGCAAATTTGGAACTATGCAACTAAATAATAGTCTGTTGCTATTTTTGTTGCAATTTTGCAACGGAAAAAAATAGTCATTGCAAAATTTGTTGTAATTTATTCTCCCTCCAAATTGCCGTTGCTTTTGCAATGACATTTTTTCCCGTAGCAATAGCGGTTGCAATATTGCAATGTTTTAACATTCCCTTGCAATTTTCATTGCACTTTTGCAACACAATTTAGTTCGTTGCACTCTTCCGTTGCAAATCATGCGTTTTCTTGTAGTGTAAGAAAACTTGTTTAAATGCTCTAATGTTTTCTGCAAACACCACAGCAGAAAATCATAACTCACAACAGTATATACTACCTACCTTGCCTTATTTGCTTATTAAAATGAAAAGGAAGACAATAGTAAATTGTGACCTTGTCATAAAAACTTATCCCACATGCTACTAAAAGATGAAATTTAGAATCACATTCTACCGGTATGCTTACATATTTCATACATGTCTTTAAAAAAACCCGGAATAGACTCTTTCTAAAACTCATCCTTGATTGCTGAAATTTGGCATTACAATATAAAAATATTTCATTCTCTGTCAGTTTTAAGAGTTTCCTCCTAACATGTTTTTTTTGACGTTGTGGGGAAGGATGAATTTTTTTATTTATTCATTCACCATTTTATTGCTTCTATCCAACAGATTGCTATCTCACAAACTGTTCATGATAGCAGTGTCATGACACTCACATGTAATCCTGAAAACTTTAAGGACGGTTACTCACTAATGATACTAACATAGTATTATATAGTTAGTGTTGGATTCTTGAGATATCTTTTCTTCTTTTGCGTTAGATATTACTCAGATCTAGCACATCATTTTAAAAGAATTGGGAAAGAAAAATCATTCTTTTGCTATGTTACACTTGTACTATTTGTTGTCAAGGTGGATCTCCACCAAAAAAAACTTTTCTAAAGCATATTCTTTTAATAATCCACCGTAATCTGACTTACCTATTATATCAAAAGAAACTCATTTTAAAGTCTAAAATAGATTAAACTACTAAACTCTCTGTGTTTTTTTACCACTCAAGCCTCTCAAAATTATCTTTTCATCAAAAGAACAAACATTCTTATAGTTCTGTACGTACCACTGGAACCAAAACTAAAACTTCAATGATTGGTATCCCGAAGTAGTCGGGAAAGTTGAATTAAATTGTAAATAAGATTTTTCATTTTATCTTAGAATTTCAGTTTTGAAACAAACAGCTATTTCTAATTTCTAATGAGGTGAGCATCTATCTTATCCAATCTGTAAACATATAATTTACTAATTGAAACTAATAGCCTCAATATCTAGAGGAAAAAAAAATCTTCTTGGGTTCCCTCTAAAAAAATCAGTATGCGGGTTAACATTAAAAATGTCAACATTAAAAGGACTGTTTGCTTACTTTCAAATTTTCATGTTTCTTAAAAACAAGACATCATAAATGTTTTGTTTAACAAAAATTGACGTTGTCAAACACATAACTGTCCGACACAAAATATTTGAAAAAATACTATTGTTTTAACGAATTTGACAAAAATACTTGACAACAGACATTATTTTGTTTTCAATAATTTCTTTATAATTCTCTCTCTTTGCTTCCTTAATTAGCTGTAGGATCATTCGGAAAAATGCTATGGACTTTTTTTTAACCCTTCATCCCTTCACTAATAAAAATGTGTTATGTTCAAACATGTAGTCTATACGAGACAAAAATAATAATATTTTAATTGTAAACTTCCTTTGGGCCGTTCATTATCGAAAGTTACTTATTCGCTAATATTCCACAATAATGTTCCTTCTAACTTTAATCTTCCAACTATGTAAAAATAAGGAAGCCAAACTGCAAGTAACACATAATTCCATAGGTCATCTGGTAATAAACTGTAAAAGGTCATATCTAGGACTAACTTAGACTAAATTAAGAAATTTTCCGCAGTAAAAGTCTAACTCAGAATCCATTGTTTGTTTTTTTTACACGGCATCTTTATTATGCTCTTTAGATTTCATTTGTAAATAATAAACTGATCAAGGAATCTACACGATATCTTTCAAAAGAAAAATCTAACATCATAGCTAGAACCTTCTTATCGGTTTTATATTCTTAATTTTAACTCCACTGATATATACTGATTTATTCAATCAAAAGTCGCACAGTACAACTTACCCAACTTTCCGGGTTTAAGCCTTTGACTTATAACAGTTTGTGGTGCCATCTTTATACTCTTTACTCCCATCAATTATTCTATTACTCATAGAGCATACTAGTTCCCCCACACAAGCTCGTTGGGATACACTTTACCATTACTCATACATAATGGTTCTATGAGAGCTTGATAGTACCATACTACCATATTCTTTATTCTATCAAAATCTTCATACTCTAGGTCACATCGTATTGAAACACACTTCACAGATCCCTATATCATAGTGTGTAGGAGGAGGTTCCGAGACTCATGATCTACCAGAAACTAGTTTAATCTAATCCTTCCACTCAGCTCTTGTAATCTAACTTCTACGAACCAGATACTATTAAAGACTTTTGAATCACATATAGAGACTTTAATGGCAGATCTCTAGAGAAATTTAAGTGGTGAGACTCAATATCCTTTTGGTAACCAATGGGAAAAAAATGTGAGGACAACCTTTGTAAAAAGAATGTACAACATTGTTTAACTCTCAGTGCCAAAAGCTGAGAATACTCTGAAAATTTCTTTGAGACATTTTAAAACTCAAACTTTCTTCTAAAATACTTTTGAGGACATCACTGTCATGTGATTAATCATTAATCACTAAACGCATTAAATAATTAATCAACACACTTTAAAACTTATTTTGAAATAAGCATTTACAGCTTAAAGACAACATATAATCTGACCAATGATCATATTAAAGTGGTGTCCGACCACCGGTATCTCCTATTGGAACCATCAAATTGATGAGGGGCCCTCCCAGCAACTCAAGATTCCAAACATGAAATACCAATGCTCAACACTATAAAATAAGACATTTGAATCCACTATTAAAGAGCTTTCGAAATCTAAAGTGAAGCTTCAACATTTTTACATTAGAAAATTAAGCTATAAGGTATAAATCCTCTAATTTTTATTCATTTTTCTTTTTGAAAATATAATAAGATAATGTACATACGGTGCACATGGGCATTTAGAAAATATTTTTAATTAATAAGTAAATAAAATACATAACAAACTGATTTGTATGCTATTGGAAATTCTTCATCTCATGTAAACTCAATTACATGTGATGCTTTTAACAAAATGTCAGACAAACTCATTATCATTCTTCTTAACTAAAAGAAATATAATTAACAAGACCTAGGCAATAAATAAACTACAAGCTATATAAAAATATAGCTGGAATAACACTGACGTAATTCAATTACTTAATCATGAGAAAATAAAGACTATATGACACTCTTTTTTTTATAACTCGAATTTTAATCATGAGTAACCTCTATGAGAAATATTTTATATGAAAGATCAACATAGGCTAAAGTCAAAAAACCGCAAATACGTGATTTTGAGAGATGTGACAAGAACGATGGTGTTTTAGCTAACGGCCCTAAGTACTTCCAATATGAAATAGAAGACCTAACTCTGTTAGGAATTAGGGCTTCGACAAATACACGCACACACACGATTGTAAGATGCGAGAACTAAAAAAAAGAACACAAGAATTTAAAGTGGTTCACCGGTCAGACTGACTGGCTAGTCCATTGTGCGAACTAGAGAGATTTTATTAGTGAGAGAATGCTATTACACTTTCTGGTGATGTCAACTTAGGGTTTACTAATGATCTATTCATAGAGATAGGAAGAGAATTCTAGAGAGTGGGCTTTCTTTGGCCCCAAGCAACCTTGCTTCGGCCACAAGTAACCTAGCTTCGGCCTCGAGTAACCTACCCTTGGCCCCAATCTCAGTCTCTTTACCATTTGAGTGGATCACATCTCCACCACCCAACAAACTCAAGAGTATAGGAGCTCGAGTAAAATTTAATCTAACTAACTCGTAATAAAACAACGGTTTTACGAGTTGCGTATATAATACTCTTACTTGACTTTTCTATCTAACTAATACCAACAACACTCAAACATATTTTCACATAGATAACTTTTAACATAAATAAGTACTTACTTGGAAGATGACGAGCACGTGTACGGTGACAAATGAAGTTACGGGATAACCTCGGCTCTGATACCAAATTTGTAACGCCCCTCTCAGGGTTAAAGGAAACGTTACACTAACTTACTACTTTTAAAAATAACTGTAATATAATGACCATCTATTTAAGAAGAATAACCCTGATAAAATCTCAAATATAACTAAAATATAGCTCCAAATAAAAACTCAATAAAATCTAGTTATCACCAGCAAATGTGATAACCACCTGGATCTAAGAATTTACTGAACTTCAAATCCTCAAATAAAAATAAAGT
Source organism: Cuscuta epithymum (assembly GCA_945859915.1). Classification (NCBI taxonomy): domain Eukaryota; kingdom Viridiplantae; phylum Streptophyta; class Magnoliopsida; order Solanales; family Convolvulaceae; genus Cuscuta; species Cuscuta epithymum. The sequence continues at coordinate 2,901,979 of CAMAPF010000915.1, forward strand.
AATATTTATCACTTTATTATAACACTGAAATACTGAAACAAAATAATATCTAGCTAGAAGCCGCCAAGGTCGTTCCCGTTAACTCATCTTGGCACGCGTTCCACTCTCTCATCATCTTCCTCGGCCTGGGCCTTACCCTTAGCTTTAGTATGTGTACATGCGAAGAAACAAAACTGATAAGCTTTACGCTTAGTAAGTCACTATGGATCCACAAAATTATGTAGAAGTCTATGTCAATTTATCAATAGATAAATTTAGGCTATAAGCATGCACTGAACAAATAACTAACACACAACTTCTCAAATACATTCTGAGGGAGATCTCAAAAGGAAAATATTTTCTAAAATAATTTCTCAAAACTGCTGGAGAGATCTCAAAATTTCTTTCTCAAAACATCTCTGTAAAACTTTCTGAAAGAGATCTCAAAAACAACTTTCTGTAAAACTTTCTGAAAGAGATCTCATTAAAGTTTCTGTAATACTCTTTGTGGCTGATTTTACTCTGTGGGCCCGTGATATGTACTCAAAGGCGCCAATCTGACAGATCAGGGGAGCGACCCACTAAACATATTGGACTCTCTGAAACTCTGATAACTCTGTAACTCTGTGGGAACTTGTTCCCGAGTACATATCACTTAATCTTTCACTTTAAATATTAGTTCTTTTTTTATAATGGCATTTGGATAAAACAACATCAACTCTGAAAATAAAAGTACTGAAAAAATCTTGACTATGCCAGACAAAACATAACTCAATACAGCAAATAAAATAACTATGATCAACTGGTAGTAAGGGAGTGTCACAAGGGTTAGGTCTCTGGTTCGAATCCCGGCAACTGCGATGAGGGGTTTCTATGTTGAAAAATACATAGGGCCTCTGCAAGTACCGGGGATAGAGCCCCACTCTCTATCTGTCAGATTGTGATTATAGTCCAATTTACATCCTCCCATCGTGCCGTCCGGTTGGTGTTGGGGGGCCCTCAGGGATGGAGTGTCATCCTTTCTTTTCACTTCTCTTTTTGGGCCGTCCCAAAAAATTCTCTCCACTTACCATTTTTGGACAATTTGTATGGTTCACATTCATTTCATTTTTTTCTTACACAAACACAACCACACATTTTCACTTTCTTAATCTCCGTGCCAAGTCAAAGTGAGAAGAATTTTCCGGGACAGAGGGAGTATATAAAATAATCGATTGTTCGTACCGGTTTGGAACAATACGGCTTGATACGATTTTGAAATGATTCTCATTGAAGAACCAAGATTGTATCATATTGTATAAGATAATCATTCTGGTAGAATACAATACTTTATTCTTTTAGTTCATTCAATCCTGGTTCGGATTTGAACGGTTTTCAATGCAGAACCTCACATGTTGAGTTTGAGTTGTTTCAGTTTTTGGTGGACGTTTCGTTCTCCTTTCAATGGAGAACAAAAAAATCCCAAATGCATGTTCAACTATAATTGCCCGAAATCATTTTTATTTTATAAAACCGAGATAAAGGTTAATCTAGTACGCCAACTTGTATGAGGTGGACTAAAAAGTACACTTATATTGCATCTGACATTTTTTAGCACAAAACTCGGGTTTTTGTGTTAATTGAGTACACCTGTTAGATTAACTCGTTAATACGGTTGAATTGGCTAACAAAATGCTAATATGTCGACTTTTCGTTGGTCGATGCACCTCGCAGAACAACACCCCTACAGGTTGACACCCCCCGCAGGACGATGACCTGAAGGTCGACACCAAAACATTGGTCTTGCCGACTTCCCTTGTTTGATTGACTTTTTGATTGTCAAAGCTAGAACCTTGGTCGACTTTCCCTTCTTGCTAAGCATTTTGTTAGCCAACTCAATCATATTAATGTGTTACTCTAACGTGTACTCAATTAACACTAGAAAATGAAATTTATTTACTTAGGAATATCAGATGCAATATATTGTATCTTTTCCTCCACTTTCACTAAGTTGATGTACTCAATTGATCACTTCCTTTTCAAAATCCTACTAGTATAAGTTCTTACAACCATGCTTCGTGTACACAACGAATTGTACACGATATTTTACACGCAAGTCAAATTATCTGTGCATAAATAATTTCACTTGTCCACGACGGAATTTTGCTACATGGACAATTTTGATTCTTTTCCCAAAAAGAAATAAATTGTCGGAATAAGAAAAAGTGAAAAACCCTAACAAAACCTCTCTCCATTGTGGTGGGGTTATCCTAGCTTCGTGTAAGCAACAATGGCATCGATGGAGGTGGATTTGGGTATGCTCCCCTTCGACCTTGATTTTCATCCGTCAGATCATCTTGTCGCCACTGGTCTTATTAGCGGTGAACTTTTTTTGTAAGTTCAGTTCTTCACTTGATTCACTTCTCTAACGAGTAGAAAAAGAAATAGAGCTAAATTATTATGCTAAAGTCAATTTATAATTGTAGGCATCGTTACACAGCGGATTCTCAAGTACAAAGGTATAACCATAATTACTTGCGCGCTAATACACCCATATGCATACACATACATTATTTTAATGTCTAGTTTCTGCCTGTTGAGGGCTTATTTCTGTAAACATGAATTATAGGCTGTTCACAGTTAGCGCGCATACTGAATCCTGTAGAGCGGTCAGGTTTGTCAATGATGGACGCGGTAACCATGCTAATTTACAAGTTTCCTGCCTATTTTCTGATGACATATTATGGAAAATCTAAATCATAGTCTTATTTATTATTAATTAATGTGTGTTCAGCAATCCTAACGGGATCTCCAGATTGTTCTATACTTGCTACTGACGTTGAAACTGGATCAGAAATTGCTCGTGTGGAGAATTCTCATGGGTGGGTGATATAAATGAAATTTAATGCCTAGTGTAATGTAGCTGTATAAAATATATATACTTCGTAAATAGTTGTGTCATAAGTGCTAATAAGGTATTTACTTTGTCCTGTTGGTACACCTTTGAATGCAGTGCTGCTGTTAATCGAATCGTCAATTTAACCGAGTCAACCATTGCCTCCGGAGATGACGAGGGTTGTGTAAAGGTCAATTTTACATCCCCAAATGTTGAAACAACTTGAAAATACATTTTTTGAAACTCATTATTAGTAGAGGTTGAATTTTATCATTACACATCCAGCCGCAAACAAGAGTTCTGTTTGAGTAAGCTGCAACTTTTTTTAGTGAACCAAATCAAGGTACAAGCTATTACAAGCCATTTGTGGTCAAATGTAGCCCTAAAACTTGTTTCAGAGACTGTTTGGAGTTTGGACTTTGGAGTACTCGACTAAAGGCTTTTGTGGTTGGGTTCACACTGATTTTACGTAAAAACAAAAGCTAACTTTTATTTTTGTTTGTCCAAAAAAAGTCTTTTTTTTGACGGACGGAGTATGAAGGTCAATGACATGTGATTTCCCTGAGTCAAAACTTATATGTTAAGAGTTTGCTGAGCCTCTTTAAGTGTATCCATCTATGCAGTTCGTTTACATATTAATTATATTAGCAGCATAACTGTACATTTGATCCAAAATACTGCTCATAGGATGATGAGTTAACTGCTGCGACCATTTTTGGTAACCATGCCCAGTGTCAATACATTTTGCTTCTATTATCCCTGTTTTTCATAGGATAAACAAAACCACCACATTGATTTCTTTTTAAGCTTCTACTTCTCGCGTTTACTGATCCTGGTTTTACTCTTGCAGTATTAGATTGCGGTATTTGAGTATTTTTACTTATGGAGTTAACAGTGGAGTTCAATCATAATTTCTCAGTCCCATCACAAACTTATATTACCTCCTTTCCTTTTTATTTAGCCATCTTTGACATTTCCAGTCAAAGATGGTAAACTTCGATCCATTATTTTAACTAATATGTTTATGTGAAACATAATAAATTTATACTTTTATGATAGTATTTTAAACAAAGAACAGTTTCATATCATTTTCATATTATCAATACTACCGTGTATAAATATATAACCGGTCAAAGTTTAACATCATTGACTTGAAAAGTCAAATTTGGCTAAATAAAAAGGGACGGAGGGAACACAAATTATGAATGGCCACTTGTACTCTTAAAACTTATTTCCAAGAGCATTTGAAGTACTTGGGCAAAACAATTTATTGCTCGGGTTTACAAGGTTTTATTGAAATTGAAAGTTCAAATCTAAACGTGGGCTCTTTTTCTTTTCCAAATAAAGTTCTTGAAACCAGACTCTTTCTTTTCGGACAGATGAATGCAGAGAATGATGACATGTGAGGGATTTTCATCTAAGTATCTAACCAGACTCTTTCTATGTGTTAACAGTTATTTCGAGCTTTCCTTTAATATTAGCAGCATAGTTGTCTCTTTGATCCAATATACTGCCCAAGCGGTGTTGATTTGAATACCATGACCAATTCGTAACCTTGCCTAACGTAAACACATTATTCTTTTATTTCCCCCTTTGTTTCCTTAGGTTAAGAAAGACTACTATTTTGTTATTTTTAATGCTCTTCTACTGTTTTGGGCTCCTTTTGGGCCAGTCAGAAGCCTATGTTTCAGGGGCCATTGGGCAGTGCAGCCAAATACTTTAAGTGTCTAGATTTGGACCAAGGTTCGAAATTGCGTATTGCGTGTTTGAGGCGGTTTCTTAGCATTGCCTATTGCGTAAGCCTCATTGCGCAATGAGGCGTAAGCCTCAACTTTTTTAACAAATTTATTAATATAAAAGAACAAATAATGTAATTAATACTTAAGTAAAAGAGTATTTAAAAGGTAACTAATGTCATAATGAAAACATCCAAAATTGAGATCATAAACCCATCCAAAAAATATGTTATAACATCATTTAAAATAAATATTTTCTAATTTATTAAAGTTCTAGTCCTATACTCCTATTAGATCGTAGAGTCCAAAAGATGAATTAAAATAACAAAGATGAATCCACTACGTGTGGAATACTAAAATAACAAAAATAACATTACTCCTAATAATATTAAAAATTCCACTACGTGTTCCACTATGTATTAAAATAACAAAGATGAATCCACTAACTACAAACAAACTAATAAAATAATACTCCTGCATTAAATTATCCGTAGTGGAGTACCTTTTTCCTTCTCATCCAGAACATCTATGATCTATCAATAAATATATAAAATATTAAACCCATACCTGCCGAATGAGAGCAAAGAAAAAGTTGCAGAAGGTTTCTTCTTCTGTGCGCAGAGAAGAAATAGCGGAAGTAGGAATAGAACTACGAAGGTCGGAGAGACTCTAGGCAAACTTGTACACTAATATACTACGCGTCTTAGTGGAAGCGGAAGTTTTTTTTTTAAATTTACTTTGGGCTGACCCTGTTTTTTAAATAGCGCCTCAGCACCCGTTTTATTGCGTACGCAATAAACGTACGCCTTTTCCAAAAAGGCGCAGTATTCCATATGGCGTATTTGCGATTCAGCCTTATGTCCTAGAATGTTAAAAAATCACAAAGCTAGCCTTATTGCGTAGAGGCGGAACGCAATTTTAAACGTTGATTTGGACAGCAAGTTTATTTTTATCTACTTCTTAGTTTTTTGTATTCTGGTTTTACTTAGCCTTTCCTCATGAGTTAGTTGTATTAGCTTTGCAATCCATAGTTTAGGATTGCAAATAATTCTATTGTAGTCATTTCCTTTACTTTTCAGAACTCTTGTACTCTCCATATAAGGGGTTTTAGTTATTGAATTGATTACTTTTTGAAGAATTGATTCTCGACTTTTTGCGTCCTGACAAGGTCGGCACCGGTTAGTTTGGTATTAAGCATAGTTCTAATTGATCCACACGTCTCTCTCTCTCTCTAGTCTCTCCCTCTCCCTCTCCCTCCCTCTCTATTTCTCTCATCCATTACCTTGGATAAGATCTTGTACGAGTGTTCTTAACAATTTCTCGTGTTTACCGATTCTGCTTTTACTCTTGCATAATAAGATTTCTGTTTTTAACTTATGGAGTTGAAAATGAAAGTCAATAGTAATTTCTCAGTTTCACAATTACAGGTGTGGGATACGCGACAACATTCATGCTGTAGTACTTTTCACATTCACGAGGAGTACATCTCAGATATTACTTTCACATCGGATTCCATGAAATTACTTGTCACAAGGTATTAATGTGTGGCCTGTCCCACTTTTCTATGCGTATCATTTTTTATAATGACAGAACGGAAGTTCACTTTTCATATAAGAGGGAAGAGGGCAAAATGCTCCATTTATTATATGATGATAATATCATCACACATTACAAACTTTTCGCATATGGTTCTGGAACTATTGGCTCATTTGTGATTGATAACAGCCTTAATATGTCATTCTTCGATGTTTGTCTTTTCTTGAAATTAGATGCGCCCCAATTAGAAAGCCATCGTTTCTATTAGCATTGTGTAGTTCTTTTATTTGACTTAGATGTTCTTTGTAATATTTTATAATTTTATCTCCAGTGGTGATGGGACTCTCTCTGTTTGCAATATACGAAGTAGTAAGGTAATCATCAGTTTTTTTTTTTTTTTTTGCATTTCTATGCTCATCAATATCTGTGATAGCATGCCCACCCTCATGTTTAAAAGATCCATTTATAAATATTCCAAGACGTTTTAAGTGTGAATACTTATGCATGCTATTTTGATTTTGCTTCGCTAAAACTTTCACATGAAGGTTAGGTTCTTGATTCATTAAAATTTTTCTTTATATTTGACCTCCAGGTTCAAACTCGGTCAGAGTTTTCAGAAGATGAGCTGCTTTCTGTTGTGGTTATGAAGGTAGATATTATATTTTTTCTGAGTATATTATATCTATATATATTAATTTACTATGTATTTATTTATGTGTATGTGTTTGTTTTATTTCACATTCCAACTGTCTAATTATGCTTATGTATTTAATAACATAAATCTATTTTAATCAGAACGGTAGAAAAGTTATATGTGGGACTCAGGGAGGAATTCTATTACTGTACTCGTGGGGCTTCTTTAAGGATTGCAGGTTGTTAGACTGCAACTCTTTAAATCTCACCTTAATATTGTTTTTTATTCTCATTCTCAATTTTGCTGCTTCGATTTTTTCCAGTGATCGATTTGTCGATTTGTCCCCAAACTCAGTGGATACACTATTGAAAGTGAGTGCATTTTTAGTAGTTCCATAATTAGTGTTTAGATTTAATGTGATACTGACTGGTATACTATTTCTATATTGGGAACCTCCGAACCTAACAATTTTAAAATGTTTTCCATTGTGAAGCTTGATGAAGACAGAGTAATCGCTGGATGTGAGAATGGGCTTATTAGGTACAGCAAACTGCTTAATTTATCTGAGTTGTCTGTTGTATTTGTCTGGATTAAAATTTTATTCACTATCCTTTTGTTTCCCCTTTAGTTTGGTGGGCATATTACCAAACAGAGTAATTCAACCAATTGCTGAACATTCAGAATATCCTGTTGAGGGTCTTGGTAAAACTTCATGAAATCTTAGCTGGCATTTGTTGTCTGAGAATCTTTTTGCTGATTAGTATTTGTAACTTTTGTTCTTATTTTAACATTTGCAGCTTTCTCATATGACAAGAAGTATCTTGGGAGCATCTCACATGATCAGACATTAAAGGTCCACATCTATGTATCTATGTGATTGTATTTCTTGTACGAGTGCCATAGTTGTCGTGGCATTTTTTGTAGTGATGGTGCATTTATGGCGTCGCCACATGTCATAATAGCCCTTTAAAGGAACTTCAGCCAATTCTGCCAGCAAATATAAGTCCAACCTTACCTATTTTGATTATTCCACAATTCAACGCACAGAATCAAAAGTTACGTGTTTGGTAAAAAAGTTAGCTGATAAGCTGGAAATACGGGTTACCTAACGGGCTCTAATTCTGTACTTCAACCACCAAAAATGAGTAAAAGAGTTGAATAGCCACATTCTTACCAAAATATGTCAAGTTAAAACAGTTTAATGTAGTTCCCAGAATAACTTATTATCCAAAAAACTTGAAGACTTCAGAAATATGTCAACTGGTTAAGGGTTAAGAAGTCAATTATTATTTGTCTACTCAATCAAATAAAGTTTTCCATTAATTACAGATAGGATTTTATTTGTTCATCATCATCATTACCCTAGTGTCTCAAAGAGACTATTCCGGATGACCCATAGTGAAAATCGCGTCGAAAATTGCGTGGACTGACTGCTGCGTCATATCAAAGGGCAGACAATTGAGTGAGCTATTTTGCTTTATTCCATCATATTCCCAATCCAAAAGATAGGATTTTAGTTGTTAATTTGGAATTTTCACTTATAAGATTGCCCAGATCAAACAAAAATATAAATAACTAGTATACTGCATATAAAATATTTGTTGGAAAAAAGTAGCATCTAATAAAAGCAATAGACATATATAAAAAATTAAGTCATGCTACAATTTAATGTTATACAGAGTATACTGCAATGAGCACTAAAATAGCTTTTGTAGTTTATCTCCTCTAATGAATTTGTAGTTTTATACTTGAAGGACAAGCAGATAGTGTCAAATATAAAAAGCAAGGCATTTAAATGGAGTTTATTTTCCTCACTGTCAAGGAATTTTGTAAATTTAATGTTTGGTAATTTGTTGGAGATGCAGTTCCCCTATAGGCGTGCACAGCTTTCTCTGACAGAGACTTTAGTTGCACAACTTCTCTGGCATTTTGGCTTTAATTCTACGTTAGTTGGTCTCTATTTATTTCCGTAATTAGTTTTATTTTTAAATTTACATGATGGGCGGGCAAACTGGTTAATTTATAATCAGGCCAACGGCCAACAGTAACTAAATGAACCTGTTAAATATAGCGCAAATGGCGTGGTGATGGCACACTGATGGTGTTGCCACATGTATACTGGTTGCCAGGAAGCATTTTGTGGTGAAGCCTCTTCAGATCGCCAAAGGTGTTTTATGGCACACACCATTTTCGCCACTGACAACTATGATGAATGAGAATTCTAGAATGCACATGAAAGAAGTACTTGCTCAATGTGTTTTCCCTCCTTCCTATCCATCACTCACACTAGCACTATTTCTTTTTTTTATTCAATATATACAGCTGTGGGATTTGGATGAGATATTAACAAGTGCTGGAGATGCCTCAACAAGCCAAGCAGCTGAAGCTGATAGTGACAGCGATGACGGGATGGACGTTGATGACAGTATTACGAAAACTTCTAAAGGTACCATTAATGTGGCATACAACAACTCATGAGCCCGTTTGGCTGAAATGATTGAATCTGCTATTTTTTTAAAATGAAAGCATATGGTAAAATCCGTTTAGCTTATTCTGTTGGTGAGCAGATAATTCAGGCTACCAAACAGGCTTTCTTTTTGGAAATTGCTGAAACATGCATATTGTTTTACTATAGTCCTAAAATCTTTTGGTCATTGCTTTATAGTTAAAATACTTTATTTTTGCAGGAACAAAGAAGAAGACTGCTAGTAAAGGGAAAAGCGTGAGCAGTTCAAGTAACTTTTTTGCAGATTTATAAGTCACGGTATATCCGTATTTCAGTGCCAAAAGGTAGCACATGATGCATCACATAATGCAACAGTCAATGTGGTGGTGGGCTTCAAATTTCAATGCCATTTGCTTGTTGTAGTATTTCCGGAACCTTATTTATAAGTGGCACGATTTTCCAAATTGTGTGACCATCACTAACAAATAGTGCTGTGAGTACCTTCATCTTATAACTCTCTCCTGTCTCCAATGCCTGTTTTATTTGTTAGCATTCATTTGACAGAAACAATATGCTTTGAAAAGAAAAACATTCACTGTCCTATTTTGTATTTGAACTAACTTTTGATTGCAATAATGGCCTTGAGAAGAAAACAATCAATACATCATCTCAGTTGAACCAATGAAATAAGAGTCAACCTTGACAATACTCGGATCATTCTGAAAGGGTGCATAGTCATTCCCAGCCCTTTTTTAGTGTTTATACAATAGTCATACACATTCTTCCCATTGAAGGCCTCTCAGTCTCTCACTGCTATCAGCCCAGACACAATGAGACACAAGGTTTGTGAACATTAATTGATTCCGTTGTTTATGTCCTCATCTCTCTGACTGTCACTTTCCTCTTGTCAATCAATATATGCCTCACCTGTGTTTGCCATTCCCCAGTCTTTAAAATGTGCTTTAGTAGCATCATCCTACACGCTTTGATTAGGGATGGACCAGGTTTGGATCCGGGTAAAGAGGTTCGTAGGGACTGTGAACCAGACTGGGTAAAACGGTTAGCAGGGATTGTGAACCGGACCGGGTGGGTATACTCGTATGGGCTCCGCTTCCTTGGTTGACCTGGTTTCATAGCCATTAAAAATGGAACTGGAACTGATGATCTTGTTGTGGATGAATCAGAAATGGGACACAGTACCAGTTCTGGAACTAGGACCAGGACCAACCTTGCTTGGATGTGATTATATAGATCATGAGACATGGAGTTTCTGGTTGCATGAAAGCCACCCAAAGACCAACCTATGTTCTTTTTACCTGCAGTACCATTGCACCAAGCTTTCATCATTTGGACAAGATCAAGTTCAACTACCCTTTGCCTGATCAGCAGTTCAAGCGAGGCCTCTGCAATGCATAAAACATCATTCTCGTAAGTGAGATTTCCAGTCTGGCTTCTAAAGTAGACAATTTGCCAATTAAATTCTAAAACAGAAAACAGGTGAAACTTTACAATCTCATAACTTAAATGCATCTGTTGTAGTAAGTGCTATTACTAATAGTACAGGTTGACACTTCCCGGTTTTGAATCAGAAGTTAGAACTGAAACTGAAACGGGTGATGAGTATCCAAAGTCCAAACCGCTCAATTGAGGACTAAAATCAGATTCTTATATATATATTCCACTTTCTGTTTGATAACTACTGCCAATCTGCCATATCAAAAGACACAGATTCATTGTTTTTTACTCCGTACTACTTTTCATTTGTTTACCTATCTCCCCCACTTTTTTGCACTATCTTACTCTTTCTGTGAACAATATTTCAATGAGTAAAAGGGAATTGATGCTTGGAAGTAACGGGACTGATCCAAATCGATATCACATTATATCACATTAACTGGGATGACTTATCCAGTGTTTCAAACTTTCAATAAAGGCTCCAACTTTTTCGGCCTGGTTTGTCCTGATTCAGAGTTGGACCAAACCAGTGTCCATGCCTCAGCCATAGTTAGGGATGGACTCGGGCCGGGCCAACCGGCCCGGAACCGGACCGGCCCGCTACTGTACGGGCCCGGACCGGCCCGGTGAACCGGTTCGGTTCCGGTTCGGGCCTCCCGGCCCGGTGGTATACCGGTCCGGGCCCGGGCCTCCAGTTTAGTGAACCGGCCCGGCCGGGCCGGGCCCGGTTCGGGCCGGAATTTAATTTATTTTTTTTTTTGAATTTTTTTTAAGTTTTGGGTTGGATTAGGTATTTTGGGCCATTTGAGGTGGTTTGGGGTGGTTTGGGGTGGAGGGGGAGGGGTAGGGGGTTAAATAAGAGAAGAAGAAAAAAAAAAAACATTCCGGGTGGCCCGGCCCGGCCCGGTTCTGGCCCGGAACCGGAACCGGAACCGCCCACCACCGGTTCGGGCTCGGGCCTCCTTTTTCTGAACCGAGGCCCGGCCGGGCCCAGGCCCGAACCGGGCCCGAACCGGAACCGGTCCACCCCTAGCCATAGTGATTAACTATTCCACTTCTACAGCTTGGAGCCTGGAAAAGGTGATTTATGAGGCACTTTATATCATTGTGAAACATTTTTATTAAACCTAAACCGCTAAACACACTTAATAAAATACATCTACGTATAACACTAGGTTAGTGTGTGACTGTGTGCACAAGGGTGGATCCAGGAATTTTAAATACCCTGGGTTAAAAAGCAATTATACTAGGCTTAAACATTTTTGAGGTAGTCTAAATATGAAAATTTAAAAAATTCACACTAAAAAAGTTGAAAAAATTTCAAGTTGCCCCGGGCTTCAGCCCACCGTAGTGCATACATAGATCCTCCCCTGTGTGTGCAGCAGGCGGTGACACCTAAAAATATTGCATGCTTATGAGACAAGGTATATTGTGGCATAACTAAATAATGGCCGGAGGAAATCCAATGAATGGTCTGGTTACATTTTGAACTATGGCCGGAACCATTTTGTTTTCACATCTTTCCAGTAATCCAGTTCATTGCTAATTGCTTTGAATATAGCCACATTATTTCTAAAGGTAATTCACTTTCAAAACTTACATTTTATATCGTTTGATTGTTATAAATGCAAACATAACAAAATAAAACAAGACAAACACAACCCTCATTCAAAGATTTAAATCCATATGGAATTGAACTGATTATCAATATTATGACCTCCATAAATAACAAACAACATAACTTTGTACGTGTAGTGATGTAAAGATCGGGGTTTTGTCCAGAAACGTCATCTCGATAGAAGTAAAAAGTCCAAGATTTTATATATCGAGTTGGGATATTAGGTCCCGACCTAGTAAATGTCCAAATATCCCTACAGGCCCAAATCACACACGGGCCATCTGCAAATGTTGCCAGCTTGGGGCGATCGCCCGGATCCTGCTGCTCGGTTGAAGACATACGACACTTTCTCCCCACTTGGGCTTCTTCCCTCAATCCAACAACTTCCCATGGAAGAGCGGCCCAAGGCAGATGGCGGAAAGCGCATTTGTTGCATAAGATATGGAAGATTTTGCGGTTGGGGCTCCATCCACTCGGGGGCGGCCACATCACCCCCTCCGCCTACCCACTAAATAACAACATTTATTTCAATGTAAAGGGTTAACAATTTTGTACTCTCAAGCATTACACTTCTCTCTAGCTTCCCCGATGACGTGCACTTTGTCGTGAGTGCACTCAAAGTAATTTCAACACTAACACTTAGACGTAGTATAGTGTAGTAGAGTTCGTATCCACAGGGAAAGGAATAATTCTCTTTTTATATAAATAGTAAGTAAAAGGGGGGTTTTGATTGTTGAGTGATTTAATTAAATTAAACACGAAGATGAACGATTTATATGGGATTTAATTCAAAGATAAAAGGGACTTGGCATTGCTACTTTCCACTTGTTGATATATTTTAGTCGATCATTGTTATATCCATAACTAATCCCCTCTCGAATACTCAATCGCGGAGTATAACCAGTTCATCGAGGGTAGTTATTAACAACGACCGTTCATTAATAACCCTTACTATTAATCAAATATAGAACAACGCCGTATACCGACTTAATAGTAGCATTCAATCTATTTAACTCCTTGATGAAATCAATTGAGATTGATAACCTCAACGCAACGGTTTCGGTTTAACCAACAAAATTGATCCCTCTTAAGTTTATTAACCACGACCGTGCATTAATAAACCGAAGTTACTTACTTGTGAAACCATCAACGATTAACCATCGGTTCGTTGATCGTTTCTAGTAATAATCAATGTTGGAACGTTAACTAATCGTCACTTAGCAACCCTCCAACAATGATGTAGAATGAGATTAAGGGAAGAATTAATAATCAAGAAGAGAGAGTAAGAAAATAACTCACAACTTTAATAATCAACAAGCTTCAAGAGCAACACCAAGAAATGGAAGTTTAGCTCCTCATTTGGAGACTAAACATGCTAAAAAAATATAAAAGAAATACTATTCTAAGTTGAGCTTAAGAGTATGGAAGAAGGAGTTATTAAAAGTGAAGGAAAATGGGGCTATTTATAGGTGTTTTCAATACCCTGGGGCATTTACCCGACCGGGTAAATGGGCATACCCGACCGGGTAAATGTCAAAATCAAATATTTGCCCACGATTCCTTGTTTTTAGCACGTCGGATTGTCCCCGGTCAAGTCCCACCCGACCGGGTGGGGTAGTGGGCCCGACCGGGCCTAGCAATTTCCTTGCTAGTTCGGTTTTCACTTCCTACCCGACCGGGTGTGGGTTGATACCCGGTCGGGTTTTTCCTCCAGGGCAGTCAAATCTCCTTTTTCTTCACTTCAAAGTCTCCCTTTCCAACACCATAATTCCTAATTCTACTTTACAACTTACAAATGAGAACTAAAATACAATTACAACAAAAATCACACAAATGTTTACAAACTAAATAAAACGATAAACAATACACACAAATCAAACACAAAAACACACACTTATGCACTACTAATTAGTGCATATCAAACACCCCCACACTTGAACCTTTACTCGTCTCGAGTAAACCAAATCCAGTCCAAGAAGTCCTTAAATTGACAAGAGTATCAACACCAACATCCACGTGTGTTTTTAGAACAACACAAAAAATATCCCCCAAAATATAACAGTAAAGAGGGGTCTTTAACTCCATATTTCTTATCAACCTCATTTTTTTTTTTCGTTACCCTTAGGATCCTGCAGAAAAGAAAATATTTTCTCTCATTCTCTCATTTTGCCTAGGTGCCCTTTCGGGTTTTCATCCCAGCTTCCCACATTTTTCTGTTTCAATCCTCACAACTCACTCTTATTTTTGCTTTATTTTTGCTTAAGTTGCCCTTTCAGGTTTTCAACTTAACAAGCTTTTTTTTTTTTTTTTTTAAAACAAGAATAAAGAGTATGAATGTGAAAATTCCATAAAACTCTAAATTTGACGTGCACTTTGTCGTGAGTGCACTCAAAATAAATTCAATACTAACACTTACACGTAGTATAGGTGAAGTAGAGTTCGTATCCACAGGGAAAGGAATAATTCTCTTTTTATGTAACTAGTAAATAAAGGGGGGTTTTGATTGAGAGATTTAATTTAAATTTAAACACGAAGATGAACGAGTTATATGTGATTTAATTCAAAGATAAAAAGGACTTGGCATTGCTACTTTCCACTTGTTGATATATTTTAGTCGATCATTGTTATATCTATAACTAATCCCCTCTCGAATACTCAATCGAGGAGTATATCCAATTCATCGAGGGTAGTTATTAACAACGACCGTTCATTAATAACCCTTACTATTAGTCATGTATAGAACACCGCCATATACCGACTTAATAGTAGCATTTAATCTCTTAACTCCTTGATGAAATCAATTGAGATTGATAACCTCAACACAACGGTTTCGGTTTAACCAACAAAATTAATCCCTCTTAAGTTTATTAACCACAACCGTGCATTAATAAACCGAAGTTACTTACTTGTGAAACCATCAACGATTAGCCATCGGTTCGTTGATCGTTTCTAGTAGTAATTAATGTCGAGATGTTAACTAATTGTCATCTTAGCAACACTCCCCAACATTAATATAGAGATAGATTAAGGGAAGAATTAATATTCAAGGAAGAAGATTAAATATGAATAATCCTACTATAACTAATGTCAAGATGTTATCTAATTGTCATCTTAGCAACACTCCCCAACATTAATATATAGAGGAAGAAAATAAATACTACTATAACTAATGTCGAGATGTTAACTAATTGTCATCTTAGCAACACTCCCCAACATTAATATATAGATAGATTAAGAGAATAATTAATATTCAAGGGAAGAAGTTAAGAAAATAACTCACAACTTTAATAATCAACAAGCTTCAAGAGCAACACCAAGAAATGGAAGTTTAGCTCCTCATTTGGAGACTAAACATGCTAAAAAAATATAAAAGAAATACTATTCTAAGTTGAGCTTAAGAGTATGGAAGAAGGAGTTATTAAAAGTGAAGGAAAATGGGGCTATTTATAGGTGTTTTCAATACCCTGGGGCATTTACCCGACCGGGTAAATGGGCATACCCGACCGGGTAAATGTCAAAATCAAATATTTGCCCACGATTCCTTGTTTTTAGCACGTCGGATTGTCCCCGGTCAAGTCCCACCCGACCGGGTGGGGTAGTGGGCCCGACCGGGCCTAGCAATTTCCTTGCTAGTTCGGTTTTCACTTCCTACCCGACCGGGTGTGGGTTGATACCCGGTCGGGTTTTTCCTCCAGGGCAGTCAAATCTCCTTTTTCTTCACTTCAAAGTCTCCCTTTCCAACACCATAATTCCTAATTCTACTTTACAACTTACAAATGAGAACTAAAATACAATTACAACAAAAATCACACAAATGTTTACAAACTAAATAAAACGATAAACAATACACACAAATCAAACACAAAAACACACACTTATGCACTACTAATTAGTGCATATCAAACACCCCCACACTTGAACCTTTACTCGTCTCGAGTAAACCAAATCCAGTCCAAGAAGTCCTTAAATTGACAAGAGTATCAACACCAACATCCACGTGTGTTTTTAGAACAACACAAAAAATATCCCCCAAAATATAACAGTAAAGAGGGGTCTTTAACTCCATATTTCTTATCAACCTCATTTTTTTTTTCGTTACCCTTAGGATCCTGCAGAAAAGAAAATATTTTCTCTCATTCTCTCATTTTGCCTAGGTGCCCTTTCGGGTTTTCATCCCAGCTTCCCACATTTTTCTGTTTCAATCCTCACAACTCACTCTTATTTTTGCTTTATTTTTGCTTAAGTTGCCCTTTCAGGTTTTCAACTTAACAAGCTTTTTTTTTTTTTTTTTTTAAAACAAGAATAAAGAGTATGAATGTGAAAATTCCATAAAACTCTCCCCCCAAGCTAATCAAAGCACTGTCCCTAGTGCTTGTGTATGAGATGAATGCGTTTTTTTTTTTTGGTACTTTTGGGAGGTTTTGTTGGTGATTTGTGGGTGTGGAGATGAAGAGGGTGAAGAGGAGATGAATGAATTGGGTTTACTTGATGCATTTGGTGGATGGATGTAGGAGATATGAAGCTTTGGACTCTTGGAAATGGAGGAAATTTGGGGTTCGGTTCGAATGGGGAAAAGAAAGTGAGGAAGAAAGCTGCCCGCCCGCCTCCTGATCGGGATTTTTCCCGACCGCCCGGCCGGGTATAGTGAATGACCCGGTCGGGCGTAAACTGTTCACCCGAGGCAGAGAGTTTTTTGCAGGGTTGCCCGGCCGGGTACCCGGTCGGGTGTGTCTATTTTTTTCTGTTCCTTAGCTGCCTCGCCCGGGCGAGTTGTGCGGGTATGGTATTTTTACGCTATACCCGACCGGGTGTAGTGTGGTATCCGGCCGGGTATGTTCCCCAGGCTTCACTTTTTTTTTTTTTTTTTTTTTTTTTGAAGTGTAAACTTAAACTAGAAAAAAAGTAAACGTACCTTACATGGGTTGCCTCCCAAGAAGCGCCTCGTTTAACGTCGCGGCACGACGCCATCATTGTGTTCAATCGTTCAAGCTTGGATGGTGATAATTCATCTTCTTCACATTTTCACTCCTAGGACTTACATAGGAATGCTCAATTTTCTGACTCTTCACTTTGAAAATCTTTCCAGGATCAAATATCCAGATTTTCATTGATTCATGTGGGAGGGAGGGGAAGAAACTATCGTTTAGCATGGTCAATGAAAAGTTTTTCGACCTCTCAATTTTGAAGAAGATTTCGGAAATGTCATTGTCCTTTTCAAGTTTATGAGTTTCTCTTAAAGCTTCCAGAAATGATGGAGATACCTCAAAGGATGACAATGACAAAGATTTGAATTTGAAGCTCGGCTTAT
Organism: Cuscuta epithymum; assembly: GCA_945859915.1. NCBI lineage: Eukaryota > Viridiplantae > Streptophyta > Magnoliopsida > Solanales > Convolvulaceae > Cuscuta > Cuscuta epithymum. The sequence goes on from CAMAPF010000915.1 coordinate 2,919,566, forward strand.
CCTCTTCTTTGACCAGTTGGAGCTCCGTATCTTTTACTTCTTCTACTTCTTCTGGATTCTGGATCTCCTTTTGCATTTCCTTTTCATTTGTCAATGTGATTGCAAAAGTTTGCTGTTTAGGATCACATTCTATTTGAGAAGGAAGCTTTTCTGAATCCCTTGCTTCAAGCCTACTCACGGCTCCGGCTATTTGACTTATTTGAGTTTCCAAGTTTAAAATGCTAGACTTGGTCTCATTTTGGAATTGCACCATGTTGTTTTGCATGGTGGTCATGTTGGTAGCAATAGCCCGGACCATATCCTCCGTAGACATGTTAGAGTTGGAGAACGGATCATACCTCATTTGAGGTACATCCCTTTCGTAACCAACCTCATTAATTTGTTCAAGGTATTCATCTTGGAGCTTTGGGCAGAAATCCGTTAGATGCCTGTGAGACATGCAAATGTTGCATGTATTGGCATCTTGAGCTTTTGAGCTTAAGATAAATTCATTTATTAGAGAAGTCAAGAAGGAAATTTGACTCTCTAAGGATGAAATGTTGGTATCCATACACTCATAACTCATGTAAGCTCAGAAAATAGAAGAGTAAGTTTTTTATTTTATTTTTTTTTTTTTTTTGTTTTTGATTTTTATGAGATAAAATAAAAAGAAAAATAATTGCCTTTCCCCGGCAACGGCGCCAAATTTGACGTGCACTTTGTCGTGAGTGCACTCAAAGTAATTTCAACACTAACACTTATACGTAGTATAGTGTAGTAGAGTTCGTATCCACAGGGAAAGGAATAACTTTCTTTTTATATAAATAGTAAGTAAAAGGGGGGTTTTGATTGTTGAGTGATTTAATTAAATTAAACACGAAGATGAACGATTTATATGGGATTTAATTCAAAGATAAAAGGGACTTGGTCTTGCTACTTTCCACTTGTTGATATATTTTAGTCGATCATTGTTATATCCATAACTTATCCCCTCTCGAATACTCAATCGCGGAGTATAACCAGTTCATCGAGGGTAGTTATTAACAACGACCGTTCATTAATAACCCTTACTATTAGTCATGTATAGAACACCGCCATATACCGACTTAATAGTAGCATTTAATCTCTTAACTCCTTGATGAAATCAATTGAGATTGATAACCTCAACACAACGGTTTCGGTTTAACCAACAAAATTAATCCCTCTTAAGTTTATTAACCACAACCGTGCATTAATAAACCGAAGTTACTTACTTGTGAAACCATCAACGATTAGCCATCGGTTCGTTGATCGTTTCTAGTAGTAATTAATGTCGAGATGTTAACTAATTGTCATCTTAGCAACACTCCCCAACATTAATATAGAGATAGATTAAGGGAAGAATTAATATTCAAGGAAGAAGATTAAATATGAATAATCCTACTATAACTAATGTCAAGATGTTATCTAATTGTCATCTTAGCAACACTCCCCAACATTAATATATAGAGGAAGAAAATAAATACTACTATAACTAATGTCGAGATGTTAACTAATTGTCATCTTAGCAACACTCCCCAACATTAATATATAGATAGATTAAGAGAATAATTAATATTCAAGGGAAGAAGTTAAGAAAATAACTCACAACTTTAATAATCAACAAGCTTCAAGAGCAACACCAAGAAATGGAAGTTTAGCTCCTCATTTGGAGACTAAACATGCTAAAAAAATATAAAAGAAATACTATTCTAAGTTGAGCTTAAGAGTATGGAAGAAGGAGTTATTAAAAGTGAAGGAAAATGGGGCTATTTATAGGTGTTTTCAATACCCTGGGGCATTTACCCGACCGGGTAAATGGGCATACCCGACCGGGTAAATGTCAAAATCAAATATTTGCCCACGATTCCTTGTTTTTAGCACGTCGGATTGTCCCCGGTCAAGTCCCACCCGACCGGGTGGGGTAGTGGGCCCGACCGGGCCTAGCAATTTCCTTGCTAGTTCGGTTTTCACTTCCTACCCGACCGGGTGTGGGTTGATACCCGGTCGGGTTTTTCCTCCAGGGCAGTCAAATCTCCTTTTTCTTCACTTCAAAGTCTCCCTTTCCAACACCATAATTCCTAATTCTACTTTACAACTTACAAATGAGAACTAAAATACAATTACAACAAAAATCACACAAATGTTTACAAACTAAATAAAACGATAAACAATACACACAAATCAAACACAAAAACACACACTTATGCACTACTAATTAGTGCATATCACCCGAATAGCACTTAGCTTAATCTGAGGGCTAAATCGGCGTTTGGCAGTTGTGTTGCAACCATTCTATAGCTTGAATAGAATTGGATACACTTTGTCTCTAATTTGTCTCTTGTCTTGCTATTTTCCTTGCCTTTAACATGCATTAAACAACCTACTAACAAAAGCCTTCCAACGAAGGTCAAAGGACCGTGTTGGGCCTTGGAATCTCGAGGAATAAACTTCAACATAGCGTTTTATTCTCTTATACCGTTCCGGTGTGAGATAAATACTTCAATACCCCCTTGCGCAAATTAGGATGGACAATATCGAGGTGTATAAATCGGCCAAATAGACCCTGACCTTAACGAGCTTTCCTTACCCATGGATGCTAAGCAACAATCAAACCACCACAATATTGAACATGCTTTGATACCATATTAAAATCGGAGTTCCATTTTAAAAGATCAACTTGATCGACGAAGTACATAGTTGAAGATCTTAAATGACATTTTATTCTTTTATACTTGATATGAGACGAATACTTTAACAAGTGACCACAATAATATGTACATAATGACAGTGGCGGAGCTAGGGTGTTATGCTAGGTCTCGGTCCACTTCAAATTTTAAAAAATGTCGTATTTATTAGTGTACAAAATTATTCAAAAAAATTCTTTGCAACCACCTAGTGGCCAGGGTCATGGCTACCCCTGCATAGTTAGTATTGAATATAATCACTATTATGGTGAATTTTTATTTGATTGTATACAGATTGTGATGATCAGGGCCGGCCCAGGGCATGGCTGCCAAGTGCGACCGCACAGGGCCCGGATTTTTGAAGGGCCTAAAAAAAAATTAGTATTACGCCCCAGCCCAAAATCCCCCTGCGTAAATCTAAATTTACTTGAAGAATGTCCCTTTTTAAATAAATTGTAAGTTATTAATGACTATTTTTATCATTACATTTATTCGTAAATTGTATTTTAAGACAATTTGCTTGTGTTGCAACTTGAAAAAAGACCCAAATTTTATTCTCGCACAGGGTCTACATTTCTTCGGGACCGGCCCTGGTGATGATATATTCATAATGATTATATCGATTATCTTGTCATAATTTTTGTTTGTTTTTGTGGTAAACAGGAAACACCCTTTAAATGACCATGTGTTGCGAAATGCCAAAATCAATGCAAAATAATATCGCTTGTCTCAAACATAACATTTCGCAATTATTTAGGAGGAAAAATACCAAGCGTTATATTGAAACAATATCTCGAGGGCATTTCATCATCATTATCATTAATATTTATTATAATTAATCATATTTAATTTACAAATTACTTAATAAAAAGAGACATAAATAAGTACTGCAAAGGAAAAGTCAAAACAAAAAGCGAATGATGGCCAATGAAATAGGCAAACAAATAAAAACCACATAGTGCCCTAAAGAATGGCAAATGAATAGAAGCCTTAGAATAGAATCCACTCTTTTCGATGGATGTATTTCATTTGCAAACACTATAAATGCCTCTTGCTTTGAGATTTCATAATATACCCACACAAAAAAACATTAAAGTAAACAATATATAATACAAGATGAAATTTTTATATTGCCTAAGTGTCTTCACATTTACGACATTCTTGTTGTTCCTTAATGGCGAAAGTGCTGTCATAAATATTGCAGCAAAACCCAATGCAGATGTTGGCCCGGTAATATATATGATTCATAATAAACATATTATTATATGTGAACATTTTCCCCAAGTGTTTCTATTTTTTAATTTTTTCCCAAGTGATTATTATCTTTCATACATTATGTTAGCTACATAATTGACAAATTACCATGAAAATAAAAAATGTGACAGGATTTGTTGAGCGCATGGAAGGAAGCATGTGCAGCCACAACAGGAAGCACCATTGTGATCCCAAAAGGAGAATACCCAATGACCCAAGTAGTGCTTGCTGGGCCATGCAAAGGCCCAATTGAGCTCAAAATCGACGCCACCTTAAAGGCTCCGGCCGACCCCGCCACGCTCGACAGCAACAAGGAATGGCTCACCATCAATAACGTCGACCAGTTCACACTCTCCGGCACCGGCGTCCTTGACGGCCAAGGAGCCAAATCATGGGACCAAAATGATTGCAAGAAAACTGCAACCTGCAATAAGCTTCCCAACGTAAGCCCAAAAGTCTTTTTCTTTAAAATCTTAGACTACCATTACAAACAATTTACGGGATTGGCACGGTTTTATCAATTATTTCGTGCCAAATAGCTCGTGATAAACTGTTTTTTGGCACAAATTTGGCACATACCTACCGAAATCCCTGCCAACAATCTTACAATATACTCTTCCGATTAGGAAAATCCCTGCCAAAAATCCCTACCAAACTTGCAATATACTCTTCCTATTAATTAACTTATTATGAGATTGTTATTAATATTTCCTCCATTTTTTTTTTAGTGCAACACTTCCATTTTCACCTTTGTGAATGCAAAATTTTGATCATTAATATGTATAATTTTCAAATTATAAAAATTTCAAAAAATTCACATTTTGAATATTTTAAATGAAAACAATTTAATTATATTTTTTAAAAAATAATTATCTGATGTACTCTTAAAGAAAAATCAAAATAGAAAATATGAATAACGTAAAATCTCTAACGTCGCAAGATTAATATGGGGTCAAAGAAAATATAAACATATACTTCGTATACTACTCCGTACTTCCTATGAAACTAATTAATACGGAGTACTACGTATACAAGATTTGACTACTCGTACTTTTAATTTACAATGGAACTTGAGGTCCCATTCTTATGATATAAGAGGCTATAGTACACTCAACTTTAGTGTTATGTTTATCATAAAAAAGACATTTAATTATCATAACCTTTTCTGGTTGGTTAATGCAGAATCTGAGTTTGAACTTTTTGACAAACTCATTGATCCGGGACATAACTTCTCTAGACAGCAAGTTGTTTCACGTTAATGTTCTGGGCGGTAAGAACTTAACGTTCGACCACGTCACCATCAAAGCCCCGGGGGACAGCCACAACACCGACGGAATCCACATTGCAAAAATAGTGGATGTTAACGTTAAAGACAGCACCATAGGAACCGGAGATGACTGCATCTCAATCGGAGACGGAACCGAAAACCTTCACATCACGGGTGTGACATGCGGTCCCGGTCACGGCATCAGCGTCGGGAGTCTCGGAAAGACTCCCGGCGAGGCACCCGTGAAAGGCGTCTTCGTGGAGAAGTGCAACTTCATCAAGACAGACAACGGAGTGAGAATCAAAACATGGCCCGATTCGCACCCGGGAGTCGTGACCGATATCCATTACACTGACATAACGATGGAGGACGTGCAAAACCCGATTGTGATCGATCAAGAGTACTGCCCTAATAACCAATGCACCAAGGTAAAGCCATCACAGGTGAAGATCAGCAAAGTGAGCTATAAGGGCATAACAGGAACTTCTGCAACCGAGAATGCCGTGATCCTTGCCTGCAGCAGTGGGGTGCCATGTGAGGGAGTTGACGTCGGCGATATCGACTTGAAGTTCAACGGCGGGGCGGCGAAATCTACTTGTACCAATGTGAAGCCCACCTTCACTGGAAAACAGAACCCGGAACTTTGTGCCACTACTGCAGCTTCCTCTTGAAAGCAGTTTTAATTGACATTGAATTGCTGCAAGAGTTTGATCAATTTTTATCATCATAAAATAACTTACCGGAAAATAAAGAGGACTGAGTTGAGCTTGCTAGATGGATGTATATCCAGCCTTTGTGGCCATTAGAGGCAATAAAGGGATATGTAGTATCTAATAGGTAACAATTTGTTCTGGAAAAGTATATCCAGATCTGCTAATATTAATTCCATATTTTGGATATGATGTTTGACAAATGTTACAATAAGCACCTAGGAGAAAAAGGAGAATTTGCCTAGAATAATGTTAAATTAACTCTAGTTAATACTCAATTAACTACGTAATGCTCAAAGTAATGCTCAATTAACTCTAGTTAATACAAAGGCTGATCTAGTTTGCGGCTTAGGCAAAATCAAATACGGAGTATTCTGAACGTAGCAACATGCACAAGATAAAAAGAATGATGAGTCCCACAAATACAAAATCTCTAATAAAAAACTGCCCAAAATGGAATGGAGGACTAATAATAAAGAATGGAGGGAGTAATTTTTATATACTCCCTCCGTTCCGCTAAGAAGTTCTCAGTTTGACCTACACACACATTTTAAGGAAATAAACTTACTAGGAGGGTAAATTTTACTATTTTGACACTGTTTCGATACTGTTTCACACTATTTTGATGTAGATAACTCTCCCTTTAAAGAAAGAGGAACTTCTTTTTGGGAGTGCTAAAAAAGGAAAGTAAGAACTTCTTAGCGGGACGGATGAAGTATTATTTGTAAGAATCGAAGAACAAATAAAAAAGTTATAATACTTTTAAAAGCATAGGTTGTTGTTTAAAGTGTCTATGTTTTAAATTATTTTTACATATGCAATATTAGTGTCATATGAAAGATAATAAAAAATTATAAATTTAGATATATTTTTTGTAACAATCAGAATATAAATAAAAAAGTTATAGCACTTCAAAAATAATTAGAGATTTTTTATTTGTGGGGCCCAGGATTCTTTTTGTCTTGTGCGTTGCATGTTGCTACGTTGTACAGGTTTGGGAAATAGAGTTAATTGACTAGAGTTAAAGGAACTATTTGATCGGCTGTTTTTATTAACTAGAGTTAATTGAGCATTAGTTTGGGAAATATTTCTAATCATACTTTAATTTGGTAAATATTTTTTAATTTAACATTATTCTAGAAAAAAACTCGAGAAAAAGGAACGATATTAGTCCTTTCACATTAGGACTATACTCCCTTTATTATCAAAAGGGGAGCAATATATGTTTCTTGTTCCTACTCTACCCCCAACCTATAATTCCCAATAGATTGATTTATTAATAAAAACTTCATAGTTTTATTTCATAATAAAAAAATAAAAAAATCGTAAAAATATTTATAAAAAACTTGAAGATCGGTAAAAAATAAAATAAAAAAATAAAAAAATAATTTAAAAATAAAAAATTAATTTAAAAAATAAAAAATTATATAATGATCAGGAAAAAATCTAAAAAATAAAATAAAATACCTAAAAAACATGTAAGCCACTATCTACGCATCCTTCACTTCCCATCACCACCACCTCCGATCTCCGAAAAAAATGTCATCTTGTGCAAAAAATGTTACATTTCTTTGAAAATGCCATGAACATGACATTTTTACTCTTTGAAAATATTCAACTTTCTTTTCAAAATTGCTATCCCGATGACATTTCCCCCCCAACTTGAAAATCTTTTCCGGCGATCGGAGGTGGCGGTGCTGGAAGCTGGCTGAGGTGGTGGTTGAGGTCTGCATCTTTTTTTACTTATTTTCTACGATTTTTTCTACGTTTTATAATGATTATTTAAAAAAATTGTACTAGGAAAGACAAGGGAAATGATAAAATAGGAAGCGTTACGTTAGTCCTATTTTAGGAATTTACACTTTAAAATACCTATTGTTGCAATTATATTTTTTTTTAGTCTTGTTTAACTAGGGAAATCTCTCAAAAGGAAAGATGAACTAAAATAGAATAATAAACAAAGCACAAGAACATATATATGGGCCGTTTGGATTTCGGCGTTTCAGGCCAAAATTGGCGTTTTTGACTGCTTAAACGTTTTGAAGGATCCAAACCTCTGTTTTTTTCGTTTGGCAAATGGAGATTAGCAGCGGCATTTTGGATGAAACCTCCAAAAACAAAAACGCTACAAATCGGAGTGTTTAAGTTTTGGCATGCAGATTGAAACAATTATTGAATTCCACAGGTTGCCCTCTCATCTCCGCCCTCTCATCTTCGTTTTCTGTTGCTGCTGCGGTCACTTGAAGGTCTACAGCATGGCCGGTCCTAGGGCCTAGGGGGAGGGCAGCAGGGACGACCGCCCTAGGCCCGAAAAAAGTACAAAGAAAATTAGGCCCAAGTTTTTTCCTTTATATGTAATATGAGTAGGCTTTTTATTTATTTATTTATAATTTCAATTAATTAATTAGGCCTAATGTGTCATTTTTCTTGACAATTTGAGAATTTAAAACATAAGTAAAAAGTCTTGAACAAAGCTAGACAAGTTTTTAAAAAGAATATAAATTTAGTTTTGATTTTTAAATAAAGTTGGTTGTAAGTCAACACATTTGTTGTTGAATCAATAAAAACACGTCTCTTCACATCGTTTTAACCTTTGAGAATTTTTATTCTTTTAATTACAAAATTACCAAGTATTAATTTAACATATTCAAATTACACACTACATAATTTAATATATTTCGGATATTTTTGTTATATCAAAACACATTATAATTGGATAGTTAAAGTGTTGGAATGCCACTTTAACAAAAACTGTACACACTAGCTAGTTCACTACACATTCAATTTACACAAATAATTTAATACAAATTGCACAAATAATTACACAAATAATTGAACACAAGTATTAATTTAAATATATAAAGTACACACTAACATATATTTCAGATATTCGGTCGGGTCGGGTTGGGATTTCACAAACCCTACCCGCCACCCGGTCTAGGCCCAATACTAATCAGATTTTCGGTTTCGGGTTTTTCGGGTCGGATATCAACTTCGTTTCGGATAATATCCGAAAAAAATATCGGGTTTTTCGGGTCGGATCGGGTTTTGCTCAGCCCTAAAAAATGGGGGTACCGTACCTACAATGCATTTGATTGGTTCAAATCATTATAACCTATTTAATTTAGATTTAAATAATTCATCTGCATCATTTTGATTGGTTCATGTAGGCAAAGGTATGGTACCTTATGGGTACCATAGAATCTACCATAAAATAAAGATATACGTAGCACTTTTTTGATACATCGGAATAGAATAAAGTATATAAACTTGATAGAGATAATGGATATTGTATGATAGAGATTTGTGCTGAGAGAAATGTCTATGAACCACAAATTCTTTATCGAAAAAGGAAAATTAAAGTTCATTTTGGGACGACAAAAAAAGGAATTTCAGAAGTTTAATTATTCCCAGTATAAAGAGTTTTTTTTTAAAAAAATACTATACAAATAAAATATATTTAAAAAATAAGTTATTATTAATATGGTACTAGCTACCTCCGTCCCGCTAAAAGGTTCCCATAGCAAAACGACACGGTTATTTATGTGATAATAATTAAATAAAGTACTTTGGGTATATTTTGAGGAATAATTTTAATAGGTATATATTATAATGTGTTAGTATTGATAACTGTGATGTTATAAATGTATTGTTTGTAATATTTAATGACTAATATGTCACTTAATATTGTTAATTACTTCGTATTTCCTAAAATGGAAATGGAAACCTTCTAACGGGATGGAGTGAGTATCATGTTACTTAAGTTGAAAGTCGAACATAAGCGATATGATTAAATTACTATTATAACAATACACTTAAGATTTTACTTTCACCGTCTCATAAAATCGTTTCCACTTATCATCTTGGGATGTCCCATTTACTTTTTTCTTATTAATACATAACAACAGCCATACATTTCTATGTATTTCTATTTTCTTAAACTCTAATTCAAGTCAAACTTGAAAGAAATTTATGGGATGAAGGTAATCCGTTTTTCTAATAAAAAATTGACATGTATATTATTAGTATAGGATTTCCATGGACAAAATATGACTAGTCGTCACTATGTATGAGTAGTTACACAAGAGTCACTATAATATATTTTAGAGTGAAAAATCACTAATAAATGATTAGTCACTGGAAATTAGTAACTGAATATATCATTTTTTTGGAAAATTTTAAAATAAGTGATACATATGTCTTTTGAATTTAATTTACTAATATTCATTGACAAAGGCCATTGTAACACTTTATATTTTAGTCATAATTTTATTATAGTTTTATAAATAAAATTCTCAGGGACGATGTAAATGATTTTACTTTTAATTAATTTGGGTAGCTGTAAACAACTTGCAGGAGTGATGAATAATCATACTTGAACCCAAAGCAAAGAGTCCATCCGAAGAAAATCAGTTGGAGATTCCAAATCGTAGTGTAATAATTAATTAACTAACTAGTTTCCCAATCCTAGTGTAGTAACTAGTTTGAAATTAATTGTGCTCTGGTTTTTGGAAACTAAAATACTTGGAGAATAAGTCGGACTGGAATCGAGAAATACGGAAATTAGAAAGAAACCCTGTGCAAGGATTCTCATTTCCAAAACCTATATATATTTCATTGCCATTTCTCCTTCTCTTCACACCAATTCTCCGCAGTCACAAAAAGAAGAGTAGAGAAGTAATTAGTCGAAGTTTAGTATAGTAGCTTAATTCAATCATTGATCGTCGATCATGGTGGGGAAGATGATATTGTCGCCGCTTCCAGGCGGAGGGTACGTTCAGCTGCGGCAGGGCTATTCCAATTTGGACCTCCTCGCCGCCGTCTGTGGGGCTGTTTTGGAGAAAAACCCTAACAGTAATTCTTCTTCTTCCTCCTCCTCCTCTCCTAAATCAGTATTTATCCCGAGGAGGAAGAGGAGCCGTCCTAATAGAAGTACAAGTCACGAGGTTATTATGGCAGCAGATTCCGTCTTGAAATGTGGCGTCTCCGGCTTCAAAAGGGTGTCAATTGGAGGGGAGCCAAGCAATCGGAAGAAAAGGGCGGCCAAGAAAGTGAAGAAGCGGGTCATCGCCGACGAGAACCAGCAGCCGGCGGCGGCTGAGGCAGGGCCCATGCCGGAGAGATTCAGGGGCCGGATCCGTCAACTGGCGGGGCCAGGCGCGGAGATAGCGGAGGAGATGCTGCTGATCGAAAAGCAGATAACGGCGACCGATTTGAACCCCAACGAAGGCCGGCTGTCCCTCCCTCTGAAACAATTGAGACGGACGGATTTCTTGAGGGCGGAAGAGGTGGAGCGGTTGCTCACGCGCCACAACAATGGCATCAATGTGGGCTCAGTCGACGTGGCGCTCATCGCGGCCGTCGATGGTGAAATCGTAATAAAGCGGGAACTTCACTTACGGAGATGGGAGATGCCGAAGAATAGGGGGAAAAGCAGCGTGTCATTAATGGTGACCAAAGAGTGGAACAAAATTAAGGGCAGCCTTGGACTCGCCGTTGGTACAAAGGTCCAAATATGGTCCGTCCGAGTTGACGGCGAACTATGGTTATCGCTGGTTGTCTTGTAGATCCATCCATGCCTACATCGGCCGGCGCCCTAATCACTTAATTAGTTAGTAATTATTACACCTTAACACGGTCTCTATCCGCGGCATTGGCTTATTGCGGGCCTTTGGGCATGACAGAAATGCTATATCTTTTATGTATTTAACGTTCAATAAAATTTTTGATTGATATGGGGAGTATTTTATATATTATGAAATCTTTAACTTTGATTGATAACTCTTTCCGTTCATGCTTCTATATATATATATATACACACACACACACACACATTCTTTAATTGTTATTGTTCCTTATATTTTCTGTACGATCGAGTTTGAGAAATTCATATTGGTACGTAGTTAACTAGCTAATTACAGTACATAATAGTTGCTTTTCTTTGAAAAGTAGCTAGTTAATACTTAGAGTATGTATATATACTACCGTACTACTATATGTTTTGATCATTCTTTGGTTGTTTTGTGAAACTGAAATTGGTAGTTCATTTCTATATACTCCCATTACTTTAATTTGGTTGTTGCCATCCTCTCGATTAATTGCTCTACTTGAATTGAACTCTAATTAATTTAATTCACTTATCATGCCACTGCCAATTCACTTGAAACATGGTATCAATTACAAAGTTTCACACACACACACACACACACATATATTCGCACTATATTTTGTACTATTAAAATTTTCTCTGGCAGGGACAAATAGGAGTATATGGTTAAGCCAAAGCATGGTACTTAGTATATGTGTACGAAGTACTAGCATTGTTTTTGAAATAAAACTAATAAGCTATGTTTTGAAAGGCTAAATTTGTACTACGTATATGGAATTAATTCCAAATGTGGTCCTTCTCCAACAATTTTAACCACCTGGAATGACAATAATATATATATGGACGAAAACACAATAGTCATGTAGAAAAACTAGTCAAAATAAAAAACATAGACTAATTATGAAATTGGTGCGATACTCGTATGACCAAAAGTGAAATTTATTCTTTGTATATGTGTATATTATCTTTGATATCCAATGATAAAAAGTAACATCTCAAACAACATAAAGTATCTGATCTTTGGTTGTTGGCTGTGGCTCACACAGTTACGGAGTAAATCTATAGAAGCCCGTCCATAATTTTGGTGAGATCATGCATGCAACAACGTAACATATATTTTATATTTAAGAATGGTTTTGTGGAAACTTTTTGAACTTGTTATACTTACGATGACAATTCTTTCCTATTCTCTTAAAATTATAATATTCCATATTTGTTCAATTCTACTCCGTATAAATATGTTTGTATGTGAAACTGAAATTAGCAGTTAAAACTTTTGTTGTTTACAATTTTTTAAGTGGAAAAATCTGCAAGTACGTCCACATTGTGTTTTCCCATTTTGAGACTCATGATATTCTATTGTTAGAGTTTTCCACATTGTGTAATTATGTCTCATTTGCACTTTTGTTCACGAATTATTACTTATGACATTTTTTGGACAATTGGTTTCTTCCGTCAATTCCAAATAGAGATGACATTTTACTAGTATATATCAATGGGTCAATATGCTAATAAAAAGCTACTCAAGATGGCATGTATTTTGCGGCCAAGGTTGATGACTATATATTGCTTGATGGTGGCAATTCGAGTTGATGATGGATTAACGGTAATTAATTTAGCTTTTTGGTACATATGACTTCATAATTACTATGGTATTACTTGTGTCGAATGTCTACAACGTAACTTTTTTTAAATGAGGGTATTTTTGCATTTACAATCATTTATACTCCTAAGAGGTTAATTAGATGAAACGGTCATTGTCATAGTTTTGCCCTTTTATAATGTTCAGTCCTATTTGAGTCATTATTCTCTCATATACAGGGGACTTTGACACTCCAAATTTTCACACAATTGGACTTTACCCTATTTTTGAAAAGTTCATGTGTGCACCTCACTTTATTAAAAATTACTGTATTTGCCTATTATATTAATCTTTCACAAATTCTTGAAATAGTAAAGCGCATACATTAATTTTTTCAAATTAGGAGAGTAAAGTTAAATTGACTCTACAGACACACATACTAATTCTCCGCGGTTTATAAATGGTGCTAATTTACTTATAATGATAATAATCTATTTGTTGCAAGACATACTTACGTTTTCTTTTGGACTGTTTTTCGTCCCAGACCAGACGAGACCAAACCAGATCAGACCAGACCAGACTTGACTTCCATGGTTATAAAATACATAGAGACCAGACGTTTACCAGACCAGACCAGTTCAGACCAGACCAAACCAAACCAGACCAGCAAATTTCAGTCAAAAACAAAACATCCTTATAATATAATGATTGGACCATATATGGAATACATTTTTCAAATTGCAGCCGACATCAATCCGGATGTGAAAAAGCTTCATTTGTTCAAATAATGTTCTGATCTCGATGCTGTCTCCCTGTATACATCATCATTTGTATTAAGTGTTAATTTCCTTATCCATCAATGTTAAAATGAAATTGTTTTTTCGAATTTTAGTTGCAGCCATTTTTTACGTTTAAATTCTGATCAAACATTATTTCTTGCACTTAGCTTGCGATTGTAAAATGATCAGACACCATTCCAACTTTAAAGACTTTAATTATAGGAAAGAATGTCTTACATAAAAATCGCTTAAATCCTTTTGTTGGTAGAAATATTAATTTATGAGTTATAAGGAGGAATATATGTCGATCACTACAAACAGACACTAAATGGGATGTTATAGATTACACATTGACTTGTTTATAGCCTCCTTGATACACTTGTAATTTCTATGTGTATGTTTTTAGTTAGTTTTTGTTGTTTGATACTTTGAAAATTACACACTTTTGATGTAATAGTTATGTTTGTAAAATAGTTGTAATGTGTTTAAGTTAGGTCCATTCTGAGCTAAAACACGTCCAGGTAGGGGTGTGTTAGGTTCTTTCGGTTCGGTTTTGACCTAAAACCAAATATAGAACCAAAGTAAAAAGTTCGGTTCGGTTTCGGTTCGGCTTTACACTCCAAAACTCGGAACCACGGTTTGATTGGTTCGGTTTGTTTCGATTCGGTTTCGGTTTTTTCAGTTTTTTACCAAAAAATTGTCATTTGATTTAAAATTGATATAATACTTAAATATGTCATTTGATTAAACATATTACATAAAGAATGCAAGCACACTACAACCAATAAAATAAAAATGAGAAGAAATAAATATGTCTTGAATTATATGAGTATGCGAGAAAGATAAAAGTGTATATATTACTCCGTATCAATTTACATTATTGTTTCTGACTAATTCAAAAAAGTTCATGAATATATACGTTCTATGTGATATAGTTGAGATGAATATTTGTTGTTTTATCAAAATAAAATCATTAAATTACATAAAAATAAAAATTAATTACTACTAATAACTAGTAAAACATATTATAATCATTCAACATAACACAAACATTATTTCTCTAGCTCAAGAAAACTAAAGACTATTGGTGATATTAGGATTAATGCTAAACAATTAACAAATAAATTTCATATTTTAATTAGTTCGGTTTGTTCGGTTTGGTTCGGTTTTGAAGGGTTAAAACCAAAACCAAACCAAACAACTACGGTTCAGTTCGGTTTTATACATTCGGTTTCAGTTTATTAGCGGTTCGGTTATATTTGGTTGCGGTTCGGTTTAATTTGATTTGATTTTTGGTTTTCGGTTTTTCGGACCCAGCCCTAGGTCCAGGATCAATCAAATGATCATTGGTGAAACCAAAAGAGGAAGGAAGGTGCAAGAATACAAGACAAAAAGGAAAGTTCCTGATTTTGAACTGTATCCGGTCGGGTGTACCCTATAACCGATCGGGTACATACTTGACTTTCAATCATATGAATTGTAAGTTGTGAGTTATTTTCTTTAATCTTCTTCCTTAAATATTAATTAATTCATATTCCTATTTCATGTTAATATTTTGAGCATTACTTAAAGGATTAACTAGTTTTGTTTCATATATTAATTATTACTAGAATCGATCGATTAATACGCTTGTTATTAACTCGGTCCTTTCACGGTAGTAAACTTGGGTTGTTAATGCATGCGTCTCATGGTTAATAACCGAAGAGGAATTATTCATATTGATTAAACCGATAAACCTCTTGTGTTGCGGTTATCAATCTCAATCATTTTCATCTTGATTTTATTGCTACTATCGGGTTAATATACGGCGCATGTTCTATATTAACTCGGTAGTAGGTTTTATTAATGAACGCGTATCGTTATTAATAACTACCCTCGATGAACTGGATATACTCCTCGATTTAGTATTCGAGAGGAAGATAGTTAAAGATATAACCGGGATCGACGAACATTTCAATAAGTGGATAAAAGCAAAGCCAAGTCTTCATCTCTATTAAGTAAACCACATAAGTCGTTCATCTTAGTGTTTAAATATAATCAAAGTTCACCAAACAATCTTAACCCCCCCCCCCCGTGTTACTTATTACCATTTCTATAAAAGAGAAGTATTCCTTTCCCTGTAGATACGAATCTTACTACGCTATACTACGTATAAGTGTTGTATTGTATTATTATTTTGAGTGCACACCACGACAAAGTGCATGTCACTCCTCATTATGAAATCAAAGATACCCTCTCAACAGCTATGAGAACCGATCCATTAGAGAACATGGAGATTAGTTGAAGCTCTGTTCTAAAAATCGTTCTAGGCGCCCGACTAGTCCCCGCCTAGGCGCTAGGCGGTGGTCAAGCGCCCCGATTTTCGTCTAGGCGCTCCGACTAATTGGTTTGGCGTCTAGGTGAATTAGTTGGCCGCCTATGACGCCTAATTGTCTGCCTAGAGCGCCTAATCGGCCGCCTAGGCCGTCTAGATTCGCCAAACGTTACTTTACTTTTTAATCTTAATTTTCTAAGCGATATACGTACTTTAGCTTTAGCCATGGATATAAAGAAATGAAGTTGTAAATTAAGATAAAACTATATATGTTTCCATATATATACCTAAATTTCTTTATTATTTATATTTATAACCGAATGAAGTGAAGTGATTAATTATCATATACTACGTATGATTACATGTGATAATTCTATTATTCTTGTTTGTTAATGTATATGTATATATGAATTTTATACATACAAAAATACAATATTACTCATCATGTTTATGTAAAAATATAGATAAAAATGCAGTTTCTTTTGTCTCCGACTATTCCCCGACTAGGCGCCCGACTAGTCGCTGAGCTAGCGCCTAGCGCCTTTTAGAACATTGAGTTGAAGTAATAAGCCATTCATTAAACCCTAAGCTAGACCACACAGAATAGACCAGATTGAAACAGACCAGACTTAAACAAACCAGATTTCGACAGTTATAAATACATTTCTCAGACTCACATGTTTCTTGTAAATACTACCCTTGAAAGTGATGTGAAAGGAAGGCAATTACACATTTATTAAACCCTAAGCTAATTCAAATATATCCCACTGTTTATCATCTTATATATTATTAGCTCAATCTCTCAGGAAATACAATAAGTTTGGATTCCTATTACCCATCATTTGGTGCTTACATTGAAAGATTGGAGCAATAATCAAGCGAGATCTCCCCCAAAATTCCAAAAATTTACCCTGACATTGTAAAATCCAACGAAACTAGTGTGAAATTTCAGCAATTTGAGCTAAATTCAACATGCACCACGTCTTTTTTCAGTATACTTTTACCACAATGCATAATTTCCAATGGAGGAATCTTGCACAGATACATTCATTAGTTATACAACCACATTGCAATCAAGTAATTACAAGATTAATGACGGATAAAAATTAAATAAATTAAAGGTTAGGGGACGAAATTTGCAAATTTCACTTCAATTCTTTATGCCTAACGGCTACTACTACCATTCATTAATTATCTCTATGTAACACTCCTAAGTTCTTCCCGGGCTTTAAATTCCCTGCATGATCATATTTGGATAAATAAACCACAGGCTAATGAGATTGATTGATCATTCAGCGTGGAGTACTGTGACTAATTCTTTTGATGGATATATATACGAATATAATATTTGAACTTTTGGCTATAGGTCAACCGTATAATTTCAAAATCTTGAACTGCTTTTTCTTTTTGGTCGATTAGCCATATCTTTATGTTTTTAAAAGAAAAAATTCCATTAATATTACTTCTAGAAAAATGATGGACAAAGTCATGAACACAAATATGACTTAGTAACTTTTAATGACTATAATTGTGTTCAATATTTCTATCGTAGTCACTATACTGTAGTAATTTAACTTTGAACACAATTAGAGTCACTAAAAGTTATCAAGTCACATTTTTGTTCACTACTTTCTAAAGAGTAATATTAGTGAAATTTATAGTAATTTATAGTTTCTAGGTCATATTTTTGTCTATGACATTTTATTAGTAACATTTTAGGGAAAAACTCTTTTTAAAACTCCGTTCAATTAACCGAAAAAACACGTACACTTTTTTCAGTTTAGAAATCAGTTACACTTTTTATATCCACCCCTATTTTCAACATGCTTTTAATTTATATCCACCCCTATTTTCAATATACTTTTTAATTTATATCCACCCCCACTTTCAACATACTTTTAATTTGTTAATGAAGAACAACACATCATTATAAACAATATTTTTAAAACACTCCCAATTAAAAGATCTACCTGCATGTACCTGGTAACACATAGGACATGTTCATGGGCAGGGCAACACATAGAACAACCACATACAACCATGAACTACATATATATTTACACTTTTATTTAATTAATTCTAATTAACTACCTGATTCAACTCCTAATTAAACGACCAAATGCTCTTAATAATTAATTAAGCGGCAGTGCAAAGTGCTGGGTTCTGCTTTCCAGTGAAGGTGGGCTTCACATTGGTACACGTGGATTTGGCGGCCCCACCACTGAACTTCAAGTCTATATCGCCTACCTCAACCCCCTCGCATGGCACCCCACTGCTGCATGCAAAGATCACCGCATTCTCAGTCCCAGAAGTTCCTGTTATGCCCTTATAGCTCACTTTGCTGATCTTCACCTGTGATGGCTTTACCTTGGTGCATTGGTTATTGGGGCAGTACTCTTGGTCGATCACAATCGGGTTTTGGACGCCGTCCATCGTTAAGTCCGTGTAGTGGATATCCGTGACCACTCCCGGGTGCGAATCGGGCCACGTTTTTATTCTCACGCCGTTGTCTGTCTTGATGAAGTTGCACTTCTCCACGAACACGCCTTTCACGGGTGACTCGCCGGGAGTCTTTCCGAGACTCCCGACGCTGATGCCGTGACCGGGCCCGCACGTCACGCCCGTGATGTGAAGGTTCTCTGTCCCGTCTCCGATTGAGATGCAATCGTCTCCTGTTCCTATGGTGCTGTCTTTAACGTTAACGTCCACTATTTTCGCAATGTGGATTCCGTCTGTGTTGTGGCTGTCCCCCGGGGCTTTGATGGTGACGTGGTCGAAAGTTAAGTTCTTACCGCCCAGAACGTTAATGTGGAATAACTTGCTGTCTAGAGAAGTTATGTCCCGGATCAATGAGTTCGTCAAGAAATTCAAACTCAGATTCTGCATCAACCATCCAGAAACGAATATGGTAAAAGGTCTTTCATACTATAATTTAAAAAAAAAGGGGAGAAATTCCCTAATTTAGAATAAAACATGTAGACGTGTTTTTCTCAAAATATGACTTATTCACTCATATTTTAGTTGGAACTTGTAAAAGAAGTAGCTAAAATCTTGTGGAGTATACAAGTATTGACTATTATTTTATTAACAGTTTAATATGGAGTAGTTTATATTTTGGGAAAGTTGAACAATATGTTATTCATTTCTCTAAACCCCGTTTATGAGGCCGATTTAGGATAAAGTTAGTTCATTTGACAAAGTTTAAGCTAGTTAGTTTATAATTTACCACTTTGGTGATGTGGATATATAATAGAGCAATGTTTGGTGTACACATTTTCTACAAGAGGGCTTTTGAACGAATTGTCTATAAAAACAGACAACTAGGGGATGTATGTGTACAAAAAGTGTGTACCAACAATATTGTGCTATATAATAACATCTCCAGAAAGACTTGGGCTTACATTAGGAAGTTTATTGCAGGCTCCAGTTTTCTTGCAATCATTTTGGTCCCATGATTTGGCTCCTTGGCCATCAAGAACGCCAGTGCCGGAGAGAGTGAATTGGTCGACGTTATTGATGGTGAGCCATTCCTTGTTGCTGTCGAGCGTGGCGGGGTCAGCCGGAGCCTTTAAGGTGGCGTCGATTCGGAGCTCAATTGGGCCTTTGCATGGCCCAACAAGCACTACTTGGGTCATTGGATACTCTCCTTTTGGGATCACAATGGTGCTTCCTGTTGTGGCTGCACATGCTTCCTTCCATGCGCTCAATAAACCCTGTCACATTGTTTTATTTTCATGACAATTTGTCAAATTTTCAATTAACAAAATGAGAAAATTGAGAAAATGAGAAAATGTTCATGACAATCCTGCCTGTCACATTGTTTTTAATCTTTTGTAAATTTCAACACACTCTTGTCATGATTCTGGTAAAGCCACGCCATGCCAAGAGTGTGGACTAGGTTAAATTAGTGTGTGCTAAAGATGAAAAATAAAAAAATGTCCTCATAAAATGTCACAGTTAAGTGTTGTTTTGGTTGATAATGCACTTCTTCAAATTGAATATGTATATTTGAAATAAATTTAAAAATATTGACTTACCGGACCGACATCTGCATTGGGTTTTGCTGCAACATTTATGACAGCACTCTCTGCATGAAGTACCAACAAGAATATTGCAAATGTGAAGACAATTAGACAAATGGAAAACTTCATCTTATATTATCTTTTACTTTCAAACGTTTTTGTGTTTGTATATTGTGATATCTAAAAGCAAGAGGCATTTATAGTGTTTGCAGATGAAATATCTCTAACGAAAATAGTGAATTCCCTTCTAATGCTCCTATTCTTTTGCAATTCTTTAGGGAACTATGTGGTTTTATTTGCTCACCTATTTCATTGTTTATTATCCGTTTTGACTTTTCTTGTGTTGTGCCAATCTATTTGTACTTTTATTAAGTAATTATTGAATTAAAACGTGAGAGAAATACTAGATTGTATCATGATGATAAGATACAATCAAGTTAGTTTTCAATACGATACTCCGTATTTTTTCTCAAATAATTGTGAAATGGTAATATTTGAGACATGCAATTCATTTTCATTGATTTCGCCGAACATGATTATTTTTCAAAGCATATCATTTTCAAAAATAACACTATGGAATGTAATGAAGTTAGGCAGTTAGCTATAGTAATGGGTGACCAAGTCCGACAAGGTCCTATTACTCAAGAGTTGTTCTATAATACTAAAACAAAATTCGATGATATAGTTAATACTCCCTCAGTCCCAAATTGTAAGATACATTCACTATTCACTTGGTCAACATAAATCACTCCTAAACTTTTATTTTATATATCAAAAGTTTATGAAGTTTGAATTATTTTTTGCAGGTTTTGTAGCGAATTTAATGTAGTTTTTGAATATGTAAATTTTATTTTCTAGAACTAATTTGGGTGTTGACAGGGATCAATTTGCTTTATCGTCAGTCAAACATCGTAAACCGAAATGTATCTTACAAATTGGGACGGAGGGAGTATATATTATTGCTACCAAAATATCATGACAGTCACTTTACACAAAAATGAAATATCAACATGATCATTAAAATCATTATGTAAAATACTGTTTGAATGAGGATTGTTTTCATCTCGTTTCATTTTATTATGTTATATCCATAACAATTAAACGAGCTAAAATTGCTGACTTTGCAAATTGAAGAGATCAAAGAGATGTTGGAGACTCGGACTAACTGTTTATTTTCACATCTTTCCAATTAGGGGTGGACTGGGCCAGTTCGGCCTGACCCGGGATCCGGCCCGACCCGTTACTGTGAAGGTCCGGCCCGACCCAGCCGGCCGGGACTAGGACCGGGATTGGGGCCTGAACCGGTGGCTTAAAGAGGCGTGTTTTGCTTTCAATGTAGCCACAACATCTCTAAACTCTAAAGCCTAAAGGTGGTTGAATTGCTTTATAACTAAAATTGCTGGCTTTGCTTTCAATGTAGCCACATCTTTCCAATGCTTTGCTTTCAATTTTTCTAGATAGATAAAGAGGAGATTAAGATTAAAAAGACACCCTGCCCGACCCCATTAAACTAAAAAGACTTTGTTGGGATTAGAACTAGCCAATCTGGACATCCAGTTTCCATTTTATTTGTAGTGGTACCACCTTTAGCCCAACTCAATCCATGGCTCCGGACTCCGGTCCATCCGTCCATAACCGACTGGCCAGTTCCACTAAAGACTCTAGAGAGCTTCACACAGTCGGTTTCGGAATCTGAACTAGAACCGTCATCCTTAGGGTAAGCGCTCATATTACTACTTGTCTTCTGTTTAGACTTTATACCAAGAAGCTCGTCTAAAGAGGCTATTTGAAACAATATGTCCCGAGTCCAGACTGACACTGAAAAACCTGAAGTGGTTTAATCCCAATTACCGGAAGCCGCAATAGGAAGAGTAGAGGTAACACAAAGTAAGGGATCAGGCTTGTCGGTAATGAAAAAGAGACCATAGAAGAATATTTTAAGGAAAGGTATATACCCGATGTGTGTGGGGGTACATACCTATTGGCTATTGCAACACATATTACATCAAGCCTGGCCACTAAATCCTCCCAAATGAAACTACGTTAGATTTTTGCATAATAGCTCTAGGCCTCCATGTCTGGCAAAGATTACAGCAGTCCTAAATTGTTGAACAAAAAAATCACACGTGATTCCTTTTGGTAAAACTTCACTCTCACAATGGTTGGTTATACATGAATCTCTCCATATAATGTACATCAGCCCACTTTTGAAGGGAAAAGCAATCAGTGATGTATATCTTCATGTAATGCCCAGGAAAATTGATAATCTCCCAATCAGCACAAGCCGCATTGCATTTGAATAAAACAATTCAATAATTGCACTAAAAATTACAAAACAGCAAACTGGAAAATTACAAAACATGCTTCTCTGCAGTGAAATGGCTATGGTGAAAGCAACAAAATCTCACTACTCTTACAAGCCTTGTGGGAAGTTGTTGATTTGTCCTTCCTCTAAAACATCTTTGTTATTCGCCTTGTAACATATCCTTATCCGCATAACAAGGGATTTCTGAAAAAGGAAAAGTAGAGATTATGTGGTTATCAAAAAATAAGTACTACTAACAAGTCGCTGATAGCAAAATGCATGCTTGAAAAAAAGTGATCTGAGACCATCATTGTACATGAAGAGCATGTGCATACATGCTGACTGAATTTCCTCTCCACTCATAGGTGGGTTGTGGTAGACCATAAATACATGTACTGTGTAATCTTTGTGTAAATTTCCATCACCTATACGGTCAACTACATTTTATTCCGTCTTACTCCCTAAGCTTTACTATCTTTATCGCATCTTTCTTTTTCACTCATCCAACTAATTTTGTTAGATACCATATTTTGTAATATTTGTATGGTTCAAAATCATTCATGCTTTACAAATTCATTATCAACCCCCCATAAATTCAATTTTGAACATGTGTGTCCCTTTCTGACGTCCCCAAAAAGGTGGGACGGAGAGAATATCAAACTAATTCCCTCGGTCCCACTATACTTTATCGGCTTTCCTTCTTTTATTTAAAAACTGTCACTTTCATTATATAGTCACAAATGTGTTGTTAATATTATTCCTCTCTTCGGCACAGACCTCGGCCAGACATTTTTACTTTCTTATTCTGTGTGTTGGTCTCCTGACCAAGTTTAACTGGACAAGGTCAGTAGTATCGTAAGAAATATGAATGATTGGACACCATGATACTAATTGCTTTGTGAGCAATGCATATAAAACAATAGAGTTGAGAGTAATCCAATCATCAAACTACAAAATAAAATAATTACTTCAAATAAATTTAAGTGAAATGCCCTCTTATGCTCCAGCATATTCAGTTAAAGAAATATCAAGATAGAAAAAATAAAAAGTACATGCCTTGCCGTGTTGACTGTTTGTGACTCTTAAGTTCTGTGTAATTGATCCGTTATGACTTGGAGGGAGTGTGTTGCTGCTGGCTGGATCCAAATGTAGTTGAAGAAACTATAGAAAAAAGAAGATATCAAAACTACCATGATACAAGAGGTGCATGAAATTGAATACACAGATTACACATGAGTTTAAATCACTGCATCACGTAGCATTATCGTCTTTATGTCTTGAGATACTGAGAGTATGCTCACAAAGAAACATTTTTAAACATTTTAAGCACTTTGCAACAAAAGAGTGCATCCATCAATTTCATGTTTTTCAATCAATTTCATAAAATGTGTCAATTTTTGCAACTCAACGAGAGGTAACAAACCGTTGATAAATCAGAACTTTTGCCGATTATTCATGTCTATTGCATCCCAATGCAAGCATGTGACAGGAATAGAAAAAATTGAAGTCCCAATTTTAAATGAGACTAGAAACGGCATCACAAATAATCAAATCATATGCTAAAATGTATGCAAACAAATAATCATGTGCACCTTTGGGACTGCAGCCTGGAAGATGAAGTCTGTGAATACATTTTGCGTTGTGTTAGTAAAAATTGCCTTAATCACAGTTGTTTGTGGATTCTCTGGATTCTTTGAGAAGTCGAACGTTAACTTTAAGGAACTGCTCTCATAAGCAATAATTTGTGGATATTGCGGATCCTTGCTTTCTGCCACATAAAGGCAGTCTATCAATATATTAGAACATAGGGCTTGTTGAGAACGTACATTTCCAGATTCTTTTTTGTTTATTTCAGTTGACTTTTAAAGTTCAATCATGGGTGGGAAATTTGTAGCTCATGACCATTTTTCAACAGCTTAGTTCTTCTTGCGGTTGTTTTCAGCTATTTTATTATCAAATCCAAGATGATTCAATTTTTTAAGCCACATTTCAGCAAATCTTTCCAAAACAAAAAATGATTCTTCATTTTGAGTATAATTTATAATCAGTACTAACAACAATTGATTATACAAATAATCAACTAATGAATTTACTGAAATCATATAAATTTTCAGCACACTTTAAACCAGTAGCTAAACTAAGTTCAAGCACTAACGAAAAATGTACCGATAGATGGACTTGAAGAGATCCCATCCAACAAATCCATCATGGGAGAATTTATAGCAGGTAACGAAGTTTGTGCCAAAGGCGAGGACAATCTATCCAATAGGTCTACCGAATTTTTATTGTTCCCTTCAGTGGTAAGTGCCTGAGGCGGAGATGGACCACTATTTTGAGCCAGAGGAGTTCCGATGGACAAGAGATCAAGCAGGACATCAGTCCCACTCTTTTGTTCGTGATTTAAACCTGAGGAAATTAGAGTGATAAATTGTTATTGCTTCATATTAGTTCTAGGTTGAGCAGGTACCATACTGCCAAAGCCAGTTCATGTCCTGTTTTCAAGAGAAAAAACGTCTACTAATACTAGTATAAAAGAGCAACTGATATGTGCTCATACTTCATAGTGCTCCAACAAAAATTTTGTTAGTGGTAGTTCAGGGTGAACTTGACCTTCCCCCCCTCCAAAAAAAAGTGCAGGGATATTTTTTCTTTTTTCTTTTTTTTTTGGGGGGGGGGGGGGGGGGGCTTGAACTACTCTCCTAATTTTTTGTAACCAAATGGGTGAAGGAACATTTGACCTCCATTCCCCTCCAATAATCCCAAACTAGACACACTCTTAGTCTCTTACAAGACAAACCTGGTTGTGTTGCAGCTGGTGACAAATCAATTCCAAGAAGATCTTGAAGGAAGTCCCCACCAGAAGAACTAGGTGCTGGGACATCGTCTGAACCAAGATCAAGTAAATCAAGAAGAGGAGCAGACACTGGTTTGTCAACTCCATTCGGAACTTTAACAGATGGTCCTTGTGAAGTTGAAACAGCTCCTGGCACAGAACCAGCCCTCCTTCCACTATAGGTGGCTTCATCTAAAACTGGCATTCTTTCTAATAACGTGGGCCTGAAAATGAGCATCCAATATGTTTCACAGGTAAAGGCGGCAACTACCAGCTTTAATAAATAAAAAAGCAGAGTTTCTTAAGATATTCAAGAATACCTGATTTTCTGGTACTTGGAAATAATAGAGTTGAATTCCATTGCTCTCTGTTGGAGTTCTAGAACAAAACTTCCCTTATATTGAGCTATGGTGTCATTTATCCTCCTAAAAACATAAACACAAACATAACTTAAAATATACACAACAATCTTAACCCCATCACTGTCTCATATTACTTTACATGAAATTATCATCATTACCCCAATGCCGCAAAGGCTCCCATCTATGATGGGGTAAGGGGGTCGGATGTACACAGTCTTACCCCTGTACTTTACATGAAAGTGAAAAACAAAAACGCGGCGGTGACAGTTTTGGAAATTCAAACCATTATTCCTTTATAATAAGGTTGCAACTCGGAGGGAATCCGATGCAAAACTTCAAAGTTGTTTTGCAAGAGCCTGTAGTGTTAATCAATAGTAGATAATCAATTGACACAAGATCATGCCACTGGCCCTGATATAGTTGGGATTACGGTGATTATTTATACTATAAGTGCTCAGTTTTCTTGGTCATTTTTATTAGACACACTTGATCCTCGATCCTTTAATACTTCCTTTATGATACTATAGAGCCTAAGGATTCTTCAAAAATATTAGTAAAAATATCTGGAATAAATTAATTTTGCAATGTGAGGTGAGACCAGGTTATTGGTTAGAAGTAATCAACTTGATATTGGTTTTCAGCACTGGTTGCATAACATGACCAGCTTTCATGATAAAGGTCATTATATAAATGAGATAAAGCTATTGAAGGATAAATTACACATACTGAGAACAAGATGGAAAACGATTTGAAAGCTTCAACAAAGCAATTAGACACATTGCCCGGGTAGTGAGATCACTGGAATGGCTTGTGAGTGCAGCGACTACAACATCCACTGCGTCAGATTCAGTTACCTGCCACAAACAATTTTACTTGATATTCTGAAGAAAATGGAGATGCCTTTAATGCAGAATTGCAGAGGATAAAGAAAATTTGGCAGCACATTTAATTCCACTACCCAGTTATCTTATCCATGAAATTGAAGGCAAATCCATGACTCAAACTCATGCTTGAAAAACTATCATTCATCTCAATAGGCTGGTGCACTACATTAAACTTGCACCAAACTATGAGAAAAAAACTGGAGTAAAAAGATTTAAATTGCTCTGAGTATTAGATTGACAGACTTATATGAAACAGTACGGTATTTTTTTTGGAAAATATTACCTTTTACAGTTGAACTGAAAGAAAAATAAAAGCAATACTGCTACATTTGAAGTGAAGACTTGCCCCTTCCAGGCACCCATCAAAAATATCTTTTTCGATTTTCTTACTTTAGCAAAGAGAAAGGATTGAAGATGCAAAAATATCCATCAGCATTCATAATCTTATGCACTCAAATAAACCAATGTTATTGAATTCCATGGGAACAGACAAAGGAAAAGCTTGGCATTTGTTTAAAGGAGACTGAACATAAGTTTTTTTGCTCATCACAATAGTGTTTTCAACCCATTAATACAAAATCCTTAGCAGACTTAGAAAACCAGCCACCAGATTTACTCAACACATGTCATGTTCTTGCATTGAACATAAAATTGCAACAGATGATTAGGAACTTACGGTGGCAGGCTCTTCTATATCAAGCATTGCTTTATTTGAAACTAGCATTTCCCCATATTCTCCAATGCACCAAACTGCAACTCTGACAAGAATTTCCTTACAAAAGCACAATGTATCAGATCAGTAATAAGTAATAACACATTGTGTCATAGTAAAGAAGATTACTTTTAACCATGGTTGTTAAAATCGCGATTCAAATCGTAAAATCGTACGATTTTACGATTCCAAATCACCTAATCGATCCAAATCGTATATAAAATCGAATTTGAACTAAATCGGATAAAATTCATAATTAAATCGTTCTAAATCGCTTAAAATCGCGATTTAAATACAACTTTACGATTTAAACTAAAACGCAGCCCAACTAAATTAGGCCCGACTGAAGGCAAAAGGCAAGGCCCAGCCATGTCTTCGGACCCGCAATCGTTGCTGGTACTTTTAATAGGTGTAGAAGGTTACTATTTATTATAGTACTGAGAGGAGCAGCTGCGCTCTTTGTCCAGTGTGGGAAATGAAACAAAGCTTTTGAAAACTAAAACACCCTCTATGCACGAGCAGGGACTGGACCCACTAGAAAATTTTAAAGATGCCAAGCTATCCACTTATACCATCTCAACTACTTCGTAGTTGTATTCAAGATTCCTTACATTTGTTATCTATGTACTACCTCCGTCTCATTTTATGTGTCTTAGTTTGACTTGGCACGGTTATTAATGAAGTGGTTGAAAAAGTAAAAGTTGTGGTTGATGTTTGAGTATAATAAAGTGAAATGATGTAGGCCACATATTTCTTTCCAAAAAAAGAAAGGAGACACTTATTTTGGGACAACCCAAAAAGGAAAGTAGGACAGGTAAAATGGGACGGAGGGAGTAGTAATTACTTTTTTTATCCATTATCTTTCATACGGAGTATTTTTTTTAGAGAATTATCTTTCTTATTATTATGAGCTTTTAATAATGAGTATAAAATTGTACGACTAGAAATTTAACACTATTTGCCATAATAATGATATATTATGACTATTATCATCTAATATTTTAAATATATATTCTTTATTTTTTTTATAGAATCTTACGATTTACGATTCGATTTTACGATCCGATTTTTAAATCTCTTTACCGATTCGATTCAAAAATACGATTTTAACAACCTTGCTTTTAAGTTTTAACACATTGTGTCGTAGTAAAAATGCTATAGAAACATAAGCATTACTTTTTACCCTACAACAATAAAGAAGATACCTGCTCTCCTGCAGTTTGCAATGCCCCATATAAAGATCGTACTGCATATCCATGGAGGTTGGGAGCATTGGTAATCACCACAATGAGGGCATGCCAAACTTCATCTTTAACATAACTTCCAGCCTAAAAATACAAGAAACATCACTCATTCAGTCTACTGCACAAGGCTAGATAAAAGTTGATGAGGGGGGAAATGGTGCACTATTGAAAAGCACCAGATATCATGAAATTGCAGACATACTATTTGTTCAGTGGAATTGAACAATCCATTTCAGTAATCATTATGACATAGGGCAAGCCCAACAAACTCTTAAGTCTAGAGTACAGTCTGCAATTATGCATACCTCAGATAGAACCTTGAGCATCTGATCGATGTACCAAATTTTATCCGGGTAAAACCTGCGTCAGCATATTGTAGTGATGAAAAATGCATTTGAAAATATGTTTGTCCAAACAGACATTATACGTAGGAAAACCTTCTAATCACTTACTTCTCCACTATGGAGCAAATTTTGGTAGTGAGATCTCCCTTAAAATCTGGGTCACTCACTTCCAGATATTCAATAAGTTCCTTGGTCAGAGGCTTTACATTGTTTTCATTGACTAGAAGAAACACAAGCTCAAGGGCCCTTTTGCGGATTGAAGGGTCTGAATCCTGAGTGAAAATTGATGTATGAAGTTCTAATGTATAAGTACAAACATGGAAGGAAAATAAAAGAAACCAGTATGTACTTTCTTGATTTCAGTGGAATTTGAAGCCTAAATGATCAATGCAAACATCTCCCCACAACCCATAAACACATAGTCCACCATGCAACTACACTACGCATCAACCCCGGTCTGCTTGGGATAAGATGCATTGGTAATATCATCGTGCACTCTACATATTTCTACATGAGATTAGAATCTTTAACTACTTAATACAAAGTGTTTGCGATCATGCTATGATTCTATACAATATACATGCAGACACTAGCACGCATATCATCCAATCAGAATTAAATTTACATTCCTACTAGATACTTCCCCGGAAATAATGTAACAAGAGGACATTAGATTTTGTCTCAAGGTATATTTGACCAGATAACATTGGCAGTGCCTACAGAGCCTGAGTACAATATCCGGAGAGGAGGATAAGACTAGGTATTTATTTATATAAATTTTCCCTTTTGCGTGGTATCAAAGTAGCACTCACCAATAATAACAAAAAAAGAGAGCAAATTACCATTAGACTACAATAGTACAATATTCTTAAGATATGGTATAAGTTGCTAAATGAGTATATTAGAGTAAAGAAAGATGAAAATCTAGAAAAGGAAAAGATATGTCTATGTGAAATAAAGTCCAAACTATAAACATATAGTACCTTCACACATTCTAAAATTGTTACTCGATGCCTCTGCACTGCTTGACTATCCGCCGTAACTGCTCGCATCAGCATGTTCAGTGCCACATATCTGAAGATTATTTGGAAATCTATGAGATGGACAGAGAAGAAAACGAAAGAACTATATGCATTACCAAACAGCTATGTGAACTTCAGGGGAGAGGGCCAAGCACGCTCTCATGCCAATATGCATTATAAGTTTATAACTAATGAAGATAACCTGATATTATTGTCACGGTTGGATAAAAATCTCCCCAGGATATTGATAGCAAGCACGCGTAATCCACCATTATCTTCAATGCTCATAATTGTGGCAACACATCCGTACAGAATGGCATTGCCAGCATTCTTATTGGATTCAGTTTTTGTAGCTACCTAGAAAAATAATGCGGTGTCTCAAAAAGTCTTAAAAAGAAAGTGAGCACCAGACTTTGTATTACAACACAAAATACCATCTAAGGCCAACACCTAGAGAAGCGCAAGTATACAAAGAGGATATATTTTTTGTGACTTTAGTATATTGTTTATCATGGACCTATGGAATTAAAAAAAGAAGGTATTTTTCCTATTTGGATATGTCTTGGGAAAATTTGATCAAAATAGAGTGCTCAAGAAAAATCACATGGCTGTAAGAGTGCTACAGTGGCGGAGTAAAGTGTGCATAATGACTTGCAGCTTACAAGGGAAGAAGCTGAAAAATTTTGTGGATGAGAATCACATGGCCCGTGTGATGGATCATGACAAGCCGTTTCACATTCTATTTAGGAATAAATCAAAGCGACCCAATAATGCCCAGTCTCATAGGGTGTGATGTCCACTGGGACTTCTCTGGGTGGCATATTTAAACCTCCTCCATGGAAAAAAATAAATTATTTTATAAACCCAATAGGCGACCTGATACAGCCCTTGAGACTAGTGATTTTCAAGCAATGTTTAGCATCAGACACTCATTTTGAAGTTCCAATCAAAGAATGTTCAAATAGCAGAGTTTCTTCAAGTTGAATTTCCTCATGTAAAATTCAAGTTGAGATTTTCAAAATGATATGGAGTTAAACCTTCTGGTGCTTGAAAATGGTGAAACCCAAGGACAAATCTTGATTTGTAGTTTTTTAATTACACTGATCAGAATCTATTTATTGTGACTAGTTACATGTTTATATTGTTGTCTTGACTCAAAAAAAGATAATATGGCAGTATGTTTAGATGATAAATGACAAGAGTGGCAGACAATCAGAGGGCATGAAGACATCAACTGATCAACCCTCCATCACATTAGGGTTATGTCTAATAGTGAAATTCTTAGGTCTTTAATGCAATCATAAAGGCTCTTAAATCATAAGAGATTCAAATTAATTAAGCCATGCTTATGGGTTTATAGAGTTGAGGATCATTAACATAGTTTAAGAATTCCGGTATCACAATTCACATGTTAATTGATTGTGTTGATTGCATGAATTTTGTAGGGTAGTGAAGTCGTAGTGGGATCCATAGGTCGACTAGTCATTCAGTAATCTGGATTGTTCCTTAATTTTTTGCATTCCATTACCTTGGTTGATAGGGATGCTGGAAGACAGCCCGGTGTTAATAATAGTGTTAACTATTATGACCAGGTGTATTCAAGAAGGAGAAAACAGAATATTAAATAGCTACGTGTTGTAATCGGGGGGATAGGGGGAGTTACTATAAATAGCCAAATATTGTAATAAGGAAGGAGGCTGGTTTTGGCTTTGGCTTGGGCTGGGACTTGGAGAGAGGCATCTCTTAAAACTGCCAGACTTTGTTCTCTTTCCTGTTTGTTATACGATCATTCCCATTACTGTTCAGCTATCATTTCTTCCCTTTCCGTTGCTAGATTACTGTATCGCAGGACTGATTCCTATCATTTGGTATCAGAGACTCGATCGTGAGACCTCCTTATGGTTGCTACCAGACGCAACATGGACGATCGTTTGGAAACACTGGAGCGCGAACTGGCGAGGCAGGCGGAGAAATTCGATCGCGAGCGGGAGAGGGATCGCGAGGAGGCGCGAATCCGGAGTGAGGAGGTTAATCGCAATATCGCGATGATGATGGAGAAGCTCGATCACCATTCCCGCAGTCGATCCAAATCCTCCAAAACCAGTTCGCGGCATCGCAGTCGATCCAAATCTTCCAAAGACAGCTCGCGGAAGAGTAGCTGCGACTCCAGTTCCACTGCAGGTAATCTGCGATCGACTCATTCTAAGCGTGCTGATAACCACAGTAGACTGATTGAGAAATCTGGGAGAAAAGTGGATTTGCCACTCTTTAATGGTTCAGATGCTTATGGATGGACCATTAAGGTTGAGCGTTTTTTTAAACTGAACCATATTGCTGAGGAAGATAAGATTGAGTTGGTTACCTTAGCCATGGAAGGAAGAGCTTTGAATTGGTATCAATGGTGGGAGGAACATTCAAATGTTAGAAATTGGGAATTATTTAAACAGGCTTTATTAGAAAGATTTGAACCAGGTCTGGAACAGGATCCTTATGGTCCTTTGCTTAATGTGAAGCAGACTGGGAGTGTGATGGATTATCGGGATGAATTTGAGCTAGTGGCAGGTCCTTTGAAGAACACTGATGTTCAATTTCTCAAAGGAATTTTTATGAAGGGTCTGAAAGCAGAAGTTAGAGCTGAATTGAAATTGAATCCAGTTACTGACTGAAATCATGAATAAGGCCTTGAGGGTAGAAGAAAGAAACCAAACACTGAACCTCACAAAGGGTAAGGAGGAAGAAAGAAGAGGGCCTGTGGAAACCCTAGTAGTATTGGGCTTAGCCCATTTTGTATATCTTGTATAGGAAACCCTAGGACTCTAAATATAGCTATAAATATAGCTTCTTGTATAGGATTTCATATGAAGTATATTGAATACAATCTTATATTTTACATGGTATCAGAGCCAGTGTGGCAATATTAGTGTAGTGTTTATGATTTTTTTTTCTGCTGGTGTAATTTCCGGTCAGAATTCCGGCGTGAACAGTGTCGTCACTTTCAATTGAGTGCTTTCGGTAGTGATATCAACCTACCGCCGTGCTCAAAGGTACATCGTGACTTACCGCCGGAGGAATCACCTGCGCCGCATCATCCACGCGCCACCGCGTGCCGCTGAAGCATACTTCTGCAGTTTTTCATTTTTGCAGATCTCTCTCTTTCTGCTTATCTGGCGTTGACACCTCCAACCAGCGGAAGATCCTGAGTTTCCGGCGACCAGAACGACGTAAAACTCGCCGCCGTCGACCGCTTCACGCGCCGCCACCGTCAAACGCGCCGCCGCCGTCGACCGCGCCGCCGCCGTCGACCGCCGTCTCCCTGCATCGTACGCTCGCCGCCGACCGCCGTCTCCCTGCGTCGTACGCTCGCCGCCGCCGCCCTGCAGTCTCCCTTCGCCGTCGTCCGCACCTCCCAAAGATGATAGAGGTCTGTTTTCCTTCATCCTTGTGTAGCTACAGTGCTTCAACCTGATGCCTTCAACCTTACGGCTGCTTCACTTCAATTGCAGTTGCACTACTTTAAATATTTTATTTTTTGCTGCTCTTTAAAAAAAAAAAAAAAAAAAAACAGAAAAAAAAAAAAAAAAAAAAAAAAAAAAAAAAACAGAAAAAAAAAAAGAAAAAAGAAAAAAAACAAGCTGTCTTTTATGAATTCTGACGGAGGAAACAACACCGGATTCTCAAGACGGAACCGTCCTAAATGTGATTTTTGTCATAAAATTGGTCATACTAAAGACAGGTGTTGGAAATTACATGGGAGACCTCCTACCCCAGTCACCGTTGCTCAGATCCCACCATCTCCCATTGTTCTGTCTCCAGAAGAATATGCAGCATATCAGCAATTTAAGTTGACTACTATGCCATTATCTACAACGGGGATGTCTACCGCTTGCGTTTCAAACACAGCAGGCTCATGGATAATTGACTCAGGTGCCTCGGACCATATTTCTGGTAATCCCAATCTTTTATCCCATATTACCAAGCACCGACATCTTCCTTTGATTACTCTTGCTAATGGCCTTCAAACTTCGGCTTCGGGTATTGGGCAAGCGCTTCCACTTTCATCCTTACCATTAGACTCAGTCTTATATGTCCCAAACACCCCTTTTAACCTTGTCTCTGTCAGTAAAATTACACGTGCTCTTAATTGTTCCGTAACATTTTCTGCTGATTCTGTGATTGTGCAGGACCGTTGTACGGGGAAAACAATTGGCGTCGGCCATGAATCTCAAGGTCTGTATCACCTCCATCCTCTTGATCCAATCGCTTGTGTTTCAGTTGAACCTGCTATTACCTTACATAATCGTCTGGGTCATCCTAGTCTCTCAAAGTTTCAACGTATGGTTCCAGGTTTCTCCAATCTTTCATCTTTAGAATGTGAGTCATGTCACCTTGGAAAACAACCTCGTAAATCCTTTCCAAGGCGAGTCAATAACCGGGCTACATCACCGTTTGATTTAGTTCATACAGATGTATGGGGTCCGTATCGAGTCACTTCTACTTTAGGTTTCCGTTATTTTGTTATTTTTGTGGATGATTTTTCCCGTTACACATGGTTGTTTTTAATGAAAGAGCGTTTTGAATTGTTTCATATTTTTCAAACTTTTTGTGCTGAAATTCAAACTCAGTTTGGTCATTCTATCAAAATTTTACGCAGTGACAATGCTAAAGAATTTTTTGGGGCATCCTTTAATCAATTCATGACATCACGGGGTATGCTTCACCAATCTTCTTGTGTTCACACGCCTCAACAAAATGGGGTTGCTGAACGCAAGAACCGGCACTTGGTTGATACTGCTCGTACCCTATTATTACATTCCCATACACCACCTCAGTATTGGGCAGATGCTGTACTCACTGCGTGTCATTTAATAAATAGAATGCCTTCCTCAGTTCTTAATAATGAAATTCCTTATTCTATTTTGTTTCCTGCTCGTGATTTATTTCCATTACCACCTCATGTGTTTGGGTGTGTGTGTTTTGTCCATGATACGACACCGGGATTAGCTAAAATGGCGGCTAGGTCAATAAAATGTATCTTTC
The DNA here is from genome assembly GCA_945859915.1 of Cuscuta epithymum. Classification (NCBI taxonomy): domain Eukaryota; kingdom Viridiplantae; phylum Streptophyta; class Magnoliopsida; order Solanales; family Convolvulaceae; genus Cuscuta; species Cuscuta epithymum. The sequence goes on from CAMAPF010000915.1 coordinate 2,954,529, forward strand.
TTGGATATTCACGACTCCAAAAGGGGTATCGTTGTTATTCTCCATTACTTAAGAAACATTTTATTTCAGCTGATGTCACTTTCATTGAGTCGTCCTTTTATTATCCATTATCTTCAGTTAATACCCCATCATGTTTGGACTTCACCTCATATCTTCGGCCCATCCATCAGGAGCCTCCCATTAACCCCCCATCTGATGAGCACCCAAACTGCCCTCCTATGTCAGATCGTCCATTACAGGTATACCATCGACGTCCTCGACCTCCTCCCATTGAGCCCATCATGGCCACGCCCGTTGATTCCCCTATGACGGATCCTGCATCACCACCATCACCTACTCCAGCACTTGACACCACTCAGGATAATTTGCCAATTGCTCTCCGAAAAGGTACGCGTTCCACATTGAATCCACATCCCATATATAACTTTTTGAGTTATCACCGCCTCTCTACCCCTTACTATGCCTTTATTTCACACCTATCTCATATATGCATTCCTAAAACCACACATGAGGCACTGACACACCCAGAGTGGCGTAAAGCCATGTTGGCTGAGATGGAGGCTCTTCATTCTAGTGGGACATGGGACTTAGTCCCCCTTCCCACTGGCAAATCAGTGGTGGGATGTCGGTGGATTTACACGGTTAAGGTTGGGCCTGATGGGGAGATTGATCGTTTTAAAGCACGCCTTGTGGCGAAAGGGTATACTCAGATATATGGCTTGGATTACACTGACACTTTTTCTCCTGTAGCGAAGATTGCATCAGTTCGTTTGGTTTTATCCATGGCAGCAATGAGCCGCTGGCCATTGTTCCAATTGGATATTAAAAACGCATTCCTTCACGGAGATCTGCACGAGGAAGTTTATATGGAGCAACCACCTGGATTTGTTGCTCAGGGGGAGTCTGGTATGGTGTGCAGATTACGTCGTTCATTATATGGCTTGAAGCAATCTCCACGTGCATGGTTTGGGAGGTTCAGTGCCGTTGTTTGCAGCTTTGGCATGATTCGCAGTGATGTTGATCATTCTATATTCTACAGACATTCTGCTGGCAACAAATGTATTTATCTTGTTGTGTATGTTGATGACATTGTCATTACAGGTAGCGATGATCAAGGAATTGCTCTCCTCAAGCAACATCTGTTTAGCAAATTTCAAACAAAAGACTTGGGAAAGTTGAGATACTTCCTTGGCATTGAGGTTGCACAGTCTCAAGATGGAATTGCTCTCTCACAAAGAAAGTATGCCTTGGATATTCTTGAGGAAACAGGTTTGCTAGATTGCAGGCCAGTGGATACACCAATGGATCCGAACGTTAAACTCGTATCAGAACAGGGAGATCTTTTGCCCAACAAGGAAAAATATAGAAGACTCATCGGAAAATTGAATTATCTTACCATCACGAGACCAGATATTTCATTTGCGGTAAGTGTTCTTAGCCAGTTTCTTGATAAGCCATGTACTGGACATTGGGATGCAGCTATTCGAGTTTTGAGATACATCAAGAAAACTCCAGGACAAGGATTGTTGTTTGAAGATCGAGGCCACCGTGATATTGTGGGATACTGTGATGCAGACTGGGCCGGATGTCTGATGGATAGACGTTCCACTTCGGGATATTGCATCTTGATTGGTGGAAACTTAATTTCATGGAAAAGTAAGAAACAAGATGTGGTTGCCAGATCTAGTGCTGAAGCAGAATATCGTGCAATGGCCCTTGTTACCTGTGAAATCTTATGGTTGAAGCATCTCCTCCAAGAGTTAAAATATGGAAACACAAAACCAGCTCAACTCATGTGTGATAATCAAGCTGCAATGCACATCGCATCAAATCCGGTATATCATGAGAGGACAAAACATATTGAAGTTGATTGTCATTTTATCCGAGAGAAGATCACCAGTGGACATATCATCACAAAATATGTGAACACAACTGGACAACTTGCAGATATTTTAACTAAGTCTCTTAGAGGTCCTAGAGTGGAATATATTTGTAACAAGCTTGGTACATATGATTTATATGCTCCAGCTTGAGGGGGAGTGTGGAAACCCTAGTAGTATTGGGCTTAGCCCATTTTGTATATCTTGTATAGGAAACCCTAGGACTCTAAATATAGCTATAAATATAGCTTCTTGTATAGGATTTCATATGAAGTATATTGAATACAATCTTATATTTTACAGGGCCAAAGGGGAATATTTCTTCTCAGTCTCAAAGATGGTTGCAAGAGAATAAATGGAAGGGAAATTTGTCCAGCAATCAGTCGGGTATGGATAAATCCAGTGTTGAAAAGAACAATGAGGCAGTCATTAAGAATACTGGAGTGAAGGGGACACACAGGCTAACCCAGTCGGAGTTGCAGGAATTGAGCAGAAAGGGGCTTTGTTTCAAGTGTGGGGAACAATGGGGAAAAGGCCACATTTGCAGAATGAAACATTTCCAGATTATGATGATAGATGACTCAGAAGAGGAGGAAGAACAGGGGGATTACAGTCTAGAAGATTCACCTGAGAGGGAGATCAGTGACCCACAAAAATGCAGCTATCATTGATGAGTAAAGAAGGACTGACCACTCCCAGGACTTTCAAATTGAAGGGTGAGATACAGGGATGCAAAGGGAAGAAGGAGGTTGTGATATTGATAGACTGTGGGGCTACTCACAACTTTGTGTCAGCCAGGGTGGTGCAAGAAATGGGGATCCCTGTACTGCACATTCCTGAGTTCAAGGTGGAAATTGGCAATGGTGATCAGATCACAAACAATGGAAGGTGTGAAGCTTTATCTGTTAGGGTGCAGCAGGTCATAATAACCAAAGATTTCTACACTCTCGATTTAGGGGGAACTGAAATTGTCTTGGGAATGGAATGGTTGTCTGATCTGGGCAATGTGGAATTCAATTTCCATCAACTATCTATTAAGTGGACTGTGGGGGACCAGTCCATGATGCTTAAAGGAGATCCCCATTTGAGCAGAACTGTGGTATCTCTGAAAAGCTTGGTCAAAGCTATGCCTAAACAGGAGGAGGGATACTGTTTATACCAATATGAGGGAGTCACAGGGGTGGAGGAACAATCAAGCAACCTGGGTTGGATTCAGAGATTTAAGGCAGAATTTCCTGAGGTTTTTAAACCTCTAGAGGGTTTACCTCCCAAGAGGGACTGTGCGATCATTCTATTAATATCAAGGTGGGTTCAACCATTCCAAATATACGACCCTATAGATATCCACAGTATTTAAAGAATGAGATGGAAAAGGTAATACAGGAGCTGTTAAATGGGGGAATCATCCAGCCTAGCACCAGCCCTTATAGCAGCCCTGTGCTTATGGTTAAAAAGAAGGATGAGGGATGGAGATTTTGTGGGGATTACAGAGCCCTCAATCGAATCACAGTGCCTGACAAATTCCCCATCCCCATCATTGATGAGCTGTTGGATGAATTAAATACTGCCCAGATTTTTTCCAAGCTTGACCTGAAATCAGGATACCATCAAATACGAATGAAAGAAGAGGATGTGCATAAGACAGCAATCAGAACGCATGAGGGACACTATGAATACTTAGTGATGCCATTTGGGCTTAGTAATGCACCTTCTACCTTTCAGGCTTTGATGAATAAAGTCCTGAAACCCTACTTGAGAAGATTTGTGCTAGTTTTTTTTGATGATATTTTGATATACAGTTCATCAGAAGTGGAGCATTGGGAGCATGTGAGGAGGGTGTTGCAGTTATTGAAAGACCATCAACTGGTGGTAAATGAAAAGAAATGCTCCTTTGGACAAGCACAACTGGCTTATCTGGGACATATTATCTCCAAAGAAGGTGTGGCAGCTGATCCCAGTAAGATTGCTGACATGTTGGACTGGCCATATCCTGTTGATGTAAAAGGGTTGAGGGGTTTCCTCAGGCTGACTGGTTACTACAGAAAATTTGTCCAACGTTATAGCAGAATAGCATCTCCACTGAATGATCTGCTGAAGAAAGATGGGTTTAAGTGGACTGAAGAAGCACAACAGGCTTTTGATGAGTTGAAGCAAAGAATGACTCAGTTGCCAGTGTTAAAAGTACCAGATTTCAACCAAACTTTCATCATTGAATCTGATGCATCAGGGAAGGGTATTGGGGCAGTTCTTATGCAGGAAGGGAGGCCAATAGCATACATGAGTAAAACCCTGTCCAATAGAAATCAAGTAAAATCTGTCTATGAAAGGGAACTTATGGCTATTGTGATGGCAGTCCAAAAATGGAGGCCATACCTGCTGGGCAGAAGGTTTGAAATCCACACAGATCAGAAGAGCTTGAGATTTTTGACTGAACAAAGAATCTTGGGGGAAGACCAACAGAAATGGGTGACTAAGTTGCTGGGATACAATTTTGTCATAAAATATAAGCCGGGGGTGGAGAATAAAGCTGCAGATGCCTTGTCCAGGAAGGGAATTTGTTATTCCTTGTCGGTTGTTACCTGCCAAGAGTGGGAAGGCCTAGAGGATGAATTAAGGGAGGATGAGAAATATAAAGCCATGCTGCAGAAATTGTTGACTGAACCAGACTCCATCCCACACTTCAAGGTTAGCCGAGGGCTTTTGTATTATGAGGGCAGATTGGTTATTCCCAAGAATTCTGGAAGGATTGCTAGCATTAGGGGTGGGATCGGTCCGGTCTGGGTCGGGTTTTTGCTAAACCCGGAAATTACCCGGAAGGTCTCGGGTTATGAAAATTAGGGACCGGAACAAAGCCCGTTATATTCGGTCCGAGTCGGGTTTTTGGTAGCCCGGGTTCGGTCCGGGTTCGGGTTGGACCGGTTAAAGCCCGGCCGTGAAATATGTCATTGTTCTTTTATATTTTAACACTTATTTTCAAATAAAATTAATCAAAAATACAAACTGCAAATTAATAACACAAATATTAGTCTCCAAAATCACCAACAATTCAAATTTAAAGAAGATAATTATCTTAATATTTTATGTAAGATGTATATATATATAAATAATATAGGTTTCTTAAAAATATTACGAAATAAATTTTATAAATCAAAAAGTTACTAGAGTTGCTATAAATATATTCTCATGGTCATCATTACGCTAAACAAATTAAACATATTTGTAGTCACTAAAAGTTACTAAATCTTTTTTTATCCACCGTGATTATAATCATATATTAGGAAATATTTTATTTATATTCATATACTATATTAATTTTATATTAAAACTAATTGTTTCGGGTTTTTTCGGTCCGGGCCGGGTTATAGATTTTAAGGCCCGTTAATGAGCCCGGAATTTTCGGTTCGGTCCGGGTTTTTTTTAATTCGGGCCGGTTAAAAAGAAAAAACCTGGACCGAAATCATAATTCGGGTCGGTCCAGGGTCGGTTTCCGGGTTTCGGTTCGGTTTTTCCCACCCCTAGCTAGCATTTTGAAGGAGTTTCATGAATCTACTATTGGGGGGCATGCTGGGAATTTTAAGACAATGAAGAGTATCTCATCTTTGTTTTATTGGGAAGGAATGAGAACAGACATAAAGCAGTATGTTCAGCAATGTGATGTTTGCCAACGAAATAAGTATCAATCTTTGAGCCCGGCTGGATTACTTCATCCACTTCCCATTCCTAAGCAGATTTGGACAGACCTCAGCATGGATTTCATTGGAGGTTTGCCTAAAGCCCAAGGTAAAGATACTATTCTGGTTGTGGTAGACAGATTGACGAAGTTTGCACACTTTATAGCATTGACTCACCCTTACAATGCTAAAGGTGTGGCAGAAGTGTTCATACAAGAAGTTGTCAGATTGCATGGATTTCCTAAGACCATTGTATCAGACCAGGACAGTGTTTTTTTGAGTGTATTCTGGGCTGAATTGTTCAAATTAGCGGGCACCAAGTTGAAATATAGCACAGCCTATCATCCCCAAACTGACGGACAAACAGAGGTGGTAAATCGATGTGTGGAAACCTACCTACGGTGTATGACAGGGAAGAAACCCAAGCATTGGCCCCAATGGTTGCCATGGGCTGAATTCTGGTATAATACAAATTATCATGTATCAACCAAGAATAGCCCTTATAAAGCTCTGTATGGGCAAGACCCACCTGTCCTAATTCGAGGCGATGTGTCATTGACAGCTGTGGAGGAGGTTAGCAGACTAACAGCTGCCAGGAATGAAATTCTAGATGAATTAAAGCACAATCTGGAAACTGCTCAAAACCAAATGAAGCAATTGGCTGATAAGATGAGAAGGGATGTACAGCTCGTAGTGGGAGATTGGGTCTATTTGAAAATCCAGCCCTATAAACTTAAAAGTCTGGCTAAGAGGGTGAATCAAAAACTGAGCCCGAGGTTTTATGGGCCCTTTGAAGTGATTGAGCAGATCAACCCAGTGGCCTACAGATTAAAGCTACCTGAAGACTGCAAGGTGCATTCGGTTTTTCACTTATCCCTGCTGAAGAAGGCTGTCCCTACCTCTACCCCAACACAACCTTTACCAAAATGCCTAACAGAAGAGTGGGAGTTGCAAGTCAACCCAGAGTCTATCAAAGGGCGCAGGGTTAACTCAACTGGTAAAGCAGAAGTGCTGGTTCACTGGGAGAATCTGCCTGATTTTGAGGATACTTGGGAAGATGCCCAGCAGTTGCAGCAACAATTCCCTGATCTCCACCTTGAGGGCAAGGTGGTCAATTCAGGGGGGGGGGGTGATGATAGGGATGCTGGAAGACAGCCCGGTGTTAATAATAGTGTTAACTATTATGACCAGGTGTATTCAAGAAGGAGAAAACAGAATATTAAATAGCTACGTGTTGTAATCGGGGGGGATAGGGGGAGTTACTATAAATAGCCAAATATTGTAATAAGGAAGGAGGCTGGTTTTGTTTGTTATACGATCATTCCCATTACTGTTCAGCTATCATTTCTTCCCTTTCCGTTGCTAGATTACTGTATCGCAGGACTGATTCCTATCATTGGTATAAACGTAATCCTTTATAAATACGGAGTAATAAACAACTAAAATCAGGAAGTGTGCCATTTGAATATTTGATACGAGATTATAACGCGAGTACTCCTCAATAACTTGACTAGTTGATAATCAGGTCAATCAGAAGTAGAAAATGATAATATGACTGTATGTTTAGATGATAAATGAAAAGAGTGGCAGACACCCAGAGAGCATGAAGACATTAATCTTCCACCAAAGTCGAGTCAAGTTTAATAATGAAATTCTTAAGTATTCAGTGCCATTATAAAGGCTTTTAATTGAGAAGAGATCCACTAAACATTAAGAAATCTAGTCTGTTTTTTAGTATTTTTGCAATCGACTACTTTGGTTGTAATTTGTAAACCTTAATAATTTGTATAATAGACACCTAAAATCAGGCAGTATGCCGCTTCAATTTTTTATATGAGAATTTGAAGTGAAAGTGCCCTCTTATTAGATAGGCAGATCAATGAATCAATCAGAACCAGAAATGGTACATATATAGCAAGAAATGAAGAAATGGGGCCAATAATTGACCTGAGCCAGAATATCATTCATAGAATCACTTGCATCAGCATCACCTTGTCCCAAGACACGCAACAGCTCGAGCAATCTTATATGAAGAAAAGGGTCTGTGATCCCTGATATATCATACTCGGGTGCGTAAGGACTATTCACGACGTCCTTTAAAACTTTGACTAAACCATCTGTGGATTTCTAGAACAATAGAAAAGGCGAACAATAAATGGGCTCATCAAACTGGAGTTATAATAAACTGCAAAACTGCACATGCAAAACACTGTCTTAAGAAAGGCCTTAGAACGAACTTCTTCTGGAAACTGCAAGCCTATTATGAAAGAAGAATTACAGCATAAGCTGAAGAATCAGTTTTTAGAAGATATCATGACAACGACGTAATGAAAGTATGTTTTATATTCACCCAAAAAGAAGCAAAGCATAAATAATTTTTTCTCACATTTCAAAGATATATTTCGTGAATCAAGGTTCTCATAGTATGATGCATGCTACATTATAATAAATAAGGCTGTGAGAAGAGTAATCCAGTACATGTTTGAGCTGAGAGTGGTGGGATAGATTGATTTGCTCAAATAAGGTTGACTTTATTTTGATACCTCCATCAGCTTTACTATATAAGAAATGATTTACTAGGTTTCCTTCCTTTCCTTATTTTAGGTACTTCTATGAATGTATTCCCTGTTATTGAAGGGAGTTTTCTTTGCTACTAAAACATCAAAGAATGAAATTAAAGAAAACTGAAAGGTTTCTTAAGGAGAAGGAAACTCTATAAATTCAAACCACTGTTCCTTCTTTATTTTCCTTCAAACTTCCATGCAAGCCTACATCACCATCTTCCCCACAACTCTAATCACCCCACCAACACCAACAACCCTGTACATACGTGACGACGTGACGTAGTAACATACTACGTATATTATATGTACATGAGGTACATCAGTAGATGTTTCTGTACATATTCATGAACAAATGATATGCACTACAACCCGTATGTGAGAAAGCACCAAAGCATTGATTACTCTTGAAAACTGTGCAATATAGCTCCTAATTGCTTTTAATTCTCACAAACATCACTTCAGGTGCAACGGTACAAGTATCAGTTTACATTTTATACTATGTAAAGTTTTGACAGTATAACAGGCGAATGATAAACCCAATACCATATTTTACTTTACCGCAATTTTACCAATATGTTGAATTGTAGAGCCTCTTCAAAACAACAGTTAATGGTATAAGTCCAAACTAAGGCAGGATAGGATTCCTCCGTTAATCATTCATACAGAAGAAATGCTTGAACAGAAGATATATGAGGCCAATAATGTGAAACAGACAATCCAAATTCGGGAAGTTATGTATAAAATGACTAGTAAAGATGTTCATTATTAGGTTACCTTCCTAAAATGTTCAAGAGCCTCTGTGCTGACTTTACATAGATCTGTGCATAGCTGGACACCAGTTATTAGAACTCCGTGATGCTTCTCTTTCAGTAAGGAGGCTGCAGGGTTTATAAAATTTTCTGCGAGATCTGGAACTTTCTTAATAATCCTTATCGAGCATAACGCAGCCTGCATTAACACCAAAGTTTGAGAACATACAGAGATGTAAGTGAAATACAGCTTCCATAACTTCCTTCAAATTTCCTTCTCCAAAAGTTTTAACAAAAGTCACATACTAGGTTAAGGTACAAGATAGTCCCTCTGTCCTGCTAAAGTTGTCCCATCCTTCCTTTTCGGTCCATCCCACTAAGATTGTCTCATACCAAATTTGGTAATGTTTGTGTGGTTCTATATTGTTCTTACTTTATTCTTACGTTTCATTAATTCAATACAAACACATAAACTAATAGAGGTTTGTATTATCTTGGGGGGCATGGACCACCTTTTCATGTACCAAACTTAGGACTGAGGTAGTAGATAATAGAGGTTTGTACTATCTTGGGGACCATGGAAATTAAAAAATTACTCACAAATTCGGTCAAATTTGCATTTTCACAAATAAGGATTTAGTTGCCATCAACAAAAGAGGGAGACATGGAAAACATAATTAACAGGATCCAATACATGAAATTAGTTTGTACATGCATATCAAAATTAAATACCAGCACACTTTCATGTTTGTTGTTAGTATTTTGAACTTATCTAACTAATGAAAGCAAAAGTATGAGAACTGGAAAATATTAGAACGTTTTTGACAGAAAATTATACTGGAAAAATCCGTCAGTGAAAACTGAAACGTAATACATTGATTATGAATATACTGAAGAAAAATTGTAAAAGCTAAGCCCAACTGACCACAAAAATAAATCAAAACACTTACTTTTTTACGAACATTTGGATCTCTAAACTGAAGCAATCTTTCAACTTCTGGGGCAAGATCGCGTGCCATTTCAGCAGAACAAATATTTCCCAATGCACAAAGGGCAAGTCCAACAATATATTGGTTGGTGTGGTTAAGATCTCTGTTTTTTAAAGTCAAGAATTCTTAACATTATATGAATTTTATTCTTCTCCCAGCAATTATTTGGCAGTCATAACTTTATTAAACTCCTACACATGATGCAAAGAGTTTACACTGATGTTTTTCCCCTTCTCTTTGATATTGTACTATGGGTTAACACATTCTGCATAAAATGTAAGGCTCCTAGCAGAAAAAGAACAAGACAAACTAAAATAACTCCAGGCAGGATACTGTTTTATCGAGTTAGTGACCAACATGAGAACTTCTTGTCTTTCATCCAGAAGCAACATAAGGCCAAGATATCCTATTCTTTTCTCAGGGAATCCTGGAGATGCAATTAACTTCAGGCATTCCATTTGACCAAAGTGTGTGGGATAGCCTAGCATGTGAATGAACATGAGTTTCGCAAGATTGCGATGCATATAATCTTGATCATTCTCACTTATTGCTGCTCGAATTGCAGCACATTCTTTTCTCACAACAGCACGCTCTTCTGCTGCTGTTTTGCATGCACGTATTGCACGAATCATGTCCCTGCAACAATCAGAAACTCGTAACTATATCCCTTTGTCAGATTATAAACGTTATGATAATAAGCTATTATTCTGTATCATTAAATGCCAGGCAGGCAGGAAGCTTGCGAGATTTTGATAGTAAAAATCAGTACATGGAATTCAATTCAAAAGTACGTGAGCTTTCAGGCAGTTGAATGAACAGATGAATAAAAGTAACTATCGAATGTCACATCCTCATCACATTTTATATGATTTCAGTGGGCAGACATGGAATTGCATTGAAATATTTCTTGTGTACATCACCCATAATCCAATATTCAGAATTTAGTTAAAACACACCACTGTGAAAGTCACCCAAATACAATTACATATGCAGCATTTTTTGTGAATTGTGAACAATATCTCTAGTGATGCTTTCTTCCATTGTATGAAACCTGGGAATCAGATTTTAGATTGAGAACCTCAAATGGTGCACAGTTATTTTTCGTATTCAACCATTTAGATCAGTTACCAGTGGGTAGGTAACTGACCTGAGACGGGTGCCAGATGAGAATGGATTCATGATTGGGTCCGTTGTGAAGCTCCTGGAGAGCTCGACAAGATCCAGGTCTGCGGGAAGTTGCAGAATTTAGTAGCTTGACTCTCCTCCTCCTTCGGTCCTACCTCCAACCTCCTATGAGCTTGATCTTTCAAATGCGTCACAGCGCAGATTCTTTGTTGGAGATCTGTAACCGAATTTCAAAGATCCAAAGAGGAAACAACGACAGCAAATTAGATCTATGGAAAAAAGGGACAGAATTATGTTGATCGATCCATCTACAAATTCACTAATCAATGAATAAATTGCATTTCTTCCCGTTTTCTTCCGAGTACCAGGGAATTTTTATTAGCAAAGGTCCTGTCCAGTGTTTTAGAAAACTCGTACGGTTTTATTTTCAAAAATGCGACCCAATGTATAAGAAAAAATTAAAGTTCAGTAGTCTTTCAAAATTGATGCAATATATCAATTTTCATATTTCACGCTTTTTTCATCTCATATTTCACTCAATTAATTAGGACATCATTTTTTATTACTCTCTCCGTCCTGAAAACAACTTCTCACTTTCCTTAAATGGATGTCCCAAAATTAACTTCACACTTCAATACTTTCCTTATTTGGCAAATTATCTACATCAAAAAAGTGATAAACAGTGCCAAACAGTGTTTAAACAGTGTCAAACAGTGTTTAAACAGTGCCGAACAGTGTTTAAACAGTATAAAATAGTGTACTCTACAGTAAAGTCAAATTTATTTCTTAAAAGTGTGTGAAAGTCCAACCGGAAAGTTGTTTTCGGGACGGATGAAGTATATTCTAATTTAGCCTTTCAAACAAAAATTCTCCGTATATTCTAATTTGGATTTTGCAACTTTAAAGAGATTTTAATGTGGTTTCTAAATATGTAAATTTTAATTATTAAAAATTGTATTCCCTTCGTTCCAAATTGATGATCCTATACTTTTTGGGCTCAAATATTAAGAAACAAGGGTAGAAGGACAAATATAATCTTACTTTATTATATAGTTCAAAAAAAGGACAAATATAATCTTACTTTATTATATAGTTCAATCCTTTACTTTTACTGTTAATTAAAAAGGATGGGTATAAATGTAATCAACTTTAATTTCTTTACCGAAAAGAAAAGATGACTATTATTTTCGGGCATCCCAAATAGGAAATACAATATCATCGTTTTGGGACGGATGTAGTATTAATTATCAATGAGGAAGACTTAACATTAACATTGACAAAAAAATGTTAATTTTGCAAATCAATTTGGGACGGATGGAGTAATTAATAAATTTCAGATAAACTATAGTAGTACAAATTTAAATAATTAAATCATACTTCGGTCTGATTCGGTCCGGTACCGGTTCTCAATTTGTGAGAACCCGTCATGGCATTATTTGGAACCGGTATGGTCCGGTTCGGGACAAAAAGAATTTGAGATTCCTTTCAAACCCTGTTTATCGGTCTGGTTCATTACCATGTCGGTTCGGTATTTTCGCTCACCCCTACTGAATACCCTCTTTTCAAACTCATATTATCAAAATGACCTCTTTCTTTTTTAAACAATAAAAATATGTAAAGTTGTAGAACAACGCATACTAAAAGAGCTAAAAAGATAGAGTTTGAATACTACTTTCAAATCCTTCGCCCAAATAAACGGGAATGGATCCCTTTCCCAATTCTATGGGATCACTCTCTTAGCGCAGCACTACTCCTTCGAACCTCTTTCTCTATTCAAACCACACTCTTCCTTCAACCTTAACTGAAACCTTTTGGCCACACTCAAAATATTATTATGTGAATTTAATGTAAATTGAACCATGCATGGAAACAAATGTAAAATGAAATATGTAGTTAACATACATATTGAAGCTCTCAAGTCTCAACACCTATCTTTTCTATCTGAAGTCAATGTAAGCAGATTTTCATTTTTATTTAAAAGTTTTGTACTTTAAATTGTTAAGATGGTGGTTTTGTTTATTTTGCTCATCAGGAAGTAAGACTATGGTCATTTGAGCTTACCACTTAGTTTCAGATTATATTCTATACAACATAGTTTCACATTATGTTCACAATTTTTTTATTTTTCTCCCGTATTTACAATTATTGTACTTTAACATTTGCATTGCTTCTTGAGCATGGTTAATATAGAAACTAAAAAGTGATTTTAAACTATGTATCTATCTCGTTGTATGTATCTATACCCATATTCATGTGTATAGTTCAATTTGTTTTATTAAAATATAGTTTTCCTTATTTTTTATAATTTAATGATATTGAATTCATATATATGCTGTTGTTTCATTGCATTGTTGCATTGTTCAATTTGACAAATTGGTTTGTAAAAACAATTGTTTTTGTGTAAGGTTGCATTTTTTCCGTGACATATCAAGGGAAGATGGTGATGACATGTTTTCACTTCATTCATTATGGGTTCATAATTTGTCAAACTATTTAAAACATTCTCCTTCACATTATGCTCTAATCTATCTGCATCAGTTTTTCAATTGTTGTTAATGTTTTTTAACTATGTTGTAAGAAAACTCCTATTTCCTCTTAAAGGGTATTTATTTTCAAATAGAGTATTTATTATAAAAGTTAATCTATTTTATTATAAGGAAACTCCTAATTTCCTTATAGTAATGGATATATGCTTCTTAGGCCGTTATTTTAATTCGCAGCTTTAGTTGCATTTCCATACTATAGCAGGGCATGCACTAGGAGTTCCTCTTGAAATAAGATTATGGCTTTGTTTGCAACCACTTCTGCTTAAATAAAAGCACTTTTAGGGAAAAAGTGATTAGTAGTAAAAGTTGGTAGTGTTTGGTAAAATAAGTGCTTTTTGTGTAGTAGAAAAAGTAAAAAGTAGATTCTACACGGAAGCCGAGAAAGTAAAAGTTGGTAGTGTTTGGTAAAATAAGTGTCTTTTTCTTTAAAAAAAAAAGTTAAAAGCACTTTTTTTAATGGGTTGCAAACAGACCCTATGATCCATTGCACTTAGTTCACCACCTATAGTGACACTCACTAATTGCAATCGTTAGTGTTTAATTCTTCATTTTTGAAATGTAACTCTTACTCTAAGGACACCTATATAATTATATGGATAATTTCTATTGCATATGGCAGGAAAACTAATTGAATGGCTGACACATCTGGATAGGGCCAATCAAAGTATACAAGAAACGTTGAATCACATATAGGTATAACTTATGGCCTTTTGAGTTCTAGACGTTCCTGTTCGTTTAAGCAAGTTAAAATGCTTCTTTTCATTGCCAATGACAACATGGACGTGATAATACTTGCGTAACTGTTTGTGACACCCCAAAATTGATCAGGTGAACTACGCACGAATGCACGATTGAAAATGTCCATGTGGGTATATAAGTTGTTCTGTGAGTTTATTAGCTACTCATTTTTTCCAAAATTATAAACATTGCATCATTTGCATGTTATTGTGCAGCTAGCGGGAATGATCCAACACCAAACTAAAGCTGCTAGACAACAAATCCCAAATACGGAGTATATGTTAAAATATGATTCAACTGCCTTTTGTAATGAAAGTTAATTTTTAAAAACAATACAAATATACCTATGCACATATTTGCAGTAAAAGAGTATCACGACTTTGAAGGTCAAACTATTCATTTAGACACCTCTATGAAGTATGGCTTTAACTGCTTATTATTCCACCTTATATGTAGCTTATGATGATGATTTCAAACATGCACTTCCATCTGAAACTTATGCACTTGAACTTATAGTAGGAAGGTAGAAACTTCCAAAGTTATAAACAAAGAATTCAAAACCAAGCCATCTTATTTCAAATGTGAGTATTAGAAAATGAAATGATCGTAGAAGCTGACATCTTATTCTGCCGCACGAGTTTTGGGAGTTCAAATTGTCGCGTTCCAGGTAAAGATGTTGAAAAGCTTATTTAAAGTTCACTACTTTCCACCTACTTTTTGGTACATAAACATCGATTTGTACCTCTGTTTATGTCTTTACATATCATTTGTTAATCTCAATCGTGCATTTCCTTAATTTACAATTTTACAGGAGATAATATTATCCTTGGAAGATCTTAACTATTCCACCCTATTGCCAAGGTTTTCACATTCTTTCTGAAATGAAATTATATATTTTCTTATTGTTTCAACTAAATTCTGAAAAGAATGTTTGTTAATGTGATTATCTTAAAATTGCATTAGGGTTGTTTGGATAGAATGCGATTGATAAGAATTTTGGCTAGATCTTAGAATAAGGCAATAAGCTACTTCTGCCATTAATTTCTGCTATAGATATTCAGACACCATATTCTTCTTTATTTGTTGATTCTATTTTGTATATAATTTTCATATAAGTTGTAGTTTATATTTGTTTGCTGAAAATATTATAAAGGATAAGTTTGATGACGATTATGACATGAAATTACTTATCATGTCATTCTTTAATAGAAATCTTTTATTTAGACGGGGAGACCAAGCGGTTTGACCTTTCGTTGCACATGGTAATTTAATTAATAAATTAAAATGGTAGAGTGAATATTGAAAATCAAATTATCTCGAATTTTTGCGGACTTGCGGGTCAAGCATGCGGCATGCCCACACTCATGACTCATGGAAAGGAAAATAGTGTAATGTTCTACATTGTCACGCCCCGGACCTACCCGGACACGTCAACAATCCGCCGTACAATACAAATAGTCAACCGCAGTCCAACACATCCATACTATACAAGGCGTCTGGAATATCATTCATACATAGTACATCCATAAACAAACATAATGTAGATTATTCAATTAAAGCAGCGGAAACATTTATTTCAAGTGTTTATGCCACACTTGGCAACAGAGGCATGCAAGCCCAAATAATTATTCAAAAATAATAATATCCATGAGCATTATTCATATTGTTTTTAAAACAGAAACAGAGGAAGCACGAACCACGTCTTCTCTTGTTGAATCTTCCCGAGCAACGGGCAATGGTAGCGACCTTCAAGTTCTACCTAAAGTTGTGAGGTGGCCTCCTCCGTGAAGGGGAAGTCGGTACTTTGAAGCATTTGAAAAGTACAATGACAACTATACCAAGTATAATCAATGTTTCAACTTCTAAGATCCTTAATCTAGGGAATTATTACATTATAGTTAACCTCGTTAATTTAAGATCAATTCACCGTGCTAGAGTCCTGCTTCTAGAAGCTGTTCTGTTCGTCTTAATCTTATTACTTATTGCTTATTCTTATTTTATTCAGATCAGATCAGATCAGATCAGAAAAGTTCAGATCAGATCAGAAAGATTCAGATCAGATCAGAATCATTCAAATCAGATCAGAAACATTCAGATCAAATCAGGAACATTCAGATCAGATCAAGAACATTCAGATCAGATCAGAAACATTCAGATCAGATCAGAAAAGTTCAGACATGATTTATCCTTTTTATTATAATAATAATTAAATTAATATTTATAATATTTATAATAATTATAATAATTATAATTATTATTCTTGGTGTTGTTATTGTAATTATTATAATTAATATTATTATTGATATTATTATTATTATTATTATTATTATTACTATTACTATTATTATTACTATTACTATTATTATTATTACTATTACTATTATTATTATTATTATTATTACTATTACTATTATTATTACTATTATTATTATTATTATTATTACTATGATTATTATTGTTGTTGTTGTTTTTATGATATTTATTATTATCATGATTATTATTATTCTTACTACTAATATGGTTGTTGTTGTTATTGTTATTAGTTTTGTTTCCGTTTTTATCATATTATACGGAGTAATTACAATTAAAATTATAGAAATAAATATTATAATTATAATTAAAATTATAATTATAGAAATAAATATAACTATAAATATAATTACAATTATAATTATAACTATCTTTATAACTAGTGTAATACGTATAATAATAATTATACCTATTATAATTATGTTTATAATTATAATTATAATTTTTATAATTATGATTATAATTATAATTATATTTAAATTATATATGTGTAATTACATTTATAATTATAGTAATTATAATTGTAATTATAATTTTAGAAATATTCAAATCAGATCAGATCAGAAAGATTCAGATCAGATCAGAAGGATTCAGATCAGATCAGAAACATTCAGATCAGATCAGGAACATTCAGATCATATCAGGAACATTCAGATCAGATCAGGAACATTCAGATCAGATCAGAAAGATTCAGATCAGATCAGAAAGATTCAGATCAGATCAGATCAGAAAAATTCAGATCAGATCAGAACTTAAAAAATTCATATCAGAAACATTAAGATCAGGTGAAGAGAACAACTTCCTAGTCACACTATTCTTATACTAGAGCCATGCTTCTAGTTATGTTATGTTGTGCTAAAGCTCTAACTTTTAGTCACTTTTACATCGGTCTAGAGCCCTGCTCATAATCACCGTTATGTACCTCGGTCTAGAGCCCAACTCATAATCACCGTTACCTACTTCGGTCTAGAGCCCAACTCATAATCACCGTTATCTACATTGGTCTAGAGCCCAACTCATAATCACCGTTATCTACATCGGTCTAGAGCCCAGCTCGTAATCACCGTTATCTACATCGGTCTAGAGCCCAGCTCATAATCACCGATTCTTTACAATTCAATTTCTTAGGACTAGTTCCATCAATTATTCAAATAACAATTCCGATTAGTATTTCAATACTAGTCGTTTGTTCGTTTAAATTTAATTCTTCATCCATGTGTAATTTGGCCTTAATATCAAAATATCACTTATATGCTTTCATGACTTCTTCTCATGAAATAAAAGTATATTTATCACAAATAAAATGCATGGTTAACACAACCATCATACCATCATATTCATAACACATAAACATACACAATTTATTCATAAATTTGTATATTAAGCATACTATACTTATAATCAATAGTAATTTCATTTAGGCATTATTAACCATTAATAATCCATGAAAATCACATTTTGTTCATTTAGGAAATCTTATGAAATTAACCCAATAATTATAAGCAATATAGTCGGTCATCCTCACCTTGAATTAGCGTTACGAAGTTCTACCCTTCTTGGTTGAACTTTGGCAAAACTCCGGCGACTTTTGATGAACTCCGGCGACAACTCCGGCGACTCTTTCAACTCCGTGAAAGTTCTTGAAATACCATATACAAGTTCCTAACAAGGTTTTATAATCATAAAACCCATATTCATACAAATAATCTCAAAAAGGTTATTTTCCGGCGAACCGGTCATTATGGCCTCTAAGTCCGTTCTTGGACATATAACCACTTTCCAACCCATTAATCCACACTCATATCATGTAGAACAATCCTAACGGTTCTTCATATGATATGTATCTCATATGATAGAATAAAAATAAAGGAAAAGTTATGATAAGGTCATTACCTTAATTTCCACACTTTCTCCTAGCTTTTTCCTTCTTTAATCTTCCTCCTTGGAACACCTTAGGTTGAGCTCGAATTTGGTCTATTGAAGATGAGTTTGCAGAGGTTATCTTCCTCTTTTGGTGTGCCTTGGCCGAACTAATGAGTGAGGGGGAGTTGGAGTTGGCTCTTTTGTCTTGTGTGGACAATAAGTGAGGAAAAAGGGCCCATGGGTGTACCTTTGATGCTCATCACCTCACCCTTCTTTCCTTCCAAGTCAACCAGACCTTCCCTTGTCTAATTCATCACAAAAAAACGTGGGGTGGCCCCCACTCATGTGGGAGGTCACCCCTTTGTGTCCCAAAATGTACATTCGGACCCGAAAGTTGTATTTTTCGTACTGCTTTAAACATATTTTATTTTATCGGGTCAAAAAATATATATTACATGCTCTCCATCATTATGGTACTTATAATGAATATACATTCCCCAACTTTAATTTACAAGCCTCCGAAATTCATTTCGGGCTATTAACTGTTAAATTACCAATACCGGTAATTGGGCCTAGTTTGACCAATCGGTCAACATTATGCTCTTTCCTTGGCCCAAATAACATATCCACCACTATATAGATATTATCTCGATCAATAAGAATAAAATATGTGGTCTCGTGAATATCGGGCGGTCCCCGCTCCCGTTGTGGGCCCCACGTGTAAATTTACTACTCACGCGGAAGAATTAATAAAAATTTACAACTTTGTAAATTCATTAACTATTCCATAAGGTTCAATACATTAATTACTCAAAAGTAAATATAATTGGGGACAGTGTTACATACATGATAGTATGAAATTAACTTTATATTAAACTACAAACGGAATTTATCATATCTTCATTTGCTTACATAAGTGGATAAGAGTGTATGACATTATTTAATCAAAATACTAAAAGTTGAGTTTCAATAGTATTGAATTTTCTTCCATTAAAAAATATTGTTATAATTACTTTAATATTTTCTTAGATTTGAGATATATTTAGTATTAGAAATTACTTCAAATAGGACTAAAACTATGGCAAAAACTCAAAATAGGACTTGCTATGTTTTTTATTCCAAAATAGGACCATAGTGGTCCTATTGGAAACATACCCATTTCTTCCTTCCATTCTTACCCCTCCTTTAAATATTAGTAAAAGATAGCTAAAAGTCATAATTAAATGTTTATTTCATAATAAATTCGAAAAAATTTCAATAATTCGTAGAAAAATAATACAAAAATTAATAAAAATTTTATAAAATAAAAAATAAGAAAAAAAAAATTATTTTTTTTTTGAAAATTAATAAAAAATAGTAAAACTCCATAAAAAAAATTAAAAAAAATATGGATACCTTTCCCACCGTCTGTACTACCTCCCTGAACCACCACCTCCGATCGGTGTAAAAAATGCCACTTTTTTTTTAAATTCCACAAAAATGGCATATTTCTCTATGAGAATGCCAACATTTTCATTCTGTCAACTTGAATCCTTTTGACTTTTGCCAAAAATATGGCATTCATAATTTTTTTGGCATTTTTTTACCCCGGTGACAGGAGGTGGTGGTACTGCCTCCCTGCACCACCACCTCCGACCGTTAAAAAAAATGACATATTTCCTACAAACTTCCATTTTTTTCGGAAAATGCCAAAAATATGGCATATTTCTCTTTGAGAATGCCAACATGTTTTTTCTTCCATCTTAAATCATTCTGAATTATGCCAAAAATATGGAATTCAAAATAAATTTGGCATTTTTTCCCCAAATGACTAGAGGTGGTGGTGCTGGGGCGGCAGAGGCGGCGGTGACAAAAAAAATATTTTTTTGATTTATTTTTAAATTGTTTTTAATTTTTTTTTTTAATTTTTTTTTTAAAATTTATTATTATTCAAAATATTTTTATTAATTTTTTGGTATATTTTACGAATTTTTATTATTTTTTATTATTTTATTATGAATTAAAACATTCCAATAGGTATAAGGGTATATTTGTCCAAGACACACATAATTAGTCCTTTGGAAACATAGTTTATTTTTTTGGTCCTATTTGTGCAAAGTGAATGACTTTTAGTCCTATTTTGATAATTAACTCATTTAGTATTTTCTTACAATTTCATCCACTTCAAACTGATTAACGTTTCTGTGATTGTTCTTATTTGATCTATATATTTATTATATTAATTCTAATTGTAGTTTTAGAATATACCTTTAAATTAAGAAATATACCTTAACGTTCCTATAGTTATACTCTTAAATCTATATACATAGATATGTTAGTTGAACATTTTTAGCTTCTTAATGTCTATGCGCAATTAAACACAAATTAGACAAATTAATCTTACGATTACATGGATAATTACTTGAGTAATCACAATCTTAGAAATATAAAATTAATGATTACACATAGTTTGGAAGTAGTGATTTTGAATAAAAACTTATTTTAAATATTTTCTTATATTTATGCACTTCTAATTTTATTTTAAATACTTTCCAATATTTCTTCAGGAAAAAGTGCAGGATAAAAGTTTCTTATTTTGTAAAGTTGTTCACATTTCAATGTAGACAGTTTTCTTTGATGTTAACCTTTGGAGATGGTTGGTGATTTCATACATCGTCCGTGTTTCACTCATGAACAATTTTACGTCGCGATCTCAAGAGTAACGTCCCCGTTAAGATTGAACCTTATTATATGTGATGATGACAAAAAACTGGTAAAGAAGACTTTAAATGTTGTTAACAAGGAAGTATTCCACATATAATAATTTATTATTTTCTATCTTCATTTACTTATTGTTAAAAACAATATATGCATTGTTCTATCGTTGTCACAACATTTTTATATATTCAAAACTAATCTAATCTTTATTAACTGCATCTCGTGCGAAGCACGGGTGAAAATCTAGTCTTTATAAGCATGATCCCTTAATAATAGTTAATGCCTTTATTAAACAAAGGCTAATGGGTCCAATAGGCCCCTGTACCTGTTCGGAATGCTCAATTAGCACCCGAACTCAAAAAAGTTCCAATTCACCCCTGAACTCTCCAAAAAAGTTCAAATCCCATTTTTTGCAGGTAAAATTCCGGTCATCACCACGTCAGCCGGTTAGATGCCAACTGTGCATCCCACATGGAAATCTAAGGGGTCAAATAGACCCCTGAACCCAACAAAGTTTTTCAATTTACTCCCTCAATCGTTGAAAAGTGTCCAAATTGCTATTAAAAATATGAAATTAAAAAATAGAGAAAAAATAAAATAAAATGATATACAAGTTCATAAAATAAAACACAGATGTCTATTTAAAATATAATAAGACTGTTTTTATATTTCAGGGTAAATTATATATATATATATATATATATATATATAAACATAATGAAGGTACTTATTTTTTAAATACATATTATATAAATGTAGTAGTCCCTAACTATTTACATATTATAATTTTTATATGGTACAAAATTTTTATGTTAAATATAATTAGTATGAAGTATAGTACGTAGTATATGATTCTAGAATAAAATAATATGAATTATATATCCATATATGCATGTGTGTTTGTGTGTAATTTTACATATATAAATCTAAAACATATTACAAATATGAAAATAGTTTTAATGAATTTATTTTAGTTTATTTTATATGAATTTACTGTAAATATAAATTTATCCTTATTATTTGCAGTAAATTCACATAAAACAAAACAAAACACATTCATTAAAAATATTTTGATATTTTAAATCTATATAAAAAAATCAACCATACATTTTTTATAATTTAATTTTAATTTTTTTAATATTTTGTCATATTATAAATAGACTCATAAATATTTAAAATATTAAATTTACCCTAAAATATAAATAATTTATTGTAAAATTATAAATACACTCTTATATTTTATATTATGAACTTGTATATTATTAATATTTATATGTTCTAGTTTTTATTTTTTATTTTTTAATGGCAATTTGGACACTTTTTAACAGTTGAGGAGGTAAATTGAACAAGTTTGTCGGGTTCAGGAGTCTATTTGACCCCTTAGATTTCCACGCGGGATGCACGGTTGACATCTAATCGGCTAACGTGGCAATGACCGGAAACTCACCTGCAAAAAATGAGATTTGAACTTTTTTGGTGAGTTCAGGCCTTCAGGGGGTGAATTGGATTTTTTTTGAGTTCGGAATGCGAATTGAGCATTCCGTACAGGGACCTATTTGACCCTTTAACCTTAAACAAACACCGGCTTTCCTTTATTAACGATAGAGATCAAACTAGTCATGGACCCGGTTCGGGCCGCCTGGCCCGGGACCGGCCCTGCCCGCTAATGTGCGGGCCCGGAACCGGCCCGGTTCTCGGGTCCGGGTCGGGCCTAGGCCCGGGGAGGTGGGTCCAGGCTCGGGCCTTGTATTTGGCGAACCGGCCCGAATTGATTTTTTTTTATTTCTTTTTCATTTTTTGGGGTTACCCGGGTTGAGCTTGATGGTTAGGAGGGGTTTGGGGGGGTGAGGGGTGAGGGGGGGGTTAGGAAAGCATAAAAAAAAATATGACCAAACCGGAGGCCCGGCCCGGCCCGGACCCGGACCGGACCCGGTGGCTACCCGGGCCGGTCCCGGGCCTTCCTTCCAAAAAAAAAGCCCGGCCGGGCCCGGCCCAGGTCCATGACTAGATCAAACTATATTTATTATACTACGTATGTTGTAAAGATGCGGGACGATATTTGTAACATGTTGCACAGTTGCATTATTAAAGAGCAATAATTTCACAAAAAAATTAACAAAATTTCATCTACTATTAACAGCATAAACAACAAGGACTAAACTTATACGGAGTAATTGGTTTCATTATTAAGGGATGACATCATGACATTGTCAAAATTGAAATATATAGATCAAAGTTCAATATAAGGGATAGATGAATAATCAAATGTGAGCTTTTCCATATATAATACTATGACTATAGTGCGAGAAAAGATTGGCATCAATGCAAATGTAAAATAATCCGTCATTCAGTCTACAAATGTTCTCTTGCTACTTATTTTAAGTTGAATCATTGTTTAATACATTGTTTGAATCATTGTTTAATACATGAACAATAAAATCAAGAGGAATGGATAACCAAAAGGTCCAAAACCGGCAACCAGACTCCGAACCGGCAGCCTGAGCGAACCCAAGAGCTACCCTATTCGCAGATCACCTAACATGACCAAAGGAAACATCAGAAATCCTTAAACAAACATCACGAATGTCTTCTGCTATCAAGCCTGCTGCTGAAATGCTTGATCCCTTTTGAATCTCCGTCACAACCCTCACCGCATCGGATTTCACATCAATAAACTCCCATACATGCTCCTTAATCCAGCTAAGAGCCTCTCTAATCCCAACCAATTCAGTCTCCCAAGGAGATAAACGACCTTGAAGAGCTTAGACTGTAATCAGTATATGAAAAATACTCACCAAGTCCACAAATGTTTTCTTCCTGCTCTTTAAAAGAAATGCACTGTATCTTGATTCTACTGTTCTAAATAAATCCTGAACTCATAATCTCATCATTTAAAAAAAATGTAATGTTTTGGGGATGACAATTCAGACTGAGGATCTTTCATCAGAGGTTAACAGATCCACACTTCATAAGATCTTCATACAGTTTGAATATCAATACGAAATATTTGATGATTCTATTCAGTCTGATTGAAAACCTAAGCACATAACCAATTTCAAATAAATCCCCAAGAAACAAACTATAGCATTCGCTGAGCAATCAAAACCATGGGCTAGAGGTGCAATAAAATACGGATAGTCTACAAGAAATTAGATTCTTTGAGAACAATTCCACTCAAACTGCCAGATTACAGGCCCTTTTTAGCTTCTTCTAACTCCGGTTGAACTGGAGTTAAAAACATAACAAAAGTCAACCTTCCAGAGCATCAACAGAATAAAATCATATGGGTTTGATTTTAAAGTGGAGGGAGATTAGAGAGAACACAAAGCACTTTAGATCCTGCAACAAATAGCAAAAACAAAGGTTAAAAAGTCATGAATGAAAGCATGTGTATGTATGATGTTTTCAATTAGGCTAGAATTTCCAAAGCTCGCCTGATCTGGTATGTTTACGCCTATTATGATCTAAATCGGTGGAGTAAGACCTGCTGTTAGGTTTATTTTAATCTAAATCTGATCTGTTCAAGTCTGTTATTATGTAGTCAGCTCATGTACGATCTTGTCATGTGAAACCAGTCCATGTAAAACCATCCTAAAATTAAAATGATGCTATAACATCAATATGTTTTTATAGATTGACTGGGATGAAGCTAACAAAAAATAAGGTAACTATCTTTATGACACACGAAGAACGGAAGAATGTTATTGTATCTTTGACTTAAAAGTTAATGTTCAATATTCAGAACTGATAATCAAACGTCAGGTCTTGATGTGTTAGTAAATATGATAGTAAACTATATGCATTTCATCAATAACTAGAATACAAAAATATATCACCAGACCTGATAAATTGCATGAGGGATTCTTTTATACTCCTTTAGGCGATGATCAATCTTTTAAAGTTTGTATTAAAACCATGTTACCTTTTGTTGATTTGACAAAACATCAAAGGATAAAAAAAACCAATAAAACACAGAGAACCATATCCTTTCAAAAAGCCAACAAAACATAATTACAACGTATTGAAGAATATATTAAAGCTGTAAAAAACATCCATTATATGAAAATTGGTGAGCATTTCCTGCACATACAGCTGCACCACCATAAATTAATCTGTATTCTGATATATGTTTGAGATTTTATAAGAATTGAAAGATCCCTGCAAATTCTTCTACTCTAACACCTCCATCCAAACTAACCCTAAATCACTAGTGTTTTACCTGAACAAGATAATAAAATATGCGAAGGCCTTCTGGATCTTTACTGGTCTGCACGTCCATTAGGGATCCAATCTTAGATGTGGTAAAACATATGTGCTCATTCTCCAGCACAATTTCAAGCTCCTGCCTCCCCACACGGTCAGGTTCGGGCCAGTTGCTGTCATCTTCTTTCATAATCTATAATAAATACATCCATGGGACTAGTCATTCTATACAAGCACGTAAAGTACATTAGGAACAGACAATGCAGTGTACTAAGCAGAAACAATTTGAAACCACTCTCTACTAAGAGACAGCCAGAGCTCAGTTTGAACACAGGTTCAATTCCACATTTTCACTTTCCATGTAGATTCAATCGAAAGTAAAGTGATTGAGTCAGTATTTCCCCTACTGAAATTCTACATTCCACGTTTTCAAGTCTACAAAGAAAAATGATTACTTTTTACAACAGAAATTAAAGAGACAGTATTTCCTAGCATCATTAATCATTAATATTGATGGATAGTCTACCCGGGGGTATCTTATCCGAGGGTTATTGCTGGAATAACTAGAGAGAAGTCAGAGCAAAATAGGAGGAAAGAGAGTCGATTTATTAAATGAACTCAGCGTGGTTTACAAGGCGAATAAGGGCTGCTATTTATAGCAGCAATAAATGCGATGAGGGTACACGTGTCAGTAATCCAACGGCCGAAGGGTCACATCAGCCTGGTGGCACCGGCAGTGGTACGTTCACCGCATTGAATGCGGTTGGCGGATGTGACGTGGCATTAAATGCGGTGGTTGGCTGTCCCAAAAGGAATCTTCGATGATTGAGCATGTTTGGCCGAAGGCTTCTTGTGTAGCCGAGGGCTCCGTGTAACCAAGGACCCCTGTGTAGCCGAAGGCCCCGAGTGGCAGAGGGCTAAGTTCAGCCGAAGGTGTTGGTCCCGTTTAATATGGTAACCAGTCTAGAGGGGGGGGGTGAATAGACTGGTTGGTTTTTCAAATTTTCTCTAAGTCCGAAGTGACTTATCAGAGAAGGTCTGATTCTGATGACAGAGAAAGGCTGGTTCTGATATCAGAACTGGCCTTGGCAGCGGATTCTGATCTGTCCGGGTAGCCTCAGAAAAATACTAAGGCAAATGCCTTTCTGATAACTCTGAAAACAAGATCTGCTGAACACAGATTCCAAGTCTTAGAGTTAATCAGTTAATATCCTAAGTGCAGAAATATAAATTGCAGTAAAGTAAATGACACCGGATATTTTATAGTGGTTCAAGGAACAACTCGTTCCTCTAGTCCACTGTTCCACTAGCTTTGAAGTAGATCAGTTACAAAGCTAATTCCTAGCACTTAAGAAGCACTCCTCGTCTTCTTCAAGCCTAGATGCCACCCAGGATGCAATTCCACGTCCTGATGGCTGATCCTTTCACTCAGCTTCCCGGAAGTATCACCACTTCACTACTGCAGTTACTTGGACGCCCTTCTTTTCAGAAGATCCTTTTGAAAAACAGAGTTTTTCCTCCAACTTGCTTCGTTACAAAGGATGTTTGATGAAGTTCTTGAAGTGTTGAAGAACAGGATGAACTTTGCTTGTTTGTTGGGGATGAGAGATTTGGAGTTTGAATCTTCCCAACGTAAGCTTGTCTTGTTGAAGGTTGTAGAGTTTGAATCTCAAGAGAGCTTGAATGATGATGTGTAAGAGTTGTAGCAAAGTTGTTTTTCAGTTCTTCGGTATGTAGCTTATATACGGAGGTTGTCTGCCCGTTGGAGGAGGAGACAACTGCATTAAATGCGCGTACAGTTGACTTGACCGCCGTTTTTGGAAGGTTTCTATTTTTAAAATATATCTTCCCGGATTCCTTGGTCAATCATTTGCAATCAATCCTTCAGCGTATCAGGCTCATTTAATGTGCATTAAATGCTTTCCTTTCATGCACAGTCTTCTAGCCGTTGGATGTTTTTACCCGTTGAATTCATAACTGTTGGATGTTGCTTGAAAATCGTCTGAGTGTTCGTCGAGCTCTGATCAGGTTCTTCTGATATGTTGGATTCTGATGGCTATCTGATGAGTTGAGTTCTGATGGTCTTCTGATCTCTGACTGAACTCTGACTCTGATGGGTCCGCTGATGAGTGCTTCTGATCTGTAGTTCTTATCGGCTATCAGATGTCCAGTCTTATCAGCAACTCTCATGATGCACCTCTGATGGACTTCTGGTAAGAGAACTCTGATGGAGCAGTTCTCATAGAGCAAGTCTGGTCGAGCAGTTCTGATGCACTTCTGATCTGATCCAAAATAGAGCAACTCTGATCGTCGACTACACTAATACTTACAATTGAAAAGTCTAATACATAAAATCTAACTTGGGGGTACTCTAACTTTCTAATCCTATAGCATCATCAAAATCTAATTACATTTATTCCTTACAATTTCCCCCTTTTTGATGATGCCAAAACCCTTAAACTATTTCCAGAGAAGTGCCTTTCACCATAAAGAAAATAGGTAAAAAAACTTTCATTTAAAATCTTGGTGGGCACTTGGCATAGGAGAATAGTAAGAGTAAGATACAATCAATCAGATAAATAAAATAAGAAACTAACATAAGATATCAGAGCATAAATAATCAGAATGCAATAGAGAGATAATTTGAAATTGCCATGCAAATTAGAGGCAAGCTGGTTATCTTATAAATGCAATATATTTAAAACAACAAGAGGATAGAGTTTAGATATCTTCCTCTTCTAGGTCAGCTTCCTTTG
Source organism: Cuscuta epithymum (assembly GCA_945859915.1). NCBI lineage: Eukaryota > Viridiplantae > Streptophyta > Magnoliopsida > Solanales > Convolvulaceae > Cuscuta > Cuscuta epithymum. The sequence goes on from CAMAPF010000915.1 coordinate 2,982,620, forward strand.
CTTCAATTTCTTTCAGATCAGCATTGACCCTAGCTCTGATTGTAGCAAGATTCCTGGGATTCTGATATTCTGACCAGGCTGGTTCAAGTTGACAATCAAGATAGTTTCTGATGGCTTCTGATAGGTCCTTGCCAGGGATCACTTTCATCCGCCACCAATCTTCTGCTTCTTGCATGGAACCACCATGATTAATAATTATCAGTCCATCTTTATCCAGAATGAGATTCTCTTGTTGTGTGGGGGTCATATGCTTCTTCATTTCTCTGAATTGAGCAGCATCAGGTTTAGCCAAGTCACTGTTGAGCCATTGGGCCAAAGTGAAAGTGGAGGCTGTCTTCTTTCCTTTCTTGGACCGAGGAGGAGGAGGTCTTTGAATACCAGCAGCTAGCCTCTTTTGCCTTGCTCTTTCAAAGTACCTAGCAGGGTTAATGGCTCTGGAGCTTGGACCTTCTGCTTCTCTGGGAAGAGGGACAGGTTCTCTGCTATCTTCCCCCTTTTTGGCATCAACAAGATCGCCAAGTAGGAGCCCAATTTTTGAGAATTCTGAAGCATGGTTTTCCTTGATAGCTTCAAGTGTACCTGGTAGAGTCTGAGTAACAGAAGCCAGCCCTTCGAGAGTCTCTTTCTGCTTGTCAACAGCTGATTGGATGTCCTTAGTGGTAGCTTCAAGGAGAGTCAGCTTGTGATCTCTGTCCTTTCCACTATTGATCAATTTGATTTCAAACTCTTTGTTGTCTTTGCACAATCCTTCAACATCTTGCAGAAGTTCTGTATTTTTGTCATGAGACCACTGAAGATCACTTACCGCATCAGAGATATTCTTAATAGCCTTGTCTTGCTCTTCAAGGGCCTTTGTGTGATGAAATAGTACGGCAGAGATTCCATCCACCTCCTTGGCAATGTTGCTCAGGCTCTCTGTAGTTTTGTCCTTGTGAACCTCAAAAGCTGTGGCAATGATGCCTACATGCTTTAGCAGCATATTGATGCCGTTGGTGAGATGTTCACTGACTCTGGTGAGATGAGCATCAGTCTCATACTCAGCTTCCAGGAGCTTTTCCATTCCTTTGCCAATTTGGTTCCCAGCCTGCTTTATGTCTGTCATGAAGTGTTGAAATGGAGCAGAGCCTGTGACAAGAGTTTGTACTGGCATTTTTGCAGGAGAAGATGATTGCTGTGTAGGAGCTGGCGGAGAGTTCTGATGATTGGGTTGCTGATGAGGAGAAGTTTGATGAGAGTTAGGGGATATCAGATGTTGTGGAGCAGGAGGAGGTGAAGGAGATCGGTTTCTGATGGGGGTAAGGGATTTGCAGGGTGAAGGTTGTTTGGGTGAGGGCTTCTTGGGTGAAGGGGTTGAGGTTCTCTGTTGTTGTGAAGGAGGAGGAGGTGAGGGTGAGCGGCTTCTGATGGGGGTAATCTGATGACAAGGTGAGGATGGTTTGGGTGTGGTGGATTTCTTGGGTGAGGTAGTAGGTGAAGATGGTTTCTTAGGTGATGGAGAGGGTGATTTCTTGGGTGTTGGAGATGGGATATGCTGAGGTTGAGGAGGAGATGGGGGTGGAGTTGTGGTTAGTGTGACTGGTTTAGGTGAGGGGGATTTGGGAGGTGATGGGATTGGGACAGGAGAGTTAGGAATTACCTCAAGAACAGTTTCTTCAAACTGAGAGTCTCTCCATTCTCTGATAAGGTTCATCATTGCCAGAGATAGGTCATTGGCAGTTGATGGCTCTCCCTCTGTACCTGGAATCGGTTTCATCTTGATTAGAGACTCCCTCCTTTTCTTTTCCATCAGCCAGGTATCAAAGGCATCTCTCTCATGATCCTCCAGAGCTTTGACATGCTCTTCTGGTGAGCTGGATATCAGAACAGCCTTGCCTTTGCAGTTGGCTTTCTTTTTCTCTAGAACAGCCTCGAGGAATTCAACATCAAAGCACTGTGAGACATCATCTGTTCCTACCCACTTGAGAACTTCAGCTTCCTCAGTTTCATAGTAGGGGAAGAATTGAAGAATTTGTTGTAGAGGACCCATTCTCCATTTTCTCCAGGCTAGCACACGGTCAAACTGCCTATCCAGAGCTGCATGGAACTCTGTGGGAGATTCTCTGATAGGTGATGCTTGATGATCTTCTGATGGAGCTATCAGATGTATGTCTGGTAGGGATGAGAAATGGGACTCTGATTCAGGTTCCCCCTGAGTGTCTGACTTCTTATGAGAAGGGTTTTCTTTCTTCTTCTTCCTTTGCACGTGATCAGAGGCAGAGTCATCAGAGTCATTTCTGATGATTGCTCTTCTTCTCCTCTTCTGCTTCTGCTTCTTTTGGGGAGAAGATCTAGGCGCCAAGTCTGATCCGTCCTGTTCTGATGCATCTTCCTCTGATGCAATTTTTTCAGAAGAGACAATATTAGAACTCTGAGTATGCTTCTTCTTAGGGGTTTGAACAGGCTTTGCCTTAGGCTGCTCAGAGGTGGTTGCAGCCCTTTTTGTGACCTTCTTGGGGGTAGCCTTGGGTTTTTCGACCATTTTCTTCCTGTTCTGCTCTTGCTTGCTGGTTTTCTTCAACTCAGCGGCAATGGCCACGTTGACTTTGGGAGAGATGGTGAGGAAGATGGTCTTTGTGTGGTCCACAGAGGTGGCTTCTCTGAGAGCTGTTTTGGAGTTAGAGATGAGTCTGGAGATCAGAAGTCCATGACCCATCTTCGTAGAGAACATACCAGTCTTTTTGTCCTTCTTTGAGATGGACTCAGAGATGGATTGGAACAACACTTTACCCCAGTTGATGTTCATCCCTCTGTGAACAGCATATAGAGCTTTGGAATTGGCGTGGTTCATCTGATCAGTTGAACTTGTTTTGCACCACAAACACCTGTGCATTATGCTCATCAGCCTCTCAAAGTCCTTCTTGAGAGCATTTTTCTTCATATACAGGGTCTCTATGCCTGTTGCATCCTCTCGGCAGTAGGTCTGCACAAATGTGGTGACTGAGATGTCCACATCATCGAGTTCAATGAGATTGGGGGTGTCAATGTCCTGAGAGTCGAGTTTGATGTTGAAGAACTCATTGAGAGAGTCAGCATCGATCTTCAGGTTCTTTCCCTGAACTTGGGAGTGGATGGTGTTGTCAGCAATGTAGGCGTTGAGATAAAACTCAGCTACATCCAAGTTGCTGAAGTGCTCATAGGGATGAGCCACTATCTTGGTCAGTTGCGAGTCATTCATCCCGGCAATGACCGCTTTCATCACTTTAGAGTTCTCGGCCAATAATGGCAGGGAGGACATGTCAACCTTCATCCCGGTGGCGATGTTAGCTACAAGCGCCTTGGCTTCAGACTCTGAGAGATCGGTGATGTTGATGAACTTCATCTTTGAGAGAATTGAGAGGGTCTGAAGATTGGAAGTTTGAGGACGAAGAATAAAATTGCAGTAGCAATTTAGGTTTCAGAAAGAGTATATATGATTTTGGGTTAGTGGACGTTTGATATAATTTGCAGTTTCGAGGTCGCATTAAATGGATTGTGGGCGGAAAGCCGTTTTCCAAATATGGTAATAACTACCGGGGGTAAAATAGTAACTTCCGGTTTATTGAACAGCCTCGCCCGTAGTTTAGAAAATTTTTCTAAGTCCACAGCCACTCTGATGAATATCAGTCCATATATCAGAGAAGGGGTATTCTGATATAGGGTCCTCTGATGAATACCAAGTCTGATCCTTCCTGCAACTCTGACTTTTGCAAGTCTGAACCTTGCAATTCTGATTCAAGCTTCTGATGGATAAGAGCTTAGGTATCAGAGATGGGATGTTCTGATGAATCCACATCTGATACTTCTGCAACTCTGATTCATGTTTCTCTGGGAAGATCATCCATCATTCCCAATTCTTCTCTCAACTTGTTAAACCTTGCCTCAGAGAGAGGTTTGGTCAAGATATCTGCAAGCTGGTCTTCAGTTGGGACATGCTCAATTGAGATGTGCTTCTTCTCCACATGATCTCTGATGAAGTGATGTCTGATCTCAATATGCTTGGTTCTTGAATGCAGCACAGGATTCTGAGTGATGGCAATAGCACTTGTGTTATCACATAACAGCTTGATCTCCTTTGCTTGCACTCCATAATCCTTGAGTTGTTGCTTCATCCAGAGCAATTGAGCACAGCAGCTTCCAGCAGCAATGTATTCAGCTTCAGCAGTGCTAGTTGAGATTGAATTCTGCTTCTTGCTAAACCAGGAGACAAGTCTCCCACCTAACAATTGGCAGTGACCAGAAGTACTTTTCCTGTCCAATCTACAACCTGCAAAATCTGAATCAGAATAACCAATTAGTTCAAAATTACCTCCCTTGGGATACCATAGTCCTGCGTTTGGATTTCCTTTGATATATCTGATAATCTTCTTAGCAGCAACTAGATGACTCTCCTTGGGCTTTGATTGGTATCTGGCACAGATTCCTACTGCAAAAGCTATGTCTGGTCTGCTTGCAGTCAGATAGAGGAGAGATCCAATGATTCCTCTATAAGTTGTTGCATCAACATCTTTGCCTTCATCATCTGGTCCAATGCCTTGAGATGCATTCATAGGAATTTTGACTGAAGTTTTTCCATCAATTCCAAACTTCTTGATGAGATCTCTGGTGTACTTCCCTTGGTTGATAAAGATGCCTTCAGGAACTTGTTTGACTTGCAATCCAAGGAAATAACTGAGTTCTCCCATCATGCTCATTTCAAACTTCTTCTGCATAACTTGAGAAAATTTCTTGCATAATTCTGGATTAGTGCTTCCAAATATAATGTCATCAACATAAATTTGCACTAACAGAATATGATTAGCAACAGAAATTTGAAATAGAGTTTTGTCCACCTTTCCTTTAGTAAACCCATGGTTTACTAAGAATAGGGACAACGTGTCATACCAAGCTCTGGGAGCTTGCTTAAGACCATAAAGGGCCTTTCTAAGCTTGTAGACACAAGAAGATTGAGTAGGAATGACAAAACCTGGAGGTTGTTCAACATAAACTTCCTCTTCAAGTTCTCCATTCAGAAATGCACTCTTGACATCCATTTGGTATACTTTGATGTCGTTGTAAGCAGCATAGGCTAGGAATATCCTGATTGCTTCCAATCTTGCAACAGGTGCAAAGGTTTCATCAAAATCTATGCCTTCTTCTTGACAGTATCCCTTTGCTACAAGCCTTGCTTTATTCCTTACAATGTTGCCTTCTTCATCTGCTTTGTTTTTGAATACCCACTTGGTTCCAATGACATTCTGATGCTTTGGTCTGGGAACAAGTTTCCACACTTCATTCCTTTCAAACTGTGTCAGCTCTTCTTGCATTGCATTGATCCAATCTGAATCTTCTAGAGCTTCTTCTACACACATTGGTTCCATCTGGGATATGCAGCAGGTGAACATGGCTTCTCTTCTTGATGCAGATCTGGTCCTAACACCACTGGTAACTTGACCTATCACTTGATTAGGAGGATGATCTCTTAACCAAGTTAGATCAGGTTCTGTCAGTTGCTGTCTAGGCAACTCTGATGGTTCATCTTCTGATACATCATCTTTATCTTCATCTTTGTCTATCAGAACTGGATTGGCAGGAGGAGTTGGGAATGTAGGATTGTTGATGGCCTCTTCTGATGGTTCTGAACCCTTGTCTTCAAGGTTGATTTTCTGCAGGGTTTCTGATAATTCTTCTGCAGAGGTACCATCATCAAATTTGACATGAATGGATTCTTCAACTTGTAGAGATCTTCTGTTGAGTATTCTATAGGCTTTGCTTGAACTTGAGTAGCCTAAGAACATACCTTCATCAGCCTTTTCTTGAAATACCTTCAGATTATCCTTTCCATTGTTTAGAATGTAGCACTTGCATCCAAACACATGGAAGTAGCTGATGTTTGGTTTTCTTCCTTTCCACAGCTCGTAGGGGGTCTTCTGATGATTCTTGTGGATCATGCTTCTATTCTGAGTGTAGCATGCAGTGTTGATAGCTTCAGCCCAGTATCTGATGGGCAGTCCTGATTCTGCAATCATAGTTCTTGCAGCTTCTTTCAGTGTTCTGTTCCTTCTTTCTGCAACACCATTTTGTTGGGGTGTTCTGGCAGCAGAAAGTTGATGGAATGTACCATTCTGATCACAGAAGTCTTTGATCACTTTGTTGACAAATTCAGTTCCTCTGTCAGATCTGATTGTTCTGACCTTCATATTTTTCTCAGTTTGGAGTTGCTTTAGCAGAGATGGCAACTTCTGAAGAGTTTCATTCTTCTTGGTTAGGAACACAGTCCAAGTATATCTTGAGTAATCATCAACCATAACAAGAGTATATCTTTTTCCACCAACACTGGGAGTTTCAACTGGTCCAAATAAATCCATGTGGATCAGATTTAGAGGACAAGTAGAAAGATCTCCAGCTATGGGTTTGAATGAGGTCTTCACTTGTTTGCCTTTCTGACAAGCACTGCAGAGGGTCTCCTTCTTATAAACAATGTCAGGCAGACCATCTACAATGTGTTCCCTTGCCAGTTTGTTGATGGTTTTGAAATTCAGATGGCTAAGCTTCTTGTGCCAGTCCCAGCTTAGCTTTGAATTGTCTTTTGCTATCAGACAAGTTCCATCTTTTGCTGTTTGCCAGTCAACAACATAGATGTTCTTCCTTCTCTTGGCTGTAAGAACCACTTCTTTGGTTGTCTCATGCTTGACATAGCATAAGGTCTTGGTGAATTCAACTGTGTAGCCTTTGTCACAAAATTGGCTAGCACTCAGCAAGTTGAACTTTAGACCTTTGACATATGAGACATCTTCAATGATTATCTGTTTCTTGATCAGCTTCCCTCTTCCTTTTGTTTGCCCTTCCTTGTCATTTCCACCGAAAGTGACTCTGGGTCCATTGATTTTCTGGAACTCTGATAGGCAACTTTTGTCACCTGTCATGTGCCTGGAGCATCCACTATCAATATACCATTCTTGTTCTGAGATAGCTCCAGCACACTGTTCCTGCAAGATCAAAAGGAGGATTTAGGTACCCAAGCAATGTTGGGTCCTGGGGGGTAATGCAGTCTTGGTAGTTGGTACCATTTTGGTCTCATCAACTGAAACCTTGGTGGATGGTACCCATTGTCCACCTGGTAGTTGTAGTAAACAGATGTATGATTCACTTTGGGCAGATGCTTGTGAGGATCATGCGTTCTGTTTGCATACTTCTGCATAGCCTTCTTTGTTGGAAAGAAGTCCCATATACTATCAAGATCAGAGGAGCGCTTAACTTTAGACTTCTGAGGTTGACCAGACAACCTCTTCTGCCTATAGTTAATCTTCTCTTGATATCTGCCTTTCTGATAGCAGTTTCTGATACCATTGTCATGAGATTGTCTGATAGGGTTAGGCCTTTGATTATTATTGTTCTGAAAACTCTCCCTTTTGTTAGAATTTCTGCCAGGTTTATTAGTTTTCAAACTTTGTTTTGGTTTGGCCTTTAGAGTTTGTTTTTCTGGTATGACCTTCTCATGAACAACTTTAGTACCAGAAGTACTAGCATGGCAATTGGGGCTCAGAGTCTGTGGCACTATGACCTTTTTAGCCTTAGCAATTTTGGTGCTAGGCCTTACAGAAGGCTCACCAGACTCTGGTTCAACATATCCAAGACCAGCGGTGAAGTTATGAGAATCACCAATATTCTTCATGGAAGATTGCATCTTCAGAAGACTATTATATCTATTCTCAAGTTCCTCAATGTCTCTTATTCTTTTAAGAAGTGACTCATTTTCAGCCTTTAGTCTATCTCTTTCCTCAGTTAAGAGATTAAGTTTGCACTCAGTCTCTTTCCTTAGATCAGAGATATCAACTTTCAGCCTACTGTTCTCTTCTTTAACAAAAGAATAAGTGGCTTGGATAGTTTGGAACTCTTCCCAAAATGATGACATTGGATCATCATTTAAGGCTGTGCCTACCGAAGAGGAAATAGAATTAGAAGTAGAGCATACCTCATCATCTGATTGTGCCATGAGGCAAAGGTCTTCAGTCTCTGCATCCAAGCAGCAGAATGCTTCATCAGAGTCGGAGTCTGAGCTGGACTCAGATTCAGAAAGTGGATCTCTCTCAGCTTGTTCTGAGACAAATGCTCTTCTTCTTCTGTGTTGATCATCTGGTTTCTTTTCATCTTCATGTCCTTGCTTCTTGGACACTCTTGGATAGGGGCAGTTTGCTTTGAAGTGCCCAGGCTGTCTGCAGTTGTAACAGAGGTACTCTCCATTGCTTTCAGAGGACTTGGTCTTCTGATGTGGTCTTCTGATGGAAGATGGACTCCTTCCATCTTTCTTCATAAACTTCTTAAACTTCCTGGCAAAAGCAGCCATATACTCATCAGATAAAAGAGTAGAAGGGTCAAAGTCACTTACCTTTGAGGTACTGGCAGTGAGAGCAGTGGTAGTCCTTTCATCAGGAACTTCTTCCTTCTCTTCATGCATCTCAAACTCATAAGCCTTGAGATCAGAGATGAGTTTCTCAGTGGCATAAGTCTTGATGTTCTTGCTTTCCTGGACTGCAATCACTTTCATCTTCCAAGCTGAAGACAGTCCCCTGAGGATCTTCATGTTGACCTCTTTGATGGTGAGCTCCTTCCCAAGCTCAGAAATCTCACTGATGAGAATCAGCAATCTCTCATGCATCTTAGCAATGCATTCTTCTGGTAGGAGTTTGAAGTCATCAAACTTCTTCATTGCAATGGTCAGCTTGTTGTCTCTTTCTTGTTCATCTCCTGCTCCAATCTCATCCAGCTTATCCCAGATTTCTTTGGCAGTTCTGCACTTCTTGATCCTGTTGAAGTATCTTTCATCAATAGCCTTGTAAAGAATGTCCTTGGCTATATTATCTAGGTTGTACTGCCTTTTCTCTTCCTTGGTCCATTCTGACCGGGCTTTCTCAATCATCTGGGGTTGAGAGTTGTCAATAGAGTGAGCAGGATTGATCTTCATGAACTGGATGAAGGGGCCATTTTCCAAGACTTCCCACATTTCATCATGAAGGGCACATAGATGTGCCTTCATTCTGATCTTCCAATCATCATATTTCTGATCTGTGAACATAAGATGCTTTGCAAGAGAATTATCCATTATAATAAATAAGGAGAGGCTAAGAACAAGTGGATCTTTGTTCAGAGAGTAACCTAAAAGATTACAAGAACAAGGAGGCTCTGATACCACTTGTTGGTCCCGTTTAATATGGTAACCAGTCTAGAGGGGGGGGGGTGAATAGACTGGTTGGTTTTTCAAATTTTCTCTAAGTCCGAAGTGACTTATCAGAGAAGGTCTGATTCTGATGACAGAGAAAGGCTGGTTCTGATATCAGAACTGGCCTTGGCAGCGGATTCTGATCTGTCCGGGTAGCCTCAGAAAAATACTAAGGCAAATGCCTTTCTGATAACTCTGAAAACAAGATCTGCTGAACACAGATTCCAAGTCTTAGAGTTAATCAGTTAATATCCTAAGTGCAGAAATATAAATTGCAGTAAAGTAAATGACACCGGATATTTTATAGTGGTTCAAGGAACAACTCGTTCCTCTAGTCCACTGTTCCACTAGCTTTGAAGTAGATCAGTTACAAAGCTAATTCCTAGCACTTAAGAAGCACTCCTCGTCTTCTTCAAGCCTAGATGCCACCCAGGATGCAATTCCACGTCCTGATGGCTGATCCTTTCACTCAGCTTCCCGGAAGTATCACCACTTCACTACTGCAGTTACTTGGACGCCCTTCTTTTCAGAAGATCCTTTTGAAAAACAGAGTTTTTCCTCCAACTTGCTTCGTTACAAAGGATGTTTGATGAAGTTCTTGAAGTGTTGAAGAACAGGATGAACTTTGCTTGTTTGTTGGGGATGAGAGATTTGGAGTTTGAATCTTCCCAACGTAAGCTTGTCTTGTTGAAGGTTGTAGAGTTTGAATCTCAAGAGAGCTTGAATGATGATGTGTAAGAGTTGTAGCAAAGTTGTTTTTCAGTTCTTCGGTATGTAGCTTATATACGGAGGTTGTCTGCCCGTTGGAGGAGGAGACAACTGCATTAAATGCGCGTACAGTTGACTTGACCGCCGTTTTTGGAAGGTTTCTATTTTTAAAATATATCTTCCCGGATTCCTTGGTCAATCATTTGCAATCAATCCTTCAGCGTATCAGGCTCATTTAATGTGCATTAAATGCTTTCCTTTCATGCACAGTCTTCTAGCCGTTGGATGTTTTTACCCGTTGAATTCATAACTGTTGGATGTTGCTTGAAAATCGTCTGAGTGTTCGTCGAGCTCTGATCAGGTTCTTCTGATATGTTGGATTCTGATGGCTATCTGATGAGTTGAGTTCTGATGGTCTTCTGATCTCTGACTGAACTCTGACTCTGATGGGTCCGCTGATGAGTGCTTCTGATCTGTAGTTCTTATCGGCTATCAGATGTCCAGTCTTATCAGCAACTCTCATGATGCACCTCTGATGGACTTCTGGTAAGAGAACTCTGATGGAGCAGTTCTCATAGAGCAAGTCTGGTCGAGCAGTTCTGATGCACTTCTGATCTGATCCAAAATAGAGCAACTCTGATCGTCGACTACACTAATACTTACAATTGAAAAGTCTAATACATAAAATCTAACTTGGGGGTACTCTAACTTTCTAATCCTATAGCATCATCAAAATCTAATTACATTTATTCCTTACAGAAGGCTCCCCTGATGCCGAGGGCTTGGCAATGCCGAAGGCTCATGTTTTTCGCCGTTTTCTCCCAGTGGCTCCGTATGTCAGAGAGGGCTACTTCGTGAGTTTCTGGAGCCTTCGGCCAAGGAGGCCGAAGGCACCCCAGTATGTATTTCGGGCTATTTTGGGGCTTGGGCCGTTGCTTTTGGGCCTGAGTTGTTCTCTGGGCTCATTGGATATGTGTAGCAGAAGTAGGAGTCTATGGGCCGGGGGTTCTTGGGCCATATACTCCATCAGGAGTCCCTCACTCCTTTTGCCGAAAGGTACTTGAGGGAAAAGGAGTAGTTGTGTTGATTCTCCCGGAGGCTGCATCATTTCGTTGGGTGCCTTTGTTGGAGAGTTCGTCTTCTGCTGATTCCCGAATGCTTCCCTCAGGCCCTCACATGTCGAGGGTTTTCTGAGGGAAGGTATTCGTAACCTTCGCATGTTCGCCGGGGGCTCCCCTCAGCCCTCACATGTCGAGGGCTTTCTGAGGGCAGTGTAACACCTGTATGACTGCAGAAGGCTTTTCCCAGTCCCTCACATGTCGAGGGTTTTCCGGGGGAAGCATAGATGTATTGCCTGCACGTGTTGTGACGAGGGCTGCCTCATCTCCGCAAGTGACTTGTGGAAACTTTTGATATTCTGTCCCCGCCGAAGGGTGTGATTCCCGAGGGGTGTGTCCCAGTCCCTCACTCCTTTTGCCGAAAGCTACTTGAGGGAAAAGGAGTTATGATGAGTTCACGAGCCCCCGAGGGGTGGGAACATTGATAGGCCGAAGGCTTATGTCGCTACTGGCTCGAAGGCGTTTTGGTGAATTTCGCTGGTAGAAGGGTGTGGTGAGCGATAGCCGGAGGCTACCATCCGAGGGTACGCCAGTGTTGCCGATATGTAGCCGTTGAAATAGAGCCGTTGCAAGAGGGGTCGACGTGGCCGGCTGCCGTTGGTTGAAGGTGGGCGGTATCCACCTATTGGCTGAACCGGCGGCCCGTAATGATGGGCTTTTGAATTGAGGCCCAGTTCTCGAGGCTGAAAGCCTATAAATACCCCAAGTCTCAAGCCATTTCCATTGTGCGTCCTTAAGCTATAGCGAAGCTCTGCCCAATTTTCTAGAGAGAGAAAGTAATCCCTTCGATCAAAAGCAACTTTCGAGGTCAGTTCTTCTTCAGTTCTTCGAATTCCTTAGCATACTTTGCCATTTCCTCCATTTGATTTAGTGTTAGAGAATTTTTGGGAGCCTTCGGTTAGAGCATTAAGTAGCCTTCTTCCCTTAAACCCTTCAACTTCTCTTCGGTAAAATGTCAACCCAAAGCGATTCTCAAGATATCTCGAGGGAGCCCTCGGTGCAGCAAGAGGGCTATTCGGACGTGGAGTCCTCGAGTGAGACCTCCTCGGGCAGAAATGATTCCGCAGTGGCGCTGGAAGTCCAAGATAATCTCAGGACCGAGGCCGAAGCCGAAGACTTTGAACAAGTCGTTGAAGACGAAGAACTTGCCCTCGCCCTCCAAGTGGCCGAGGAGGAAGAGGAAAAGGAGCGGATGAAGGTGACTGTCGCCGCACTCCCTCTTCGTGGCGCCGGTGAAGCTAGTAGCTCCCGGCCCCTGGATCCGGAACCGATAAGTGTCGCCCTCGGGAAAAAGAAGAAGAAGATCCTGGCGGCCCCGAAGAAAAAACAGGCTGCAATTGACGCGGGTCAACCGGTGGGAATACCCGAGGGCCACTCGTATCTGAACACGGCGGCCCTTGCGCTGAAGACGAAGGCCACAGCCTCCGACTATCAGGCCACTCAGGTCCTCGTAGGACCCTTCGCACAAGTAGTTGAACCGGGGCCAAATGATTTGCTGCTGAATCCTCCGGAAGGGTGCTTCTCAGTGCATATACTTTCCGTGGATCTAGGCCTTCGATTTCCGCTCCACCCCTTTCTGCTGGAGTATCTCAAGTTCGTGGGACTGGCCCCCTGCCAACTTACCCCCAATAGCCATTCATATATTAGCGGGTTCCTGTCGCAGTGCCGGAGCCGGGAGGTGGAGCCGACGTTGGACCAATTCTTCCTGAGCTTCAACTTGTGCCGAGGGGGGCACGCTAACAGCGAAGGGTTCGCCAACCTCCAGCAGGTGCCTGAATGGAGGATTTTTTCTGAGGTGCCCTCGTCACATAAGGGTTGGAAAGAGAAGTTTTGCTATCTCCGTATGGACGCTAATCCTTTCCCGGAGCCTCTCCGCCATCACTTTCGAAGGCATTTGAGGGTCCGGAATGCTTCCCTTGATAAAAATGGCAAAAAGCTGGCGGCGAAGCCGAAGGGATCGGATAAGCTGATGTCTATTAAGGCGGCCACCCTTCCGGAAGAGATGTACAAGCTGGGATTTCGTCGGTACCGTCTGCCGGGGGATAAGGATGAGACACTCCCCGTGATTGACCGAGTCTACCAAAGCATTGGAGGTGTTTACAGGAGGCTCCTTACTTTGTGCTTGGGCATTTCTTTGTCTTGTATCCGTAACCTGACACCTGTATGCTTATATTATCTCTTTTTCTCTTTTTTTACAGGTCCGGACATGGATGCCAAGTCGCTTGCCTTACTGAAGAAGCAAATGGCGAAGGAGGCCAAAAAGAAAGGGGGGCCTCCTTCACAGAAGGCCGTTGACGAGTTCTTCCAGAAGCCGAGGGCTTCTAAAGACAAAGACGCTGAGGGCCCTTCAAAGGGTGACGCCGATGCCCATGTGGAGGCTGGGGGCTCCAAGATCGAGGAGCTGAAGCGAAAGAACACCGGGAAGGGCGTCATGCCTCCGGAGAAAAAGAAGAAGAAGTGTGGTGAGGGGAGAAAGGAAACTACGATAGTATCCCGCTAAGCCAAGGAAACTACGTATTTCTTTCACATTTTTGGGTCTCTCCCAATTCATAACGGCTTCTATTTTGGCTTTATCCACCGCAATGCCCGAACCCGACACGACATGCCCGAGAAACCCAATCTCTTTGAGCCAAAACTCGCACTTAGAGAACTTTGCAAAGAGTTGTTTTTCCCTTAACCGTTCAAGTACAAGTCTGAAATGGTCTTCATGCTCCTCTTCACTTTTGGAGTATACTAGAATATCGTCAATGAATACTATCACAAATTGATCTAAGTATTCACTAAACACACGGTTCATCATGTCCATGAACGCCGCCAGTGCATTTGTTAGACCAAAAGACATCACCAAAAACTCGTAGTGACCATATCTAGTGCGAAATGCACTCTTAGGTATGTCACTCTCCTTTATCTTCAACTGATGATACCCCAACCTTAAATCAATCTTCGAGAATACTGTTGCCCCTCGAAGTTGATCAAACAAGTCATCAATCCTCGGTAAAGGATATCTGTTCTTGATCGTGACTTTGTTCAACTGTCGGTAGTCGATACACATCCTTAGTGTGCCGTCCTTCTTCTTTACGAAGAGTACGGGTGCCCCCCACGGTGAATGACTGGGTCTAATGAACCCATTGTCCAATAACTCCTGAAGTTGAACCTTCAACTCTTGAAGCTCGACCGGTGCCATTTGATAAGGAGGAATCGAAATGGGTTTGGCTCCCGGCTCCACTTCAATCACGAACTCGATCTCTCTATCGGGTGGAAGTCCCGGCAAGTCTTTGGGAAAGACATCCGGATATTTGCACATGACACGTACATCGTTGATGTCAACTTCCTTCTTTGTTTCGTCCACCACATAAGCAAGGTATGCGTGGCATCCCTTCTTCATCATCTTTCGTGCTCTCATCACGGATATTATACAACTATGAGATCCTCCCCGATCTCCCACGAAACGTAGAGCGTTTCCTTCAGCATCCTCGAGTTCCAAAACCTTGGCATAACAATCCACTCGAGCATGATGTCTCTCGAGCCAATCCATCCCTAGAATTGCATCGAATTCTAACATACTTAGAGGTACAAAGTCACAAGTCAAAGGTTGACCCGTCACTTCTACCTCACACGAAGGGTAGAAATGGTTCCTCTCCACGTCATCTCCTAATGGTGTGGAGACTAACAGCGTTTGCGTCATTGGCGTCAATGGCACGTCACAAATGAACGTTGCGCCCCGGTATCAATGAGAATTCTTGCATTCCTTCCATTGATCAATAGTGTTCCTACATTTAGAGATGATTTAAGACACACTACTCAAGTACCGGATCGAAAATGGGCTTAAACGAACACCTTCAGGCCAAACATACACTGGACCGGCGCCGGTTCTAGGCCAGATCGGCGCCGGTTTTCCTTCGAGATGGCCGGATACACGCCAAATTAACTGGACCGGCACCGGTTATGGCCAAAACCGGCGCCGGTTTACCTTCGGCAACTTCGAAAAAAGTTTTTTCTTCAAAACCGGCCCCGGTTACGAGCACAGTGATTTTCCCGACCCCCTTTTCCCCTAGACCGGCGCCGGTTATGGGCAAAACCGGCGCCGGTTTTGCTATGGCGTCTCCCGGAAATCAAATTTCTTACTAGCTTAAGTCTCCCGACCTTGGCCGGCGCCGGTTATGGGCCAACACTGGCGCCGGTTTACCTACGGCAACCTCAAAATGGGTGTTTTTAATTAGAACCGGCACCGGTTTAAGCCTTGACCGGCGCCGGTTTACCCCTGGGCAGCTTATTCTTGCAACTTATTGCTAAGAAGCCGGCTGGTATCGGTCCCGGCGAGTCCGTGCAAACCCGCTATCATTCTTAGCACTCAAAAACATGTAATTTATCAATCAATACAAAGGATTACCTGCAACGGAGTTGGGATTAGCCCGAGCGTCGGTCTCGGTTATCGCATAGACCCGTGCTTGAGACCTCCCCTGATTCACGGATGGCGCGTTGCTCGTGCTCGCTTCCCCTTGCCCCGTACTAGCATGAGGTGCCCTAGTCCGGTTCCTACTCACCGTAGTAGCGCCACTCGATCCCGCCCCTCGGTTCCCACCAAGTTGAGGGCAATTTGGTTTAATGTGCCCCGTATCTCCACATTGGTAGCACCGAGGAGGGTCATGACACTTACCCCCATGGTTCCTGTTACAGTTCCTGCACCTAATCACCATTGGGGCTTGCGAGCCCGAGTTTTATCCACCCGTGCCTGAGCTTCCCTTAGATGGCGGTGCCGGTGCCCTAAATGATCTTACTCCCCCATGGTTCCCCTTTTTGTTAGAACCTTGGGGGCCATGGCTTTCCCACTTTCTCTTCGTCGCCTCCTCGGCGTCTCTCTTCTTCCTCTCCTCCCATTGCTTTTCTCCCTTCAACCCCTGGGCAACCACTTGGCTGAAAGTCATGTTGGGCAATTGAGTCGCCCTATCACGTATCTCCAAGTCCAAGGCCTCCCAAAAGTGATTCACCATTCGGTTTTCATCACAAGCATACTCCGGTATGTGGTTGGCAAGGTCCCTGAACTTGTGCTCAAGTTCTTTCACCGTCATGTTACCCCCTTGGGTCAGAAGAGTGTTTTCCCTCACCTTGGCGTTTACCTACAAAGTCAGAGTAGTATTGGGCAAAGAATTCTTGCCGAAAATCCTCCCATGTAACAGTCCCGCCATACTTGCCTTGGTTCCATCCCACCACTTGGATGCCAACCCTTCAAGTAACCTCACCGCGATTCTCAGTTTGAAATCGGGGGTGAGTTGCATGTCAAGGGCTGTCTCGTTCAGCCTCTTGATCCACTGCGCGGCCACCGAGATGTCTCCCGTTCCATCGAACGGTTTGCACCCGAAGTCCCTCGCCTCCTTGATGTATTTGAAGATCCTTATGGTTGGACCTCCATCACCTCGACTCCCATGTGCTTCCACATGGGTTCTTGAATCAGAATAGCTCCTTCCTCTTGGAGCACCGCCCGAAGGTTGCCCTGCACGGCGCCTTCGGTGTTCCCTTCTTTCTTTGCACTCTCGATGGTATTGTTGGAGCAGCGCTTCAATCCTAGCCAAGGAGCCATTTTCCTCCTCGTCGCTTACGTCATCGTCATCCCCTTCGTAAGGGGTCTCGCTCAACCGGCTCCGTTTCCGGCCGGTAGGTTGAGTCCTCATAGGACCAATAGGTCTCACTTTCCATGTCGACGTGGACATCGCCCACGGTTTGTTGTTGGCCTCCACAGCCCCTTCCTCTCGATCCTCTAGAGGGCCCTCGGCTACCGTGCTCGGACCCTCCCGGTGCACGGCCCATTGGGTTCCTCCTAGTGATCCTTCCAACTGGCTCCATTTCTGAAAGGAATTTGAATGAGTCGTTAGACTCGTATCAATGTCAAATGACGGATAGGTACTTAAAGACATCCTTTGGCTCAAATCACCGTCATACCAATTGTTAAGGGTACCATCTTAACAATTAGAGACTTTGCAATTCAAGTACCAAAAGTCCTATAAGTACAAAACTTTTTATGCTCATGGTTTTCAAATTCGTTTTCAAAAAGGAATTTTGGAGCTTCATTATGAAGTTAACGGACTAAGGCTCTGATACCATTTAAATTGTCACGCCTCGGGCCTACCCGGACACGTCAACAATCCGCCGTACAGTACGAATAGTCAACCGCAGTCCAACACATCCATACTATACAAGGCGTCTGGAATATCATTCACACATAGTACATCCATAAACAAACATATTGTAAAATATTCATTTAAAGCAGCGGAAACCTTAAATACAAGTGTTCATACCACACTTTGGCAAACATGGGCATACAAGCCCCCAAATAATTATTCAAA